>BGZK01001061.1:0-219726 GCA_005406025.1 Eumeta japonica
ACATATTCGCTATTGAAAAACTTGAACTCGGGATTCAAACTTATTACTTTCAAATTCGAAAGCAAAGCGCTGACAACTTAGCTACCGTCCGTTTATATTCAGACATCACAACTCTGTTCTATCGTACCACCATTTGTGTATATCATAGACATCGCCGATTGTTGATGTCACGTTTAAAATCTCAACATAGACACAAAAATCTATTATAAAATGTTGTATGTTTTCGGTTGCGCTGAGCCGATACAGCGATCGCATAAGCTCGCAATTACAGATGACCCACGTTGGAATGGCGGCGCGCGGTGCGTTTCCGGTACGAGGCAATCTCGGAAACCGGCAAAACAATTCGACGCATTACAAGCATCCATCTTCCGATTGCTATTCAAATATTCCTCCCGTATATTCGTACGAAGTTGGGCGTATATGTCCGAATGCTTGCGTGTGTCGCGAATCGTATAAATATTCAATAACGATGACGCAGACGTACCCAATAGGGTACCTTGTAACAGTATGAATGCCGTCGATTCGCATCAGTTTGCTTACTATACATACCGAAATCGAGATTTACTGGAAAGTCTGGTCCACTGTTTACGATTACAATGATTACAATTCGACATACGTAAAAACGGCACGCTTCATTGTTCTAACATTTAAACGTTATTATTTACTAAAGTCAAGTGAAAATCTAGATTCAATGTTGAAATACTTTCCATAATCGTCCAATATATACCTAAGACTAATTATCATGGCTTAGTAAATTACTTAACAATATTGTATATATTGTTAACGGTTTTTTTTTTTATAATATACTCATCTTAATGTCAAAACCGGTTCAGTAAATTATTTAACAAATTATATAATATTATTAAATAATTTACTGAACCGGTTTTGACATTAAGATGAATATATTATAATTAAAAAAAAACGTAAAAAGTCGTATTATTACAAGAATATACTAAAAGACAATATACTGACTGAATCGGGCTATTAAGTATATGTGAAACTTATACATTATTCATAAAATTAAAAATCTATTCAAGTACGCAAACACTAATTCTAAGTTTAGAATCCGTTCTGTGGTTGTCATAATGTTTAGGTTGTACCTAACCAATCTTCAAAACGGCAGGTGTAAAACGATTTCGGCTCGTGCCGAAACAACGAACTTTTAAATTTATCATATTTTATTCGATTTACTTCGCGATTGACAAAATAAATTTGTAGGGCGAATGCGTGTGATGAAAGGATCGTCTTAGAAAATTTTATGTTGACCAAATTGGTAGCATATTAAAAAGAGCCAAATTTTAAGCACCCGAAACCGACAAGTTGGCAGGAAACGATCATGGGAAATCTGTGATCTCTGATTACCCTTCTGGGGAACAGGCATAAGTATCTAAAAAGTATTTCAGACATTTTAGGTTATAAAAAACAGCAATTTCCTACTGTTAAAAATCTATATAAAGTAAAGTTTATTTATCTTTGAAAAACAGAAATTATTGATGCATTTGAAATATGAAAGAGATTTCGTTCTAGATAAATTAAAAAATCTGAAAAACTGCAGGCCATCATGAAACTTTTTACTACAGTCGAGTTCAAAGTGTTTGAAAATAATGGAGCAATAAATTTTTAAGCTTATCACGCTCAAAAGATCGAGTTATTATTTTTTCAAGCTCTCGAAGCACAAAAATATAATTCTAAAACGTTTTGAACTGTTCAAGTTCAAAAATCTAATATATGTACATATATGTTAAAACATTTTTTTTTTTTATTTGCAATCACGCTATCTTTCGAGCATATTGTTCGATTTTATGGAATCCAACACGGTTTTTTGAACAGAAAAAGATAACCGAGTACCAAATATGTTATTAAAAAAAATACTCTTTTTTTTTTTATTTTTCCGTTAACGATATCTGTCTAACGAAGGCACTGATTTTGATGCAGTGTATGACAAGCCACGTTATTTTTTTAAGGAAAACCGGTCGTTAAATTTTGGAACTTATCTATAGAATAGTTTGTAATTTTTCCGCAACAATATCTCTTCAACAAACCAACTTATTTTGACGAATATATTTCTCGAACGATATCCCTTGAGAGGATAAGCCAACTTTTATTCAATTTATACAATTGTTGCAACTGTCTAGAGAAAAGAGCTAATTAGCTTTTAGTATCGATAAGTAGAGTAGCTATTTTGAGTTATTTAAAAAAAAAACATTTTTCTGAAAACTTTGTTTTTGAGATTCCTTAAAATTTTGTAATCGGCAAACGTTCAACATTTCAGAAAATCTAAGATGAGTGAACCCCTTTAGAATATCGCAAACCGCGTTTCAAACGGTTAATCCGTTCCAAAGTATGAGAGGTTTACATACACACACAGACACACACATACACACACACACACAACAGACACACACGCACACACGCACACACACATACATATACACGTAGGCACACACATATAGATATGACTCCGAAAATGGATTTCTAGGACCCAAAAATGTCAAGATCTGATGAAAACTCGATTATCAAAAATTGGACTGAAAACGGTAACTTTCTAATTTTATCAAAATTTTTCAATCACATGTATTTGCTAACACACGTATATCGTATTTACTGATCTTATTTTCATAACCGCACCGTAAGATAAAGCGTATACTAAATCTAGATTTCAACCGAACACATCTCGTGATTTGTCATTTGCTGCAGTATCGAATACAGTGTTTAATTATTAATGAAGCGAAAAATATATTCTGGCCCATTGCTCAGCATAATGAACCGATCCCTAACTTGAAGCATGTTCGAGTCGAAAGAATGGATCGGGTACGAATTATTCTATATGTCACCAACCATGTTGCCGTCGTATGTTTTTACTTATCCCACTGCCGAGGGCACCCTCCCACAATGTTTTGACGTGACAACGTCTAATAACTCGATATTACGGGCTGCATGGACGAAAAAGTTGACGTCATTGTCCCGTTACGCTCGATGTCCCGTTCCGCAAGCGAGGCTCGAGTGGTCGGCTCAGTTCGTTTCGTGCTGCATCTATCTCCCCTCTACTCGATCAGCCTAGCACAAAAGATACACGTGAACTGTTTTCGTCAAATGTTTATAAAGTGAATTGAAATGTTATTGTGATTTTCATGTGTGTTTAATATTGCGACAATAATGATAAGTAATTCTTGCATTTAAAAATCTCATTGTTCAAGCTTATGTGTTTAATCTTTTCATTAATATTTTTTTTATTATTTAAAAAGTAGCCTCGGTCGGCGAGAGCAGTAATGATAGGTTATGTTACAATTGACTGAAAAATAATGAAGATTCATATAATTGATAGTATAAACAATTAACTTTTTTCCTTGTGTCGTTCTGTATATTATATTACAGTAATGTTTGACGTTGTTACGTCAAACTACCGTCCGTAAACCGACTTTACAGACAACGATTTTTTATTTCAGGTCGAAGGGCTTTAACCTTAAGTTGTTCACTGGGCCCGCGCAAGGTGAGGGTCTCTAACAATCGTGGTCACCAAAGCGAAGACGACGTCCCGAACCGGCAGCTTAACGCTATTCTAAGAAGCACAGAGCGTAAGGTCGACTCTAACTCAATCTAAAAACCCACTGGATCAATTCTTCCGTAGTCGGTATCGAAAACCCCGTAACCTTCTAGTCGGAAGCCGATGCACCTAACTCCGAACTATCAACTCTCAATTCGTAACATGCCAACAAACTTAGGACTTAACCGCTTTCGCCGAGATCTTGCGTGCAGAGGTAGGAAGTGACGTGAACTTTGTCGAGATTCAATAATCCTACATATAAGTCGACTTATTATAATATCGCTTGTGGAGAGATTGATGTGTTCTAGATGAGGGTTCGATTTAAAATCAATTATTAAAAATCATCGAGAGGTGCTATCCGAAAGCTATAGGAGGCCGCGTAGGTATTTTAAGAAGGCGTCGACCTTAATCAAACACCAATTGTTTAAATAAGTATAATCATGATTAAATTATTACACTAATCTGGTTTTCAATTTTAACGAGTACCTGCACTGTGATCTCTTAATCGATAGCTTAAATAATTTTATACTAAATTCTAATTCTGATTTTGTTTTAATATCCGACGCCAATGAATTCCGAACAAGGTCAATTTCCATCGACTACTAACTCGTCGAAGTTATGCTTATGGCACAAACCAAAGCAAAGGTTGTCGAAACTAAAATGAAGTCACGATTCGTAATCAATATATATTGTTTTCAATACAACAATACTGTAGTTTTATTATGAAACTTTTCATCTGCACTCGAACAATACGCATCCTGTACGTCTCGATTATATGTGTGTTATAGGTCTTAGTATCTGAGATTGAAATTCGTTTAGTTGACACGAAAACTTAGGTTTATGAATATCTAATCTAGGCTTTTATCAATGTGTTCACATTAACCAAACTAGTACAAAAGAAACATACTTTTAAACTTGTAACACTGGCTAGTTAACGAAATAACTGAACAATATAGTCTAAATTCCGAATTAGAAACAATTTTTGTACAAATCTAAAGTATGAAGCCTATAGAATACACAAACTTTGACATATCAACGTTTGTCCTGGCTTAACTATTGAGTTGGCAGGTATAAACAAGTAAGATACTAATAATTTACACCCCATCTGTTTAATCAATAAATCCTATATCAATATAAACGCCGTTTCATTGCAAACACGATGACATAGGGTTGTCTACGAGAAACTAGTAAATTACGATAATTAAAAAAATGAGGGTCAAATGGCGTCGGACGGGACATATGTCGAGAGAAAATATAGAAAAATGGAGTAGGTTAGTAACAGAATGGTATCCAAGAGGTGGAAAAAGAAGTAGATGCAGACCAAACAAAAGACGAGAAGATGACTTGCGGAAAATAGCTGGCCCAGTATGGAGCCGATTAGCAAGAGATAGGGACAAGTGGAAATCTTTGGAGGAGGCCTTTGTCGACAGACAAGCTGTTCAACAAAAGCAACCAGTTGCCGACTAAATTAAATTTAAATGAAGTTAGAATGTAGTTAGTTAGCAAGTAAGTAGGCATGTACCAAATATTGTGAAAAGAAACAGCAATAAAGGCTATTTTATTTTTATTTTATTTTGTTTTATAATTAAAAAAATGACAAGCAGCAGACAATTAGGACCTCGCGTTGACGTGCGTTTTTTAAAAGGGAGGAGTCCCTGCATTCAAACCAAAGTTTGCTACCAATCCGATAGTTACACCAGGAAAAGAGTAAACAACTCGACGTCTGTATATTCTACACCCTTCACACTTTCAATTGGTATAAAATTTGTTCGTTGAACTAACGAGTGCAATATTTGAATTACAATCATTTTTTCATTTTTAATTAATCTTAATTTGGCCAAAAGTTTTTTAGCCAGCCTCAACTCGCGATATATTTTCTAACATAGTAAATTCGATATTAAATACTTTTTATCCATTAAACAGATTGATGAAGGTCGTTTCTAATTCAGATCCTATACCGGTTGTGGGGAAACTGAATAACCTCTATGGAAAGTTAAATGGATGGCACCATATATAGCATACTACAGTATTATATAGTTATTAACCGTAATTTGCAAACATAAATCATATCATAGTTCAGAAACCAGCAATGGGCATTTAATAACAGGCGTAATATTGACGAAAGTCAGGAACAGCGTTTAATGCGCAGACGAAACCGTACAAGAAAATCGTATAACAACGCCTGATAGGAATTTGATGTATGATTAATTATTCTATAGTTGATTGAATACATTGTTTAATGTATACTATATACACAAGACTACTAAGCGTGTCCTTCAACAGACCTCTGTGTCCTGACAGATGTGAACAAAAACCTAGAATGGAACTTGTATACAGAAAAGATTGTCATAAGATTCATGTAGTGCGGACAAAATCTAAAAGGCTTAGGCGTCACGAACAGGAGAATCTTCCAATTGGAATCTTCATGCCGTTCGAAACAGAAATACAAAACGGAATCCGTGACGGCGTCTCACGCGAAAATAAATTTCTCAGCCGAACTAAAATATTAAACGTGTCGCGGGCTTAAGCAAATCTAACATAAATCATTCCGGTACTTTGCTCGCGAAAAAAAGCAGTTTCGATGTCAAAAGAGGCGCACTCCGCTAGTGGGACTCTTCGCGGAGGATTTGTGCCAGTTTAACGACGTTTCCGCCGAGCGCCGGCCGCGGGCGCGGGGGGGGGGGTACAGCTGGAGAGCGGGAGGAAGAGGAGGGGGGAAATATGAAAATAAAGTGAACCTTTTTTTTTCTCTCCCCGCCATTTCCATATTTATAGTTCCGTGAATTGTAAACGGCTTGCGGCATACGTCGCGCGCAAGGCGACCGATTGTCTTTGTTGTTTTACTGCAATAGTAACGCTATGCTGTACGAGAAATCCCGTTTCCGCTCGTGGGTGACGATTTTTTGTAAGGAAATTTCGATGTTGTTACGGCGACATATGAATATTTTATTATGCTTAGTTTGTGGTTTTACGAACGTGTAAAACTGTTTTCTAAAAAATGCGATTAATTTTTTTTTATGAATCTCATCTCATCTCATTTCACTTTATCAATCTCATACCGATATCACTAAAGTGACGTCTTCACTATGTTGACTCGGCTCACGGTGTAGGTCGGCGACTTTTTAACGTGCAAAATTTCGTCAGGCCGTAATTAGTTTAAATTAATGATAATCGGGAGAGAGCTTTAGGCGGCAACGAAACTTAAAAATTATGAAACTCGTTTTGGGAGTTCAAAGAGGTTCTTCAAACTTCAACTTTTTAGACTGAGATTTTAGACGTTGCCGCTGGCGAAAGTTTTTGAAACGAGCGCTTAGGCTTTTACTTGATTAAATTAGCATATTTTTCCAAAAGGTTGTATTATTAAATCGCATTCCCAAGATACTTTCTTATTTACTAAATAAAGAAAATCTGATTATAAATATAAAAAAAATACCTTTTTGTTTTGTGTTATCAATTCAACTCTTGTTACGTATTTCATGTCGCACTTGTATTTTCGAAATATAAAAATAAAAATTAACCAAATCTACTTTTCGAATGCAGTTCAGAGCTTATATAAAAATTACCTATAATTAAAAAATATATAAACATCCACAAAATCTGCTATAACATATTTACATAAAACTTTTGCACTACGGAAACTACGTAGATCCAACGAAGAATATAAATAGAAATAAGAAACCGTAACAATTTTAAAACCGTCACGAATGTACTAAGCGTTTGTCAAGATGCAATATCGTAGAGACATGTCGCTCACAAATAACTCGAACGAAACCGGAACAATAATATAGCAAATATTGAAACGTATAAGTAAGAAAATACTTAAAATTAAGAAATCCAAAAGAACACACTAAACTTACGTAGCTCAACGCAGACAACGGCTAATCCTAAAACACAGCGTGATCACCACACTCGCAACACTCGACGATTTCGCGCACTCGCGCTCGAGAGGTACCCGAGAGGAGCACAGACGTGTCGTCGGCGGGAGTGCCGCCCGCCCACTGCGCGAGAGCGCTCGGGGCGGCCGCGGAGCCGGGGCGGCGGCGCAGCGAAGGCGGCCCGGCCGGCGGCTGCATGAAAACTTGTCGAATGACGACTGATCGCACGCTCGCGGAGCATCGAAGAATCGGTCGAGTGTGAACTCGGACCGGGACGTACGGTTCCGTACATTTTGTATTAAGAGATAACAGTACAGGATAAAATATCATTCGACAGCTGCTAACAGACGGAAGTTAAGCGAAAATTATCGCTTTCCTACTCCTCGATAATATTTCATATACGAGTAATAATCATTACACGTCATCTAAGATTTTCCTATTATAAGTATATCTTAAATAGCACTCGACCATGTTTAACCAAGTAACCAATCGAAAGCCATACGGCGACAGTTAAGGTTAACTACATCGAGCTAAACGAAAATGTTTTCAATATTACTATCAACGAAACCCGTGAACCTACACTCAAAAAAATGAAAGCTAACTAAGAGACATTTTCTCTTAGTTGGCGTTAAATTAATTAAAACAACTGCGAAATTGGGTATATCAACGAAGGCTGATTCGTTATAACAACTAGTTCATTTGTGATTGAACTAATAATGTAGGTACTATATTCATTCTAACAAGTACATGCATTGTTTCTATCATTACTTGTTTTCTGGCATAATTTGATCAGTTTTATTTAGTTAACTTATACACATATATAGTCAATCAATTCAGAATAAATTCATTGAAATAATTAAACAAATTAGTAGTTTTAATTATTTTCATTTTTAAATTAATAAAGCAGTATTTGATTTACCTAATGCCTGTTAATTACGTCAACCATTCTAATACTTATCATTTTTAAAACAACAAAGATAAAATGACCACCTTTAATACTTAATATTCTTGGATTAAATATAAATTAAATATTAAATTCTACTGAGAGTAATTGCTTAAAACGATTTTCATATTAGTTGAGTTAAATAGTCAATTTATCAATTGAAATAAGTGACTACCCTTCCCACCTCGTCTCAAAGGGCGGCGCTGGGGTAGAAGGCGAAGCCAACTGAACAAATCTAGCGCATATCGTTAGTCAATAGTTGCATGAATAGTTGTTTGTGTGCCTTTCGAGTTAAAATCGGATTATTTCGTTCGTGACTTCTTTGTTTATTCATTTAGTACCTACTTGCGAAAAGTCAGATGTAGTTGCATCAGTGAGTGGGATAATTGTGGTATTGTTGGTTGGTGTTGATGTTGAGGACCAAGTATAAACGTACCAAAAGTGTAAGGAACCAAAGAACCAAACACAGCACAGAAGGTTGTTTTACTTCAACATCAACTTTGGTTTTCTATAATTGCTGATAGATAAAATATAACACAATGCACGGCCATGCTAAGTACGATCGAGGCTGGTTACGGGTGGAACACAATGTCATGCTGGCACTAATTTTCGAAGTGTTTATAATATCTTAAACCTGTATTAAACCTGTACCAGGTAGCACTGAAGGTAGTGTCCTAATTAATATGTCGTACTTCAGTTCACTCTTAAACGTGGTAGATATCAACTACGCATTACAGGTGATTGAGAGTGAACTTTAGGACAACCCGTCATATGCGAACTCATGAACATTCTTAGAGTTTAGTGCGATTTATTAATGCAGAACTTAGTCAATTAAAAAAATACTACTTAGGGCCTCTGTCACTGTCTCCTTTTAAACTAACTTTTAATAAAAAGTCACTTTTAAAATTAGTTTTGCGTTCCACTTCCTTCTTTTAACGGTTTTTCAGCCCTAACAACTGCTAAAAGAAGAAGGTGGAACGTAAAGCTAATTTTAAATGTGACTTTTTTTATAAGTAAATTTAAAAGGAGATGGTGAAAAGGCTCTTAGTGGATTTCAATAAGAGTAACTTAGTTGTTATTACAATGTTACCTATTAGTACTTAACAAGTATCAACAAGATTCAAGTAATTGAATTTGATCGTAATAAACATTTATGGTTCAAATGTAACAAGTTCTAAATTGAATTTATTAAGCTGAATCAATTACTATAATCATTTCTATGTTGAAAGTGATCATGATCTTAATTGAATTTATTAAAGTGAGTTAGTTATTATAATAATTTTATTTTTGATATTAACTAAGTATTAATTGAATTTATTAAGATAAGTTAGTCGGAATAACCATTTTTCATATTCATACTGAATAAGATCTAAATTGCTTTAGTTAACTAATAATAATAAGAGCAATATAGTTTACTAGTCAATTGAATAACGGTAATCAATCAAAATCATGTTATTTGAAGTGTCTAAGGTCTTGTTAGGCTCGCATGGAATCAAGATACTTGATCATGAGAATCACAGTTTTGAAAGAAGCAACAATTTTTTTTTTGAGTGTAGGCATTGACAGAAGTTCGTAAATTATATTGTTGTGTCTGACCCGCCTTTGTTGCTTACGCGTTGTTAAACTTAATTTAAAATCCCTACAGGCGTTTTTTCATTTAATCTAATTTTACCTTATTTACATTTAGCTCAAAATGCGTACACGTCAACAAAATATTTCACAGTCCAAAGTCGTAGATCAGAAAGCGAGCGGGACGGGATCTATTGTATTGGTTTGCGTCAATGCATTATCCTAATAACACGAAACGCCCTAGTTTGAAACTAACATACGCTTTAAAAAAAATTCTAAATCGAAAAAATAACATTTATACCAATTTGGGAAACATATGACATCCAAATATATAACCAATGCATACAATCAGTTATATTTACATACAACCCCTGTTTTTTTGAAGATTTATGAGGTATTTTGGAAATTCAAAAACATTATGTAAGTGAATTTTAACCAAAGAGTTAGAACTGCCGTCATTCTTGCTAGAAATCCAATACTACAAAATATCATTAGTTAGTTGTCTCACTTAGAATTGTTATTTAAGTAATAGAAAAAAAACAGAATCCGAACTTAAGTTTTAGATTAATTTCACGAAGTAAATTGGCATATTTAATAGAGGACCGTGTTTGTTCAAAGTTTATATCTAAAACAACCAAAACATTCCAAGCGGTCGAACAGTTTTGATTGGTTTCCATACGAGGGCCGGGAAATAACGAAGCACAAAATCGAAGTGCGTTAAGCGAAGGTTAATGGGTCGGCGCTTGCAAAACTATTGGAGCGATCATATTTCGAGTTGTACGTTCAATATTTATGTTGATATTGGAGGACACATATATCTAAGATATTGTTATTAGGGTAGGCAGAGACCACAGATTTCCGCACATTACGATCTTTACATATGTCTCTTGCTTCGGTGATATCTAGCAATTGTTTCATGCCGGTTCGTGTGTTTCGAGTGCTTAAAATTAGGTCATTCTTTTATATACCACCGATTTAGTCCGCTCTGCTCCGCTCGCGTAGACATACAATGAACTTTTCTTTCGCCTTTCATATCGATCGATCACGCTGTCAATAATTATCCTGACCGCGGTCCCGATTTCGGCTCGCGTCTCAATCGCGGTTCCGTCTTCAATTCGTTTCCGGTGAAATTGTCCCAGAGGAAGCTATAGTCTTACACCAGAAACATTTTTTAAAGTGAAACTTCTCTTGCCGCGAATTGAAAGTAACTCGGATTTTTTTCAAACGGAAGTAACAGTTTTCGGACGGAAATGACATTGTCTTCATTACCAACCTAACATATATATACTTGTATGTATGTGTTTGTAACACTGCGGATATACAACTGATGACATTATTTACATGAATGCCGGAACTGGCCTAAAATATTATAACCTCACATTTTGTTTCGACTTACATTTTGTGATTACAGTGGTTATTTTAATTGACAATTATTATGTTAAAATATTATAAAAAGACAAGGGTGATAAAAAATGCTTTTGAAACATTGTAAAACAGGCGCTATTAAAAATTTATATGACTGACTCGGTGGAAAATTTTACCTTTTCATAGGTAAATAAACGCGAAAATCAGCGAATTGATCATGACTCGCGGTCGGAAAAATTTAGTTTTAAGTACCAAAATTAAAAATCTAATCGATAAAATTTATAATTTCGTCAAACCAAAGTTGAAAAGCTGATCAATAAAATTTAAAATTTCATTATTAAAATCAATATTATATTACAATTAATAAAATATTTTTTCCAAATTTCTTACTATGGGTAGACAAAATACAATGGCAATCGACGCAGCAAACAGCACAGATTTTTCAATTATACGTAAATCTTCATCGTTAACTAGACTAACTTAACCATCATTGAATTTTATATGTAATTCTATGTACATATATAAATACGATTTATATTCATAAAAATATTTTAATAGGTCCAAAGGCTCTCACAAGTACGGAAATGTGAAAATTGCATTATAAAAAAAAATTTATAAAACGGCATATTTATTTTATGATTACTCTTTTTTGGTGATGTTTATCATAAAATTCAAAGAAGTTTTACTTCAACCGCGCGTAAAGGTTACATGGACAAGATTTTTTTTAATATGAAATGATCTAACTCACCTTTTTCACCTTCGTCCTGCTCTCGACTTCGTTTTCCGACGAATGTTGAACTTGACCCTCCCTTGAACGTTGCTGTTAGCAATAACCAATCGGTATAGAAACTGAGTGGTAGCTATGTCCGTTCCTGTACCCCTAAAAATGTGCATCCAAAACTTCACGATGATCAGTTGAGTCGTTAAGAGATTAAAGCGTAAAACATAAACAAACTTAGTTCCGCACTTATAATGTCAGTTGGTATGACAACCAATTTAAACTTCGCCATTATATGTCAAATGGGGACTAATAATTTTAATTCTATTGGATTAAGTTATATATATAAACATACAAATTTCTGTCGTACAATTTCTATAGTCAATAATGTAATGAAAAATTCCCAAAGCCAGTCTAAACAAAATTCCACTTAATTTCTAATTGATTACAAAATATTCGGAACTGCAGGTAATAGATTCTTTAGATCTATAAGGATGAAAACTAGATAAAACAGATAGGTTGTTTATGATTACGT
This sequence comes from Eumeta japonica, assembly GCA_005406025.1. Classification (NCBI taxonomy): domain Eukaryota; kingdom Metazoa; phylum Arthropoda; class Insecta; order Lepidoptera; family Psychidae; genus Eumeta; species Eumeta japonica. The sequence goes on from BGZK01001061.1 coordinate 12,550, forward strand.
AGTTATTGCTATGAAATGATTTGGAAAATTCAGCGCTTAATATTCTAAAATAGGGGATGGTAGTTTGTATGGAAGTCTGTCAATTTTGTAATTGATAATATGAAAAAAAATTATATTTTGGATTTTATTTACAACTATGTTTCAGCATTTTTGGAAAACTCTTAAGCGGCGTAAGTCTTGAATATGTACATATACTTATGTGGGAGTGTCACAATATTTATTGTTAAAATTACGGAAATTTACATTCTTCTTTTCTTATTAGAAATCGTGGTGTTTCAGTGTTCTCGGACAATTTGAAAAAAAATAATTTTCCTGTCTATTAAGACATTTAATTCGATTCGAAATAAAATGGCTGATTTCATTTTGTGGATTAATTTGTTACTTGAAATGAAAATCATTGTTCAAACTTCTGGGTAAAAGATTACTGTACTGTCTTTTTTAATCGCTCTTATAAGTAGTGAGAGAAAAATTTTATAGAACAATTTTGAAATACGTACGTGACCTCAGACATTTTTAGGGTTTCATTACTCAAAAGGAAAACGAAACCCTTATAAGATCACTTCATTATCCGTTTGTTTGTCTGTCTGCCTTACTACTAACTGTCTATCTGTTCTTCTGTCAAGACCCTTGTTTTTTAGGAACACGTAGAGTTATGAAGTTGAAATTAATATCAAATATTCAGTTATGCCATCCCTCGGAACTGTAAAAAATCAAATTTCTAATTCAACGCAATCAAAGGATACGACGGTTTATGTCGCATATTTTGATAATCGCAAGGGAATCGAAACCTATAGGGTATTTCTAATCTACCTTGAACCATAAAATTTGGCAAGAAAGGTCTCACAGCATAAATAAAGGAAAAAATCTGAAAAAAAGGTTAATTTGTAGTTATATCATAATAAAAAATATGTAATTACAAACTTACACTTGTGATTCAAGGCCGTGACTTAGGCCAATAAATACATAGACCAATAATATTCGCCTACTATGAAAAATTAAATTTTAAAATTTCCATATTTTTTCAAATTTTCTAAAATTTTTTTTAAATAAATTGAAATATCGGAATTTGTCATAGCAATATTTCAACAGAATCTATATCAAAAACAAACAAAAAACCGTTGACACTTCATGGATGAAACATCTACATAATTACATAAAAAATTTTGTATGGAACCCTTAGGGTTTAAGTTCTATTCGCACTTGTTTGGTTTTTTTTTTAACTCAACTTTAAAAATGGCAAAAGTTTACCCGAATTTTAAAATACTTAAGATTTTAATCATGATGCGTCGTTAATTTCTGTTTACACATATAACATATACCTATAAGTACCTAGTGTTAAAAATATGTCGAGGAATAATTTTCATAGTGCATTTAAAACTATCACAAATTCTTTTTACTATATTAATAGTGAAACATTGTATACTTATTGACTGCTAGATATATGAGAAAAAATTTTTATACCTAGAATTGCTGTAACTTCGGTTAAAACACTGGTCTCAGCTATATACGAACAATGTAAATAGTATAATTAGTACCCGTTCGTTCGTATCGCTGAAATACGGATTGAAACTTAGAACGATACTGGAACCGGCATTAGGAGTCAGACTGAGGTCGAGAGACCCTTTAACGGAACCGATTGCGTAACCAAGAACGAGACCACAATCGACCTTAGGGCAGGGCGAGTATGGAAAGAATGCAGAGCCTCGTAAGCGCGAGCGCGACGAGATAGGTTAAGAACGAGGTAATAAGTCGGAAAAGACCAGAACGTTACTGATTTCTTAATTGAGATTGCAAGACCAATCTACCTTAGGACAGGACATATATTAGAAGAATCTACAGTAAAACCAAGTTCGTAATCGAAGGAAAAAGGAATCGGTTAAAAGCGAGATAAAAGGTTGAACAAATCTAGAGCTTAACTAGTTCGGTAACCTAGAACAGGACCAACGTTGAACTTAGAAAAGAACGAGGGCCGGAGGAACCTACAGCGGAACCAGTCCCTATAACCGAAAGTGGATGCATTATTCAACTTAAAACAGGATAGGTTTCGAACAAAACTATAGCGGAATTGAAATAGTAACCAAGAGTGTCACCGACACTAGATTTCAAATACGACGGCGACTATTTATTTCGGTATTTATATCGAACGGGAAAAATTTATGTTCGTCTTGAGTCCAGATCGAAATCGGACAGAAATCGAATTCCAAAGCGGAAACGGGATGGAAACTGGTATCGAAACAGGGATTGGGTATCAGGAGAGAATCGAACGGGTGGTATCGTGATAAGGTTCAATCAAGAACGCGACCGAAACCAAAACAGAAAGTAGAATCATATTTAAATCAAAAACAGCACCGGGTACGGAATCACAATTGAAAAAGTTCGCCCGGTATGAAAGACGTAGGTACCAAAAAAAAATTGGTTGCCTGTAAAGTCGGTATACGGGCGAAAGTTTTACGTGACAACGACTTTGAGTGGTAAAATCATTTTAATGTGAATATTCATTCGTATAGTAGGAAGAAGGATGAAATAATAGTAACAATTTAAAACATTTATTTATACAAAGAATTATATTTAAAACATTAATTTATACAAAGAATCTCGCACTGAATTTCATATTAACAAAATTTTATTTTTACCTTTACACATTCATACGTGTTTATATACAAATATACATACAATAACTTGCAATACATTTGCGTCTCTGTCTCTCTCGCTCTTAGGCGGGCTAACTGTGCTCGAGTGGAAGGGACGCGTGCCTTTCACTTTTTATGTCTGTCTCTCTCGCTCTTAGGCGGGCTAACCATGCCCGAGTGGAAGGGACGCGTGCCTCTCACTCGCTCTCATTGTGAGCGCATAACGTGAGCGGAGCGTAACGCAGTTTCTTGAAGTGTCACCCGGCAAACCAATTTATAAGACGTTGTCACGTCATAAGTTCGCCCGGTATGAAAGACGTAGGTACCAAAAAATTCTACATTCATAAGGAGAATCAAAATATTAAGTCAGCTGATGCATATAAAACGTTACAGAAATCCGCCCTTTGTTACACTCGCTCAGCCGTTCGCTAAATTATTTCGGTAAACTATTCCACACAATAAGCAAACGCTGTAGCATTCGGATCCCGGGCATGTCCGGAGAGACGCGCGCCGCTTACAAACAACCCTCCGCAAAACCGGAGCTGCAGTCCCTTACAAATTCGCTGGAAGTTCCCCGTTCTTTCCGGTATATCTATACTAGGATATAGAAACGACGTGAAAAGAAACAATACAGGGATCCGCTTATTTGTTTGCTATTAGAGACGGATGCCCGTCGTTGTCGGACACGTATCTCTAAAAGAGATTAAATCAAATCAACCCTGTTCATATGTAGTTAAGGACACAGTCAAAAAATCGCTGCATGTTGAAGTTGATGTATCGAAAAAAACTTCCGTTTTATGTACTACTAGCTTATGGCTGCGGCTGAGCGCGCGTTGACATCGAATCGTTCATCATTCATATCGATCGATCACCCTGTTAACCATGATTCCGCTATTGTATTGCAATCCTGGTTCTACTTTTGATTTCAATTCTGGTCTCGATCTAGATTCCATGTCCTTTTAAGATATACCTAATTCGGCTCTTTACAACGAATTCCTTCGCCTTTTTTTTATGTCGACCGATGACGTCATCAACCATGATCCCCAATCCTGGTCCCGTTCCCGATCGCATACCAGATAAACCCACATCCTTGCAACGAAAACACACATAATACCGCAATTATTTTATTATCCGAAGCTCGCTCGCTATTTCGGTATCGATCCGATATTGAACTTGAATCTCTGACACAATTCGGCATAAGTAAAGATTTCGTTCAAGTGAAAGTTAGTATCTTTATTAATTATAGCTTATACGTTATCCTGATGTATAAACTATATTACTGTACAGTTTTAGATAATGCTGTTAAGCCGTTAAAGCGTGATCTAATAAGAAACATACAAACTTTCACATTTATGATACTATTAGGACATAATTTAGGCACATTTCAATAAATCCAATTAACCGTTTTGAAAAAATCACGTCACAAACGAAACCAGTGCAAACAATGAATTCATATGCAGCCTTAGTATCCATTATCGCTTACCACTACCGTATCACAATATATCAATACCTGAGCTATAAAAAGACGTATTCACGTTTCGAAGTCCAATGAAAATCGGTTCGTAATCATTAGTGTGATCTTACACGATCGATATAAAAAATATTTAGAAATACATTCATTACAATCTACGTCTACTACGCAGTATAATGACACTGTAGTATAGATCGGTAATAGACTGACTCGGGCGAGACCAAAAGCTAAACACGCCAGTGTGTAGAATGAGCGTACATGCAAAGTAAGACTTTAAATAGCGAAACTCCACGCACTTTCTATTATTTTAAATTGGATTCCTTCTGAGAGTTAATTTTGTTAAATCTCCGCCTCCTTTTAAACTTCCTCCATCCATTAACGTACAAATGTTTTGTAATACGTCTAATACATGAATTACATTTAGATAGACGATCTGTTGAATATGAACGCATAAAATATACAAAAATACTGTCAAAACTGCAGCTGCAATGCGAAAGGGAAAAACCTTTGACAGTTATTGTGTTAATCGTTGAATAATAATAATAAATTAAGAGAACAATCAAATGTCACAATCAGCATTATAGATCAGCTACAAACACATACACTATAACTCGCAATTTCTCTGAATGGAGAGTATAATGAACTTGGGTGTACCTCACTACGCAAACTAATGCATTTTTACATGAAACCAACATTCCTTATGACTTCGCACGAATAGAGTTCGAACTATATTTAACATTATAAAATCGAGTACTTTGATCCTCTAGACCATTCTACATGCATAAAATGCAATGCAGATAACACAGTATGATAGGGTTATATGATCGCAGATAAGCATTATTATTCTTTTAGGAATAAACTACACACCAAACTGTACTTTCTAATCTTTTAGCGTTGTGGATTGACATAAAACGATCCAAATACTAAATAACGTTTTTTTTAGGCTTCCGTATGTCAAAAGGAAAAAAGAAACCTTTATAAGAGCACTTCTTTGTCCATCTGTCAGACTCTCAAGATCTTTTTTTTTTGTAAAGCGTGGAGATAACAATTAACAACACAATACTAAATACTTACGTCTAAATCTGTAAAAAAAACTAAGATTCCAAGTCAAGGAAATCAAAAATACGTCTAAATATTGATATCTTATATTTTGTAACTCGTAAACAGCTCATGATTCATAGGGTACTTCCTATTGATTTAGAATTATAAATTTGGAAAGTAGAAGACGCAACAGACATTTCTAAGAACAAGTAAACGAAAAATCTGAAAATTGTTAATTTAAAGTTACATCAAAAAAAAATATTCACAAACTAACACTTACAATCGGAGTATGAACCGAGATGTATGCGAGAACATGTTTAGTTCCCACTATGAACACAATCTTATCAAAATTTTAGGAAATATTTTTAAGAATTTCAAAAATTAAAAAAGTAAGTAAAATTTTCCGAATTCCTGGAAACAAATTTCGCTTATATCAATATCGAAAACATACAAAAATCTTCGAGACTCTTGATGGATGAAATTACATAATCAAGTTTTAACGGAACCCTCAGAATGCGAGTCCTACTCACACTTATCTCGTTTTTTTTCTACTTTATATTCACTTTATATACAATCATTCGCATTAAATATAAAAAATATAGATATGCATGATAATAAAAAATACAATTCGAAATTATATGAATAGAATACTACTTCATTATATGAGTGGAATACTACTTTAATAAGTGTGCTTTCAAAAGTAAACCAATCACGAGAACGTATTAGAAAAATGACATTTACAAAAAAAATAGTAAAAGCCGTCTACAAAAACTTATTTAAATATTTTTTTGTTTGTTGGAGTCGATTCCAGGTAAAAATAAATCAGATGAAGTTGTATCTTTGCAAAAAGAAGACATCCTTTTAACTTAATACTTCACGTTTCATATTCACGTATATAGGTCTAATTTTAGCTGCTCGATTCCCTTAGTATCCTGTTATCAGATTCAAACTTAGTGACTACGGGACCATCTCGAGGATCTCTTTCAAATAAAAACGGTATGCCCTAAATCAGTTTGCAATTGACGAAGTTATCGCTGAACATACATTAATAAATACGTACAGACGAACATAGTACGTACTTCTTTTCTTTTTTTAATGTTGGTTAAAAATAAGAAAGTACTAATTTTGATGCAATTTTCTATATTTTATGGGGAACGTTACGGAACAGTTGAAATGGAAATTGACGTTGAGCAATTAAAATAACCTGAAAGATATGATATCAACCAAATGAAGGTAGTTTTTAAGATTGAGCAATATTTACATTTCTAAAGAAACCATTTCTAAGTTATCTCATCGTTGATGATTATATTCTTATACTGTAGCATATATGTAAGCTTTTATAACTAAACGACTAATCTTCACATTTTTTAAAATATATCAAAAAAAATTACCACATAAGCATTCAAAATCTATTCCTTTTTAATCCAATATATGAATATAGATTTATTCCAATATATGAATATAGCATTTCCATTTTGCAATATATTTAATTGAACTTATGGTTCATTGTATTTATAAATTTGGAAGACCTAGTAAGTTAAAGTCAGTGGTATCATCTATAATTACGGGTTTCTTGAAAACCTTTATACGGATTACGATTTACGACTGGGGAGAGAAAAAACTGAGTAAGCTTCCAATTCCAGTTGCTTTTCATATTTAAACAACTCATTAATAACTTTTGTTGCAACGAAAGTACGAATCTTTCTGCAGTAAGTTGTGGGATAACCTTTTTGAAATGCATATATTTAATTTAAATTTACATTAATTGGAATTAGTGGAACTCTAATAAATTCAATCGATTTATTATTATATTACAATATTATTATTTTTATTAATATTATTTAATAAATTATTAATAACAAAAACATATAACTCTGTGCAAATTCGTCTTGGACAAATTAAGTATCAGAATGTTTCTTTTATTTCGATAAGGAGATTCTATGCATTGCAAATTTCTTGATATAAATTATTAGTTATTACGTGCAATCCAATTAACAAAGTTTGTCTATTTATTTATTTTTATTTAGGTAATTATTCCAAATTTTTTTTTAATTTCATTGCCACTAACGTTGAGAAACTCCATTCATAAATAAATGTTTCTGGACGCAGTAACAAAACACGATTAAAATTGTTGTTTTCATAAAAATGAAATGTGTATGCAAAACAAAACGATAACAATTGATATTCATGCATAGCAACCAAATGCAACACAAACTGAACGACAGTAGGTAATTCCAAGTCCAAACATTAAACCTAAGAAGAAACATTGTAATTAAGGTTCTATTAACTAGTTTACGAATTAAATGACAGTTCATACGAGCTACAAGCGACATCGACATCTTTGTTAAGACCACCAAAAAAAAAACTGAACATAACGTTCGTAGTTTGTCTTTATATATCTTCGGAGATACAAGAACAATACATAACACGCTTCGTAAGCCTATCTCACAGCTGTAATACTTTTATAGCTGCAATAAAGTAGGGCGATAACGCTAATACATTATCTGACTCAGTTTCAATCTATAAGAAAAAAAATAACAAAACAGGGGATATTGCGTCAGTTTTCGTGTAAATATATGTGTTGTATGTATGTATACATATACAAAATATGAATTCGATTTTCTTAATTTCCTTTAGTGAATGTAATTTTTATAGTATAAAATAAAGGCGATTACAAAAAAATAATTTATATTTTGTGTATAATTTCGTTTATACTTATAATATACAAAATATATAATTTAATTTTTCTTAATCGCCTATATTTTATACTAACATTTATTTGATTGCTATATTAAACTGTCTTTGCGCCCGCGCATGCGTGAAAGTAATACGTATTTCTTCATCTTTCGTATTGATCGATCTCGCTGTCAATCCGAATCCAGTCTCCGCTTTCAATTCTGATCTCGACACTCTTGATTTCGAACCCGGTCAAATTCTTGAATCTAATTCTGGTCCCGCACTCAATTTTGATTCCGGTCCCGTTGTCAATTTCGGTCCGGTTCTCGGCTCTAATATTAATGCCGTTCTTATTTGTACGTAACCGGACGAATGTTGATATCAAAACGAACTTTTTACAATGAAATGAAATGAAAAATAAAAGTATTTTCAGAGTCGTTGTAGTAGTTCGGTTCAATGGCACAAACACACAGACGAAGTCGGGGAAAAAATTCTAGTAGGCACATTATTAACATGCGCGTATTCAAATGAAACGTTGTGACACAATTTTAAGTCAGTCGACACACTAAATAAGCAATCACTAAAAAATAAAGCGATTTGGTGGAAACCGTCTTCACTTTGATGGGATGAAAAAAAAACTGTAAATAATCTATAGACATTCCCCATAAACGGTCTATCTGATACAAAAATATTTTTTCTAACCAGTGGTACCTGGGATTTGTACATTCAAACGTACCAACAAACTTTTCATATTTGTAATAATAGTGTTGACTGTAAATTACGACAACGCAAAAACTTATAATTCATTCATTTCGGCATTCATCCAAATCTAGAAATGGTAATTTGTTTGTTACAAGGCTGTCTCTGTTACAGGCCCAAATAGAATGTCATCTGCGTATGAAGTAATTTCCAAATCGTAATTTCACACTCATTTTCCAGACGGATGGAGAGACACGACAGATATTTGCCATTTTAATAAAATAAATAAAAAATATTTCTCTTTCACAGTTATCATATTAGTATCAAAAATTAGTATACTTGTAATTATCAATATTATAACTATTAGAAATAAATGGAATTAGGATTGTACGATACATATTTCTGATTATTTATAAAATATTTGAAAACGTATTAAAGAAAAATTATTAGGAATCTCTCAAAACTGTCATAATGTTTAATTTTTAAGTTACACATTGAAATCATTTCACCTTAATGAACTTACAAATCGATTTACGATTGGCGGACATACAGACGTCGAGTTAACAACACGAGTGTTCCATTCTCTATTTTCAAAGAAATGTGCAACTCCAACATCATTTTGCACGCATATTAGCGGTGGCCGCTTAACGGACATCCTGTTCCCTTTAACGGCCGACCCTCGAACCTGTAACATCGAAGTCGGGCGACCTTTTAACTCGAGAACACGCGAAAGATGGGACACAAACAGATATATTAAAGCGAAGCTTTTTGCCAGAACGGGAGCCTATTTCTGATGTTGGTGTTTTTCCATTTCTTCTCGTATAATATGCCGTACTAATGTTTTGGGCCCTTATGAGGTCCTTAAATATTTTCTTTCTCATACATACTAAACAGAATAATGCAAAACGTTTTGAGATTTAATAAACAGTATACTATAGGTTATCCTTTTTTATTATTACTTTTCAAACTATTCTCCATCGCGGTCTTTGCTCATTTACAATTTCTTGCGGTTAAACCAATTTTTAAAAGGCACGAAGTAGTGCGTCGCTTCTTCGTCGACCTTATCAAATACAGCCAGATGCAGATGCATCTTCCGTTGATGAAAATTGTTTTCCCAAATTCGATTATTTTGGAAAATAAAAAAAGCCAAACAGTGCCAAAACAGGTTCGCAAAGGGGTCGGTGTATAGATTTGACCGGTGTACTGTCCAGAAAGTTCCTTGTTTTGAGCGCCGAGTATACGGATGCGTTGTCATGGTAAAGCAGTAGCCCACGGAAACCAGTGTTTGTTGGTTTGCTGCGCGCAGCAGTAAAAGATTCTAGCTAACAATCAGTGACGTACCATTCAACCTTTATGCTACTTTGACTTCATAAGGGGGTCGACATCGGAAAATTGGTGTAAGAAAAAACTTGTGCATAAAATATTCTTGGAGTGCTCGATTCTTGCTTGGACGGGTACCGTTTCATCTTGAAACGGCCACACAATCGACTGACGCTTTGTTTTTGAATCATACCCAAAAATTCATAATTCATCAGCCTTGGCAACATCGCAAACGCACCGAGACAAACATACTTCAAATTTCACTATCAGATCATAGTACCGTTCCACTGGCACTTGCTTCTGAGCCTGCTTTAGACGACTCGCTTCCAAGCATGAAATGACATTATCACGCGAAGATTGTACGATTTCATACATACCGATCCTAATCCTAATCGTATACTGAATTTATGTATATAATTCGCCTATTCTCTTGAAATAATTTTTTTACTACCAATTTATTGTCGTCTGTAACGGCCGTCAAGGGCGGCCATTTTTTTTTCTGCTACCAAAGGTACACGACCGTACTTAAATTCGTTGAATCAGCGGTCAACATTCGTTTTAAAAGAGCTTTAACATTTCAAATCGTACAAATTTATCACGCGAACATATTCTCGTTGCAAATACATATTTCAGTGAGATATAATACTTAAATTTTAGTCGTATAAAAATACGGAGGGGAATTTAAATTCGAAATATCCACATTTTTCTCTCATATAGTTTAATTTTATAAAACTCAATCTTAACTAGCCAATATCTGTTTGTTGAAATTTTTTTCGCAAAATATTTTACGTGGCCTGGAATGATGTTAGAAGTGGCTTCTCTATGTCAAAAACAATTTATTTTGTTGAATTGATTAATAATAAAATCAAAAAAGTATATTATAATCGTGGCTAGGTTACATCAAAGTATTCACTGCATTTCTATCGTATTAGGATAGTAATGAAACTATAATGAATCTAAGCAAAAATCAAAACTCAAGAGCTATGTAATGATAAATATAAACGATGCTCAGTAGTAAACATGTGTAAACAAATGCAGCAGCAGTTCTTCGGTATATGTTCATGTTTTGTACATACATAATAGAGTTGATTCCACCCGATACAAATAAATCACTGAGTAACGTCTACAAAAACCATTAGGCTAGCCAAAACGGTACTAAAGCACACGCGGCGTAAGCATCGTTTATTTCTATGTTTGCCTCAATCAGCCAAGGTCGTTAGATCTACTAGGTACTTTAAACGATCTTCTGCGCATACAAATGATTTGAATCCACAGCGATAAAACTTCTTTTATTTCTGATACTTTCGTAACCATCTATAACTATACAATAGCATGCTTATTGCTAATGTTGCTTATTACTGATATATCGACATTAAATCGAAAAATATTATCTTTTACTTGTTATTTTCTGTATTATTGGCGATTTATCAATGATAGCTCTTAAAAATCTCAAATTTGTTTTAATATCTGATATTTATTAAAATGTAAGCTCTAGGTATGACGACGATTTGAGAGTTGACATTAATATATACTACATAAACAATATGTAAATAATAAATAAACACTAATATAATATAGCGTTCACTTTAACACTTAACCAAATCGTCTAATTCTATTACTTGTCAAAGTTTAAATTTAACTGTCAGGTACCTGTCAAGTATGGGGTTACTGTTCCAATGACTACGGCGGGTTGCATCAAAAAGTAAAGACATAAGTCACATAAGTAATCCGTAATATTTGACACATAATGAATAGACAATCATTCAAATCTTACAGATAAATAAGCTTTTCTTTTTGGTGCAACACGCCGTCAAAAATTTTATTTTGTTACTGTTAGTGTAAACTATTTTTAACCGTAAATTATTGGAAGTCGGTATACGCTTTATGAAATGACGATCGCAAAGCACGTGGTATTCCGAAACGTAAATTTATCCTGTATAGTTTGATCGCACATACTTCTTTCTTGTGATATCGCGTAATGTACATAATTCAGGTATCATAGTCTTCGGAACTCTCCGAATTGGATTATGAAGGACGAACGCTATTGTTATCCATAGTAGAAAATAAACAAATTAAAACTAATTTATGTATCCTCTATGTATATGCTGCCAATGTCATAAATGCCATAATTACGAATGTGAAAGTTAACTTGGCATTTAGACGTGACCTCACTCACCTCCAACATTACGTCTAATGTTGTCGGTTAACTGTCAGGGTTAGCTGTTAATCCTGATAATAATTAGATGTTTGTTATTTCAAATGAGAGTTTGAAATACATTGTTGTAAGTTCTGAATCCGTAAGAAAATCAACGTCGAGAGAGTGAATCCAAGATAAAGACTCAGGCGCATGCGCATTAGCTCAATAATTTTTTGACGCATCAGCTGATCTTCTAAACCTTTTTTTTATAGAATTAATGAGGAGACGACAAGCATGCGATCCATCAGAATATAGGTGGTCACTGCTGCCCATGGACACTCGTGACTCCGGAGGAACCGCCAATGCATTACTGACCTCTTGTGTATGCATAGGATATCTGATGACGGACGGAGTGGGCTGATGGAAAGTAGAGGGAAGTGATCAAGGGAGGTTTTGCCATCATGGAGGCGGAGCGGCATTGTGGTAGAGCCATGCTGTGGTCAATTTGGCTGCAGAACGCAAATGGGCCCGTTCTACCGTTGCAATAACACCCTCTCACAAAATACAGGCTAAAGGTAAAATTTTCCGTTGTTGTATTTCGTCCAGTGAGTGAGTTCAAATATATTACAAGCAAATATGTAATATTGTAACATGTAACTAATATCATGATTAGTAAATTTAATTAATCAAAATAAGTATTACTAGTATATGTATCTTTTAATATCTCAGAATTTATGATAAGCATATGAATGATGTATATTTAAGTTCTTATATCCATTCTTCGCTTTGTCGCTTAAAAGACGTTTGTTTATTCGTTTGTTTAGTATTCATTTTTACTCCTACCAACAGCGTATAATCAACGATTGACTTCTCGATGATCTATAGAAAAGAACATAGCCGTATAAAATACCGTTACCCTCAGTAAGTGATCCTCACCACGTGACATATTTGACTACGATCATACCATTTAGCCCAAGTCATGTTCTCCATCTTGACATGAACGGGCTCTCTAATTTTCCACGTCACCCACAATTCGACTCCATTTTCCGACCCTCCTTGCCAGTGATATAGTATGAATCATAATAAACAAGGTAAGAAAAAATAAGACTATACTGGTTGATTTTTACTGGTATCCAGTCATTAAACGGCTAGATAATGACATGAGCTCAATGATACCATACTTATTAATACCTTTGTTATCAGAATTACATACCTAAACAGGAAAATTTCAACAAATTGAAGTTGTTGAAAATGAACATCCTAGATTTATTTGCGTAGCATTACCACAACTAAACGTGAATATAACAATGAACTATTAATGTAAATACAATAATTCTATTTCTAATCCTCCTTTTTTTTTCCTCTATACAATACATTTTTTTAGTTTGAGCATTCGCAACAGCGGCAATACAACAAATTAGTACATTGTAAACAGAAATTCTTAAGACTAAAGAAGGTATAATACAAAACGTCGAAGCACTAGACACGACAAATTTGACATGACGTTGGAATCTTGTCATGAAGGAAATTCTGCTTACCGCTAAATTAGAGACCGTTTCAACAAGATAAATGAATATTTATTACTGCTTATGTATATAAATTTTTAGCATAAGACAGAATAAATATAATTTACGTATTATTGATGAAATCAACACACAAACGTTTCACCCATTATAGGATTATTTTAATATTAATATGTCTATATATATGAAGAACGGTAGTATATCATTAATTTACTTGTCTCTGCTACTCATGTTATTCGCATGAGGTATTTATGTCATTAAACTAAAAGCTGGCAGGATTAGGGACCGATAATGGACAATTGCGACTGTAATTGATAACACCGATAACCTAATACTTTAAAGCGACCGAATCAAGTAGTCAGTAGGTAACCGGTCAAGGGAGCCGTCCAGTATGAAGACCTTGGCGGTGTGCTGTTTCTTGCTTCTGGCGAGCCTATCGGAGGGGCGGCATGAAAAATATGAGGGGTGAGTAACAAGCATTATGATTACATCACAATTATGACGTCAACTTGTTATTTCTAATATAGAATTAGTCGCATCTCTTTATAGATTTTCTAGAAAAAAGGACTTTGAAATCCCAATTTGTACGATTTACTAATAATTGAAAGGAAACATGATCCTCGTGATCTTGCTTTGAAACTGTCATTAGGCTAATTATGCATTTTATTTAGAAACATTTTTCAGATTCTTTATTCCGTTTTGGTAAGAAATTTGTATTTGGATATGAATAATTCACGAATTTTAATATAGTTCACATTTCAGAATCCTTTTCATAAAAAATGAGATCCTACATTCTCTATGTAAGTATTTCAGTAACTACGTTAACAACAGGATCAAAACCATATGCGCTGTTGGCTGTCTATGTAAATATTTATTCATTTCGTTTATTTTCTTTTTTAACTTTTGTCTTATCCGTTAATTTAAACGTTCTGTTTGTTGCATATTCATTGTTTGAATATTTATAATCAAGTAAAGAAAAATGTTAATGCACTCATAAAAGTTATGGGAGAATCAGTGGAATGGAACAAATGAAGTTCAGAATTTTTAAAATCATTTCTTTTTAAAAACAATGCAACATTCTGAACGAATTAAGTATAGATACAAGTAATCTCACATGATACTCATTTAACGAACCTATTCTAAATATCTAACCCAATTTGTCTAAAATACATATTCTTGTAATTTCACAAAACCCTTTTCTTTTAAATTAACAAAACTGTTTTATTTCAAACGATCTCCACAGACAGTTTAGATGGATTTATGTATTAAATAGAAAAGGAAATTAGAAATTTTAATTTATCTAAACCTTTCAAATCGTCGTTAACTCACGACGCGAGTACAATTATCATAGACAACGCTTACATTTTTTTTATCCCCAGGCATCAACTGTTTCGTGTCCGTGGTCCGGCTGCTGAGATCGCTGCTCTAGAATACGAACTCGATCTGTTGAGCGCCAAACCGGCCACAAGGTCGCAGTCCGGCGTGTTGGACGCCGTCGTGAGGCTGTCTCCCTCCGAGAGGGAACAATGGTTACCCTACTTCGAGGGACATGGCCTCTCGCATAGCCTCATCGCCGAAAATCTGGCAGAGTACGTACGGACCCTTAAATATTTTAGAGCGTGCAAAATTTTTAGACCGCGCCATTAATAAGTTGCTTGTTACCGTAGATTGCTGAGAACTGAAGAAGCTAGAATACAGAGTTCCAGAATAGCCGCCAAGCGCAGCGGAAAAAGCATAAGTTGGGACACGTACTATCGTCATGAAGAGGTATTTTTGAAAAATTTAGTATATATTTAAAATAATATTATATATGTATATTTAATTACAAAAATAGATTTTGTAAAAATTTCTTAAATTTACTTCAGTAAATTAAATGAATCTTGTAACGTGCAATATGAAATAAGTATTTAAAAAATTATTTATTTCATGAATATTATTTTTTATTTAAGGAAGAGAAATTAAATTGTCTTGAAATTGCTGTAAGAGTAATTAAGTTGGATGTTTCAAATGTTGTAAGAATTAATGTTTTAAATTTTGGACTAAAAAAAACATTTATATAGATTGTGGTGTCAAACCGTAATATTGTCTCATAAATAATAATATGAGTAAAATTTTGTTTTGCAAGAACAACTGATGGTTTGTGATTTTATTGCTGTGTGATCGGTTTTAATATGGCTGTATGGACTTTTATACATCACGAAATATAATACTTAAGTGTAGGTCGACCATCGGATTATTTCGCAGTAAATTGACCTTATAAAAAGTAAATTATTATGCCGACAGTAGTTAACTTAGATAAAAAGCAACCTTCAGAATTAAATCTACGTTTTACATAGTTACTGATAACCATGTAAAACTAACCAAATAGGTAAATGTATCATGGATTTACTTAACTATATAAAATAAAATTTAGATGATTATATGAAATTTGAAATTGTATCAAATCCAATATTAATATCTGTAAAGAATGAACTAATAGAAAAGACGTAATAAAGTATTTTTTGTTAATAAACTGACATAAAATAAGTTACTTATAAGAGGTGAAAATCGTAAAATCGGATTTAATATAAATTTGTTTGTCGTGGTACATATTTGTAGACATATTTATATAATCTATATTACATAAATGTTCAAACCGATTGCTACATCTTCGCAATCCATATTTAAGTACGTCAAATGAATGAAGCTAACCTGAGTAAAGAAATCTTCACATCGAATATACTTGATGGATCAATAGACAAGCAGGTCCTAGAAAACCTTTTGCAGGCCTAATCAGTAGCCTATTACAGAAGACACTAATTTTAAGTGCACGAAACCAACGAGCTTACATGAGAGTAAGGTCAGTGTTTGATGATTGACGAAAGTAAATGAAGCAATAAAACTATATTAAGACCGTTCCGTTCCATCTACAGGGTCTGTCTACCCCTATGGGAAATAGGCGTAAGCTTATGATAATAATAAAATAAAATATAAATATCTCTCTAGACCGTATCTAACGTCGAATTGTCGGTGACCCTTTAATATCCGGTCAGCTCGACCCCGATGGCTTTGCGAGGAGACATTGCATCTTTATGTATGATTCATCGCATATACTATGGGGAGCGCTCTGAAGAATTATGCAACCTTATTCCTGCCGCTGAAATTTGGCATTGGTCCAATCACCGGAAATACCATCACGACCATATTAATAAGTGGTGTTCTATCACCGTACGTTTTATGCACAATCTTCTGCCAGGTACGGTAAAACTTTAGAATAATCTAACATCAGCGCTATTCCAATTACGACAAGGGCGTTTTCAAGAAAAGAGCCAAAATTTTTCCTTGGAGTCGCGGATGTACACGAGCGGCGGTAACAACCTACTTGCCGATAGCTCCCATATTCCCATACATGTACATGAGACATTTTAAATGATAAAATAAATTGAATTCTGAATCGCATTGGTACTGTTCTTTTTAGATAAACGACTATTTGGATAGTTTGGGCGCCGAGTACCCCCAGTTGGTGACCGTCATCAACGCCGGTCTCAGCTACGAGGGTCGTCAGATCAAATACGTCCGCATCTCCACCACTCGCTTCGAAGACCTGAGAAAGCCCGTGATCGTGATCGACGCCGCGGTGCACGCCAGGGAGTGGGTCACGCCCCCTGTCGCCCTGTACATCATCCACCAGCTGGTGGTGGAGCTGGCCGCGGCCGACCTCACCGAGCAGGTCGACTGGATCATCATACCGGTCGCCAACCCCGACGGCTACGAGTATTCCATCGACGAGGTATGTCTTGTCTATTAGTGGTACCGTCGACAATCAACTACTGTCAGAAGTCAGCTCATATTGTGTTGTCACGATCGCCGCAAAATTATTTAGTTAGCATATATTGCATATGGACGCAAAACTTTATTTTTGGTTGTCTATGTCCGTAGTTCAGTATAGGAAACTAATGTACTTTTCAAATATTTTAAATCGAATAATTATAAAAAACTGTCTAAGTTAAATTTAAACTATTGTGTATTAAAATTTTTAACACATTAAGAATTTCTTCAGTACTAAATGCCGAAAAAAGAATTACCCAGAGATAGCGCTCTTGGTTTGTGTGCATAAATAATATTTTGAACCTTATTAAAAACGTAAAATATTATTCAGTTTGTTTCTTAAAAAAATATTCAATAATAATATTTATCTATTTTGTTTCCTTTACTGTAACAAAATCTATGTACGTATTGTAACAGATATATCTAATGTGAAATTAAAGCCTCTCTATAAAGTAGGCTTTAGTATTTAAGGTTTAGTTAAAGTGGACTGCAATGAAGATATCGTATAGATAGCAAATAAAGTTTAGGATAAATGGAAAATAAATTTTATTATCTGCATTAAAACATGATAATTTATAATTTCATTTTAATTTTTCATGGAAGACGACAACTATCCGTGACGTGGTAACAACCATATACGTTTGGTCAATTTATAGCATAGCATATTTTTTTTAATCTATATCTACCTTACCCATTACGTAACCACACATTTTAAATTTTAAATCAACACGTTATAAAGAAATAATACATTCTTTTTTTGTATTTGTATTGTAATATAGATTAACTAATCTTTGCACACAGTTAACTATTATCAGTTGTATTAAACGCTATCAGACCTCTACTAAATTACGCCACGACGCTTTTCACATTATCACAAGATATCTCACGACCATAAACGTTCTCGACGCTTCCAAGCGGATTATTTTTTACCGCGATGATTACGCATTTCTCAGGATCGACTGTGGAGAAAGACGCGTTCCCGATCCCACGCAAACGCCGACCGGTGCCCGGGAGTCGACGGAAACAGAAACTTCGACCATCACTGGGGCACGGTAGCCGGCAATGCCAACCCCTGCACCATCGTCTACGAGGGCCCATCTGCATTCTCGGAACCGGAAATTCGCGTGATCCGCGACGCCGTGTTGCAGAATCTCAATAGGGCGTCCCTCTATCTCTCTTTGCACAGCTATGGAAACATGTTCCTTTACGCCTGGGGCAACAACGGTTAGTGGCCGAATATCGTTTGGCTAAGATGTTGAGTCGGGACTGCTGTTTTGCTGCTTGCCATTACCTTTAAAGTAGTCTTCGTATATTTAATTTATTAATATTTAATTATATTATAATTAAATATTATATTATTTAATTATAATATTAGTAGTATCTTGTAGAATTGGATAACAAAAAATGTGTTTAATGTATAAATGCATTGAGAAGATTTTCTTCAATTAAATTTTTACTTTTTAAATTTTTAAGACGTCAACGTAGAATAAATATTTCACTGAATTATAATTGAAATAAAATATTGAACACATTGAGACATAGCTATAGCTGAGACATAGCAGAGACATTCTATAAAAAAAAAACAATGGACAAAGGTAAAAACTGAAACTATTTAGGTTGTACATCGTTTTTTTGTGTTATTTTATATTTAAAATAATTGGGATAAATGAGGTTAAAATAAAAGATTTTTTTTTTTCGTTTTAAATGAAAGCTATTTTATTGGAGAAATATGTATAAGCAGTTTAATTAATATTATTGTTATGGTTAATGTGATTATATTCAACCTCCTTTATAATGATATAATTATTACTATATATTTTTCCAATCCGCAGTATATGATAGCTAAAATAAAAATCACATATTTAACATCCAACATAATCTAGGAACGTCGTGACGAGAAGAACGTGACGGACAAATATGACGGGTGAACGCGACTTTTTTTAAGCAGTTCTAATTTTTTCCTTACGTGTTTAAGGAACTTTCACTTTAAAATAAACTTAATCAATTCAAGGACAAAGTACCGTACATGACGGCCATAAACTTGTCCGTCCCCAGGTACACTGCCCAGCAACGGGCTAATCCTGCACCTCGCCGGAGTGACGATGGCGACGGCGATCGACGCCCTGGCCCTGCCGAAGGCGGACCCCTACATCGTGGGCAACGCGGCCAACGTCCTCTATTTCACGACCGGGACGTCGCGCGACTGGACCCGCGCCGTGGGCGTGCCGCTCACCTACACCGTGGAGCTGCCCGGCTACGAGTACCTGTTCGAAGTGCCGCCGGAGTATATAGAGCAGATAGTCACCGAAACCTGGGCGGGCATAGAAGCGGGTGCTCGCTTCGTCCTGACGATGGCTTGAAATTTTGTGTCACAAAGATTTTTTTTTGTGCGTGCACCCACCCACCATTCGAAAATAGCATTTCCTGACATCGTTTCCACGAATCCTCCTGAACCTGGACAAATCTTCCTGGGTTCGAATCACTAATGATTAGATTCCTTAAAAATGTATTTTTCTTTTCAAAAATTAAATAAACATTCATCGATGCGTGTTTTCATTGCGTCTACAAAGCGGCCGGGGCACAAGGGCAGTGCGCAAAGGTTCGCCTTCCTAATGTAAATCCACGTCAAGTTGGCAAGCGTCCTAACTTTCTGTCACTGTTTTATTCGGGCGTATTTCTGGCAGCACGTACATTAGGCGATCCATTTGGAATTCTGACCTTCCGTCCTATTAAATACCGCTCCCGCCCGCAGCTCTGCCCGTAGACGTAGAGTATTCAGGCTCACAATTCCACTCTCGTATGCGACATTACGCGATATATTAATAACATCAGACTCTTAGAAACACCACAGTCATGAAAATTCAAATCTATTTCCAACAATATTCTTTCATGGTATGTTCTCAAAAGAAACGTATTGATCGACGCATAGAAATTTTATTTTTATTATACGTTGATTTATTGATGGCGGTTCAGTGGTTAAAATGTTTGTATTCGGACCATAAGGTATTGGCTATCACCACGATCAGAATAAGTAATGAGTTTTTTTAGCTTAAGTCACATTAAAACACTAGCTCCATAGCTTGGAGTCCTTATTAAACGACACTTCCGGTAGTATTTATCGCAATGGTGACAACGGTCGTCGGCAGTCCCAATCTGCACTCAATCAACAATCAGCGTGAAGATCTAAGTTCTTCGATTTATCTCAATCAAAAACATTGTTGAAGAGTGTGCCTGAGCATTGAAGTGGTTGATACGTGATACTGTGCGGCAAAATTGAGGCCTGAGCCAACGCGGATCGCATAAAATTCAATTCCCTTTATCAGAAGTAAAAATAAGTTTTGAAAGGATTTGCCACACCAATAGGATGTTTATAAAATATGACAGAAAAACAAGTAGCTGTGTAATGTTATTGATTCAAAACCGATTTTTCTAAATATTTTGTACTATAGTCGATAGAGCTAAAAATAACTCTGAAGACTCGGGCTCCGATTAACGCATTACTATGAAAGAAAATTTTTGAATTTAGGCTAAGAAATGCACGTGCAAAGACCTCATACGATTCCATCAATTTTTTGCATGATAATATAAATATACAGTCAGAAAATCGATTAGTATATAAACCACAGGTTTGAACATTGTTAATGTTACTAGTTACTTCCCATGTACTTTTCTTTATAAAAAGGAATTTTTCCCTACAAAAAAAATCCATGAGACTTAACTGGTAACATTAACTTTTAATAGTTATACCAATACGCGGTGATTGTGATAGGCAGAGACAATTGGCAAGTCAGTACTATTAGGGTTCTGATACTATACATTATGCGTGCTAACTATAGTTCAGGATCTTTTATGTAATGTATAAACAGTATAGTACTTTTAACCAAGCTTGGTGACCATGGCACAACCCCCTATGATAAAAGTCGTGAGCTATCATTGATTATAAGATGGAACGTAATATTCAAGATGGAACATTCTAAAAATATAAATGAGAGGTTTATTTCAGACATAGAAATGAAACGTATAATATTTTTAAAACAATATTATATTGTATTTCTCACATACGTAAAAAAAAGCCAAATGTGTATCGTTTTCTCGCAAAACTTCAAATTGTTAGTGTTACACTGAGTATTACTTAGAATCCAAGATTAAAGAAATGTGTTCCTATTCTCTAATAGATCAAGCTTAAAGAAGGTAGATTATGTTACACGTGATCGAACTATGCCAGGATGGGTTATAAAATCACTTCAAACTGTTAGAGCAATGTACTTCAAACTTTCATTTGTAATAAGTGACTGCTAAGTATTATAGGTAAAAGGCAAACACGTCAAAATACGTTGTTTTAATTTCACAATTGACACTTAGCTTATTTAATGTCACGATTGCAATATCTTTAAGATCACCGATATTTTGAAGTTCTTAGTTCTTAACTTTAACAGTGTACAGTTTAGTTATTGCAAACAAGAGTTTGAAACATACAGTTATTAGTATTAATCTTAGTATAACTTAGGATATAGAATTAGAGAAACATATTTCTATTCCCTGATAGGACAAATTTAGGGAACGAAGATTATGTTATACATGATGGAACTGTGTCAGGGTTGCCTACAAAATCACTTCACGCTGTGTTATTCTGAATATACTTTAAGGGCAAGGTTTAAAAAAAAATTCTAATCATTAACGATACTAGTTTCAAGAATGAAAATTATGTTATACATAATCGAACTATGCCTATGCGTTGGCAATAAAATTATTTCATACTGTTTGTGTTAATTTGAGTATAACTTAATATCCAGGATTAGGGAAATATATTTGTATTCAAGTTTAAAGAAAGAAGGTTATGTTATAAATACGTAATCGACTATGCCAGGGTTACCTGCAAAATCATGTTGCCATTCATTCTATTAATTATTTCTATATTTTGTTTATCACGGGGCGCTTCAACTTTTTGAGAAAGCTGTCGTACCTTATTTGAAAGTTGACGTACTTAACACAATGTTTAGGTTTACACATGAGAACGATGAATCAACACTAAATAACAAAGATTGTTTTTAATTGCTTGTGCAATAGTTTTTCAAATACTGCATTTTTATTTTTTTTTTTTCAATTCGCGTTGACCATTTGTGAATATAATTCATTAAATTAAAACCAATTCCAACAAGATTTTATAGGCGACCGCGGCACAGACTTCACAAACAAACACAGAAAATGTTGATTACCTATATGACGATCTACATTTTAAATATTCTCTTCTCTGGACCAATGAAGTCACGGTTCTCGGCTCAGGCTAAAAACTGATGATTTTCTTTCGAACGCTATGCAATTGATTCTAGTACTTTGTAGTTTATTTATCATTAACCTTATTACATTATTTCTAAGCAATTCGGAATCTTTTACGTCAAGAAAGTAAGGATAAATATTGTTATTAGTATTTAAAAATACAGATTGAGCCAGAATAGTAAAGATATGATGTGTTCCAAGTGTTCTCTTATAACCGATGAAATAAAAATGTTTTGGATTTTGAATTTTATGTAAAAAGCACGTTATGAAGTGCTATTAGCTGTGTCATTGACCTGGGTAATATATCTTGAACTTGCAAGATAGCTTGCTTTGACTTTTTAAGTGCATATTGCATTTACTACTTAAATGCATATTACGTTTTTAAGTCTCAAAACAATTCTACGAAATAAACGCTTTAAATGAGATCTTCAGACTAGGAGAAATTCAAACAAAGGCAGACGAATTCTCGTCTGGCTTTGAAATGATGCCGTCTGTCTGCCACGTTTTCGCCCATTTGGATTTGTTTACTACTACATTTCTTTATATATAATAGGGACATAGGATATTAATTTGGAATTCTTATACAAAACTCGGTTTTTTTATATTTAATAACGTAAATAATTTACAAATGCAAATTGTGATGTAAACATTTAATAAAACCGTAGAAGCGTCGTGTTCATACATTGAAAATATTTGCCAAAACCTGATTGTGGGTGATATATAGAATGTTACAGAATATAATAAGTCTACTTTTAAACACATTGTTTATATATTGCCTCTTCGATCATGCTAATCTTCAAAACTACTCGACGAATTTTCATGAAGTTTGCCCAGGTAAATTGAACGTAATTTCAGGCAACATACAGGCTTATATTAGTTGATGCTTAAAAATAAATTCAACGTAAGTATATGAAGTCACATGCAATGCTAGTATACTGTGAATCAAATATAAGTATCGATGCCATTAACGAATATTTTTCCTGGTCGCTAGAACAATGGACTAAGTAAAATCATTTTATTTGGATGAGTTTATAATTGTACTTACAGTGATTTCTCCTTTACATAAATTTTCAGTCTGCACAAACGTCTGTTAAAAGACTCACTATCTCAGCACCTGATACATATCCTCAAACTGACACGTACATAATAAACTAGCTTCCGCCGGCGGCTCCGCCAGCGTGGACATAAAATGAACTCCTTCATCTTATATATCGACTAATTATGATCTTCGACTTTGTGCTGGCATTTTTTCACAACGCATTGGAGTAAGATCATTGCTCGAAGCAATGTTTTGGTGCTTAACTAGTCATTTATATAGCTTGATGATAACCACTGAACTGATTGTAATACAACTCTAAGCTACCTTCAACACCCTATTATCCATCAACCTTATTAATTTTTAAGAGCTATTTCAGTCTCAGTAGGATTTTTTTTATCCATAACTATTATTCTAACGCATGTTCAACATTGAAAAAAATAACTACGACTTGTTTTTGACGGGGAACAGAAACATCACGATAAAACTGTCATTTCCAAGAAACTGCACTAAAATCTGTAACTAAATGTTCCACCATGTATGAAGTTTGCAACAAGCGTTAGGCTAGGGGAGAGTATAGATTATGATCTTATATCCTAGAATTAAAAAAGAACCATGTACATTTTGAGGTTCTTATATTGTTGTACAAATTGAGTCATTATCTTTATGTCATTGGTGAGACTAAAACTCTTATGTGTAAACGTGAGTGCAGGACTTGATAGAGATCTTTGCAGGAAAATCCAAGGTATTATAGCTTTCGGCCAACATAGTCCTCGAATAGAGTAATCTGCTGCTAGACATTGAGGACTACCAAACACTTTCGTTGCATCTCGAAGCGCATTCTGAACCTTCAAAAAGCGATCACTCTGGAACATCTGCGCCGGTCCCGCCGCCCACCGCGCCATTCATGGGCAAAACTAATTGCCGGAATAATTCAATGCTTTTTATCGCACCGCCGCGCCGCCGGATTTCTCTTAGTCATGGCGCTGGGCTGCGCTTGTGAAAAGCGGACAATACATTTTCCCTTTATTTTTCGTGGATGTGCTCACCCTTTGCGAATGTTTCTTGCGGAACGATGATTTGAAAAGGGAAACCTTGAAATTAATCACAGCTAAGAAAAATTCTCTGTCGAATTGAATTTAATAACGTGAACTCGCAAAATTTGACAATCCCTTTATTGCTTGCTCACTCATAATAGAAAAAGAAATTTTGAGTGAAAGGAATCTAAACAACGACATTGTTCGTTGAATGGACCCGACGCTTATAAAATTCATAAATATGCGAAGATTTTCGAGAAAAAAGAATCGAATTATATGTATCGAATTCCACTGTCCTTGTACTTCCGTATATATAACATGCCATATTATATTGCTCAACAACAAGACAGTTGCAAAAAGAACCTCTTAGAGGAGGCTCATAATCCCCCCGCTCCGTAATCCAGTCAAATTAGACAATAAAATAATTTGGCTTGATATAATGTTTTGTCAGCTGTTTTAATTGTTATATTTTACAAAAACTTTTAGAAATGCTGTGCAAATTTTTTCAAAAACCATATTTTAATTCTTTTTTTTTTATTAACTTAAGTAAACTATTATTGTGTACAATTAATATGCTGCTGAATTGAAAATTAAATAAGCTAGGCCTACGCATGTGTGAGTTTTTTAATCATATTAAAGTGAATTTTTGAAATTCAATAAGAAAAGATAATAACTTGTATATTAAATGAATAACACAAAAATCAAATATTCGACGTTTATGATGATGTTATCATCTACTGAACTGTAAGCTTTTAATTACATAATATTATATATATATATATATATAACTGAAATAATTTTAACTGAGAATCATACAACAAAACTATTAGAATTTACCTTAAACTTGTAAAATAGAAAATCGAAATGAAAAAATTGCAGTCGTTATGATTTATTATTTATACGTCAGTGGTTGATAGCAAATGTATACCGTAGAGCCGAAGAAGTATCACGGTTCACTGATTAAATTGCTTCCAAACCTATTTTAATCCTTAAAGATGACATTAATTATAGGAATTTTAACCTTAATAAACATTCTCAATTACTTTTTTATTTTATAAAAAAAAATTCGTAATTTTTTTTTATTTCACCTATTTGCCTTCTCAAGTTTCCGGCTAAAAACTGACCGAATACCTGCTGGCTTTACATTTCCGTCGCTCTTAATCCAGGATAAAACCTACACTTCTTTGATAAAATTATGCTCTTTTCGGTGCATAGAGACTTGGCCTTTTTACTCATTGCGACTGGCTGAAAATTAAATGAGTACCTAATGAAGATGATAAAATTTCACCCATCTACCTCTTTTGTAAATATTTAATTTTTAGTAATTGCACGTTACTTCTTTTATAATAAATTAGGAAATATTGAATATTATTTATTTATAATTTTTTTTTTAGACGTTAGAATTTATTTAACTGGGCTGCTAATCCAACCCGTGAGCAAAATTCACATGTCGCTTAAGGTGATATCAGACGGTTCATTCGAGTGAACATTCACACAAATGAATGCTTCATTTTTCTTTCATTCCATGTTCACACGACTTACTGCGAATGACAAAGAAAAGAACGTTCATCTATTATTTACTTTAAATATGTCATCGGGTGAAGTCGTGCGTCTCGGAATCCGTTTAATTTGTGATCATTTAATCCAAAAGTTAGTAAAAAAGAAGCATAGAAAACGTCGACGTTGGTGGGTGCGGCCATGGATTGAAAGAAGAAATATGTTTGGAGCTTCGAATACACTCTTGAGAGAACTAGCTGATGAAGATTCTGAATCGTATCGCAATCATTTGCGAATGGACGAATGTAAATTTGAAGAACTTTTACTGCTTATTTCTCCAACAATAACGAAACAAAATACTTTAATGAGAGATAGTATACCTAACCGAACAAAACTTCAAATTGTATTGAGATATCTTGCTACGGGCGATTCTTTTGGAACCTTAGAAGCTCTATACAGAGTACCACGGAATTCAATATCCTACTTTTTCAAAGAAGTATGTGAAGCTATTTGGACGGCTCTTGGAAACTTTATAAAGGTCAGTAGTAACATTTTAAATTGATTAAAAAAACAAGTAGGTATTATTTTTGAAACTTTTTTAATTATATACACATGTTTGACAATTAACATTCAGACGATTTCTTTAAGAGCTTGTATGAGTATGTTTTCTTGAGTTGATGGTGGAAGAACAATTTGTGAATGTACTTCTTGTTGGATTGCTGAGGCATAGTACTGATCATTTTGTGGAGAGGACATAGGTACAGAGACCGTTGGTGAGTATACTTCTTGTTGGGTTGTGGAGGGATAGTACTGATCATTTTCTGGAGAGGACATAGGTACAGAGACCGTTGGTGAGTGTACTTGCTGGGTTGGCGAGTGATAGGTATCATATTGATGCGACCGGCTGATATTTAATGAGGATCGTGTACTTGAACTCGAGTAAATCGATTCAGATAAAGACGTCATTTGTGAAAGACGTTCCTGGGTCATCACCGATTGAAGCCTTTCCTGACATATTAATGCCCTGTTTAGGGCATTTTCTTTAGCTGTATTGCCAAACTTTTACAAAACAAATCAAACTCATCTTCAACTTGCTCTTTGTTTTCCTTGCTTATAGCTTTTAGTTCTTTAATTGCCATATCAATTGGAATGTCTGTCTTTCGTTTGCGGTTGACTGGTTTTCCAGAATGCAATGATGTAGACGATATTGTACCACCATTTCTACTATTCTCAGCAATAGATGTCGACTGCTTCTCACTTCCAGCTTGAGAACTCTTCGGCTCAAATTCAGTGGTGTCTTCATTTTGAGTCTGCGTGTTTACTGACGTATCCTGCAATTAAAATATTTATTGTTACAGGTTCCTGACGTTCGAGATGAATGGATTAAAATAATGGAAGACTACTATAAACTATGGAACTTTCCAAACTGTTGCGGTGCCATGGATGGAAAATTAATCAATATAAGATGCCCAGGAAACTCCGGCTCAGACTATTTCGACTACAAAAAGAATTTCAGTATTCATCTATTTGCACTTGTGGATGCGAATTACAATTTTTTGTTTATAGATGTTGGAACAAACGGAAGATCAGTCTTTCAAAAATCAACATTAAATGAAGCATTAATGTCAAATCTTCTGAATTTTCCAGAGGAAGGCGTAATCGTGGCAGATGGCGCATTTCCTTTACGTACAGATATTTTGAAACCATTTAACACTAGAGGAGAGTTTGGTGTCAAACAAAAAATATTCAACTATCGGCTCTCTAGAGCTCGACGTGTAGTTGAAAATACTTTCGGAATATTGGTATCTAAATTCAGGATCTTTGAAAAACCGATTCCACTATCGGTGGAAAAAGTTGAACAACTTGTTAAAACCACATGTGCACTACATAATTGGCTGAGAAAACGACAAAGCATTATGTTACACAACAGTCACTGGAAACTGAAGATTGGAACACAGGTAGCACTATACCAGGGGACTGGCGACAAGTATCATCTTTAGCAATAAGCGATTCTCCACCAACTACTGCAAGGCATCATAGTGAAAACGCCCGTCGCGTGCGTAATGCATATGCAGAAAAGTTTGTCACTACATGCACTGTGCCATGGCAATGGAACATGATATAATGAATATGTAAATACCTAACATAAATATTTTATCTAGGTTCGTTGCTTTTATTGAATACCTAATATTTATCGTCCCGTTCTGCCCCGTGCAACAATGTAAAAGCTAGTAATAAACAATAGCTAAATTAGTATACTTACGAGATTTGATGTACTCTGCCGTGGGATACAAACACTGCTTAAAAATTCTGCATGTTTAAACCAGTACAGTGTAGGCACATATATGTCGTCAGAAGAGCAACCACTTTTAGTAGACTGCTTTATTTTGTTAATTCAGTTGTAAAGGGGTACGTATAGTTTTTATTTTATGTTTGATGTCTTCTTCAGTAACCTCGAGGTTTAAATCACTAATTAGGGATTTTATAGCGTTTGTACGTAATGTTCTATCCTTGTATTCGTCAAGTTTGTGGTTCCATAAAGTTTGATAATTCTTAAAATGTTCCAAAACAGCAGCGTACTTTGCTCATTCCACTTGAACACCATTTTACTGTTAATTTTCCGTGACGCAACGGGACGTGCGGTTGCTACCGAGCTCGAGACAAAATGGCCGAATGCGAGTGAACGTTCTCTGTGTGCAGACCGTTCATTTTCGTTCATTCGCAGTTGGAATGAAAGATGCCGAATGATGAAATCTAACATCGTCGGATCGGTTCATTAGTGAATTCATTCGGCACTCTTGTTTCATTTGGGGTTCATACGAATCATTTCGAGTGAAAGATGCCGAATGAAAGACAAAAAATGAACGAAAAGTGAATCGTCTGATACCGCCTTTATTAATGCTCTTTACCATATATACATATATATATATATATAGTAAATTTTGCAAAATAGACTACAATAAGAAAACATTCAAAATCATAGATGCACACGTTTGAAGGTTCGAACTTGGGTTTCGTGTGGTGTAGGTAGGCGTAATTCTCACTTGATCACTTGTGCTTAGAATTGAGCACACATTCGTTTTATAGATTTCTTTAATTAATGTAATCGCATAGATCATTTCCAAATGGCCAAACTATTTCAACATATTCTTTTCTACTCTAGTCACTATAAAATTTTGTCCTATTTACCTCATAGTGTACTACCACTAAGTGGTAAATATTATTCCTACCTGAACACATATGTAGTAAGCAAAGATAGGGTTTTTTTTATCAATCTGTGTCTATGGAAGTTTATTATTTTCTAAAAATCGGAATATCACTGAAGAAACAACAATTGGGCTCGTAACAAAATTAAACTTAGTGAATATATAAAGGAAGTATCACGGAATAGTGTAATCTATACATGTTACGAAATAAACTTGTCGGGGGTGCAAGGATTAACATTAGATCTAAGAAAAAACCTAGAACAGCATGTGTATATTCAGATATACAAAGTCACAATAAATCGCTACGGAACCATTTCTTCGCTTGTCGTTGATCGCACTTGACTTGTGAACTCTCCAAATGCGTCCCGCATCCGCCTACTTCAGAATATTTGGCTAACCGGTCTACGTTAACGCTCTTCTTCGTCTCTTTTGGACTATGCTCGATACGACACGTCACGTCGTTAATTCGTGTGACCATTATATAAACTCCCTCCCATCTCGTTTACAGTTTTGGTAACTTTCCTTTACGCCAGGCAGGATTGTGTAACTAGTTCTCCTTCATCAAATTTTGACTGTCGCGTGAGTCGATCGTAATGAGTTTTCGTCTTCTCACTCGTTTGTAATTTATTTTCAGGAAGAAGACAATGGACGTCATCGATCCGCTTTCTGAGTGAGTTCGCGCAGTCGGTTATGGATTCTTGTATGTCTGGGTGGAACACAGATCAACGCGTCTGCTGGTATTTGTAGCTCTCGATCATATGTCACGGGAGATGGGGTTACTTTTATGCTTTCATATAATGCAGTTCTACAGTACAACAAGAAAAGAGATATACGCCGATCCGTCCTTCTTATAGTCTTCCTTGCAACCACTTTCGCAAAATGCCTTTCCAAAGTTTGATTGAACCGCTCCACCATACCGTAAAACTGTGGACGATATCATCATCCACAGTCTACCTAGATAAAAATGCAGAACGCGACAGATTTCTCGAAAAAGCTAGGACTAGAAATTCCTGCCTTGGTCGGTGCGAATATTCTAGAAAATTGCAAATCGGCAGAACACCTCATTGACAAGTTTCTCCGCCACTGTTACTGCCTCTTGGTTTGGTATTGCAAACACTTCCTTCTATTTCGTAAGTAGTCTAACACGACAAGAATATACTTATTCCCGTTATCGATTACCGGAAATAAGTCAACAATATTTACGACTATCCGTTTCCGTGATTCTCCCGCATTTTATAGTTTAGCTGTCTCCTGCTTCTGATCTGAAGCCCTTTTTACAGACGCACAGCTAGTACGTTGCCTTCACCAATTTCAACATCGCTGGGAAAGTTCACCCAATAGAAGCGTTGTCCTATTCTCATTAATATTTTCTTCTCTACCAACGGAAAACTGAATATCTAGAACATTTAGTTTTCCGTTTGTAGAGTAGTTCAAGAAGTGTATGCCATTCGTTTAGTAAGAGAAACCAGTATCTCTACTAATCGCATAGTCATTTAGAGCAACCAATTGAGAGATAAATCTCAGTCAAAGCTGTCCGATTTGAGAACAATACAAACGGTTAAGGATGTATACCACCTCGCGTGAACCCAAGTTACTCATCCCGGGCCCACTTCCCGGAGGCCTTCCCGAACCCCTGGACCGACTAATTCAAACGGAGCAAAGACGGGGACGGATCCGTTTTCCCTGTAACAACATTCTTATCAGAGAATGCCTGATTATTGTCCGCGAGCGATAAGCAAACGCGCCGCCTTGAGAGTTACGCACACATAAACTTTCATCAAGCAGTACACAACTAAAGTAAGCGTATATATAAATTAATTGAAGTGTATATTCTCGGTTAATCATAGTATTTTTTTTCGACTAAATTCACCCATTGGTTTCATACGTTTTCAGCTAAGCGATCGGAGATAACGAAAAGCTCACAGCTCGACAAGTCCGAATACTTTGTCAACACCGAAAAACGAGACGAACGAAGCATATATGTTATTTATATGTTATAAAACTTATGTTTTATGACATATAGATAAATGTATATATGAGTTTTGAAATTACCCCCTGTCCGTAAGCGGTTATCCTAGTGAACATTTCCCAAGAATCTCCATGTCTACTCGTTTATTTCTTGTTGTAATAACAAAACGGAGTAGACATGAAGTTTCTTGCCCAGGTTGTATTTTCAAATCAGTGGCAATTAAATTGAATTTAACTGCCAGTGAAAGTGTCTAAAGCACTATGATCATAGAGCAATTACTTGAATTGAATTTTTATACTTGTCCAAGGTAATTTACGTGACCTTTATGTCTATTAACATAGCCACCATTAGAAAATAAAAAGTGCTGTTTTCTTATTGAATTATGGTAATGTATAACACTGCTACAATTAATGGCGTTGTTAAACAAATTTAATATTGCAATGGCCAGTGACATTACTTATTGTGCGCTCTAAAATAAATTTAACGACATTATTGTGGCCATGCAATGATCAATTGAAAATGTAAAAAAAGAATGTTATTTGATCTATAACTAATATTACAGAACAAATATTTACCAATGAATAAAATTTCATTTATTTCAATTTATTTATTAGATGAAACTAACCGCAAAATGTTTGCATTCCAGACTTTCAATGGTTTTTAAATTTCAAAATCCACATTACGGACATTGACATAATGTACGTGTTTGAAAATTATAATGTGTTGGGTTCAAATGTTTTTTTAGATATAACGTCGCTATGCAAGGTTATAAGGTCCAACAATAAAATGTGAATAAAGCAGACAGAAAACTCTTTGCCAATTTGCGCTCGATCCGACAAATATCCGGAGCTGCAATAATGACCGTGGCGGACGCTGCAACCGTCCAGCCTGCAGTTTACTCCACGCCTGCAATTTAAGCTGCAGTGCAATTAGCGCTCGCTCCGACAAGCAAGATGCAAGAGATCGGATAGAAAGTCAAAGCTGATGCAAGTTTATATTTAGCTATTATTTGCACTTAAACTAAATAAGAATGTCTATCAACTACAAATTAGTTTTGAACGAATCAATTCTTCACTAAAACGACACAATGTTTCTGCATAATATTTCGACTATAGCACTACAATAAATAGCATTTGCAAAAAATGCTTAAAAAATATTCATTATAAAAGATTTATAAAAGACAGATCCGTTTACGATAATTCTTAAACTCCTACAAAGGTATGGATAATATTATTTTCCATTGGCATATGTCATTATCGAAATCAGATTAGGCGCCGGTATCGACATCGAGATAAAAATAGAAGTGAGACATAAATTCAAAATCCACACAGATGTTAGTTCAATCAAATAGGCCGTTAATTAAAAATTATAGAAAGAATACTGGAATTTGTGACATAAGTGCCTTTAAAGTATTTGTAAACGACAAGTGAAAGAATTTTCTTAACTTCTGTGAGAAAAAAATAAGGTGTTTTCAATGTTATTCAAAGCAGCTGAAAGCTAGAAAAAAATATTATCAATAGACATTGAAATTATATTTTGATTTTTTCTATTATTAAACAGAATTAGAGAGATTAGAATTTAAAAAACTAAATGAACACTTTAAAAAAAATACATTGAATTAACTAGCTCATAAATTTCAGCTTTTTTTTATATGTACTCAGAGAAATATGAGCTTTCATTTGAAAACTTCCTGGAATTAAAAACTGGAATAAATTCCAATTGTCAATAAAAGAAATAATAGGTACGGTTATTTTTTATATAGTGAAATCATTTTTTACATTGTTCTTTTTATCCTAACAAATATCATAAATGTGAAAATGAGTTCGTTTGTTAGTTTGTATGTTTTAGCTTTTATACTTTATCTACTGAATTGATCGTCATGAAATTTTGAATAAACATTGCTAGGGGTACAGAAAATGATATAGCTACAACTCAGTTTCTATACCGATTGGTTCTTGGTAACAGCAATGTTCAAGGGAGGGTCAAGTTCAACATTTGTCGGAGAACGAAGTCGCGAGCATGACAGAGAGGAACGCTATCGTTTCGTACGTGTGTTCTTCGGTGTAAAAGTACGGGTTCTTCTGGGATAAAATCATCGGATTTAAATCGAAGACAGAACCGGTATTTGGGGCGTGACCGGAATTGGAATCGAGGGCTGGATCGGGACCAGAATCGAGAGGGCGACCGAGATCGGGAGCATTATTGACAGCGCAATCGGTTGATATAAAATATGAAAAAGTTCATCCTATGTGTCCACGTGGAGGGAACCGAAGGCGAGAGCTAGTCATGTTATATATTAAATAGCTCTTTCGAGACTTTTTTTACCTACCCTTTTCAGATGAGAAGGGTAGGTATTTCTATTTCATTTTTTTCTGTTGCAATGACATTACTATAATTAAAAATAGTGTATACTAATTGAACGGTAGTGGCACAATGGTTGTTAATTATTGCTTTCCGTAATGTACCAAATTCCATCTTAATCATGGGCGAATTTTACCAACGACTTTTTAACTAAATTCAAATAATGCACTCAGTAATGCGTACTTCGAACCGCACAATAAGCCGATTGTAGTCATTGCATAGTTGACAAAGATTATTAACAGCCGCCAATGAAAAAACAACGGTTTAAGCAAATCTCAACCTACTTCAATATCATTTCCTATCTTTTCGCAACTTCATTTAAAATGAAACTAGCTTCCCGCGCAAGACTTTGCCCGCATGAGATTCGGTCTGCCTCATAACATTATATTCACAACTCAATCTCCTCTTGCGTTCCCTAGTCCACACTTCGTCCCATCCTTCCTTGTATGATTCAATAAGTCGAGCGCGTCATGATCAGAAACTTGAATGTAGGTTCTAGCAATCATATTCTCCTAGTAACTTCTCAGGCTAGATGTTTAAATAAGGATACCTTATTTTTCTGACATCTCATTTAAATCGATTGAAGCTTATGTTTTGAAAGCCAATTTCTACACCACCGCATTAAAACCCGCAAAGACATGCGCGAACAGACAGGCAAATAATAATCACGGTGTTATTATATTACCTTTCTCTCATCACCCCCTCTCCGTTTTTCATAAGCCCCCTTCAATGTACAGACACACCGGGTCCTACCGTTATATTATACATATAGATGTCCAAATATAAAATAGAATCGCACATTATCTACGCATTTATTATTCACGACAGTTTTCACCGAACGGGCCCGGTGCACTATTCTCGCGTCGCGCCTGAAATAGATACGGTTCGGAAAAGCGAACGCATCGAATAGGACCCCGGTCGGTTGGTTATTCAAGACACGGTTCCGATTACAAACCGCGGCCGGGGCGAACGCCCGACGAAAACCTTTGATCCCACGCTAAACACTGCAAACTCTCGCGTCCGAAATTCACGAATAGAGGACTAATAATGTTGCTCCCGAATTCAAAATAGATTTTTTTTTAACTTTCCGCTATGAAAATTGAAAAATTTTCATAAAATTGTAAAGTTGTCGTTTTCGATCCGATTTTCTAAAATCGAGTTTTCAACAGATCTTCAGGTTTTAGGGCCCTAGGTATCCGTTTCGACCAATTTCCGAATGATATCTATGTGTGCGTGCGTGAGTGCGTCATTACGACATTCGAAAGCCGTAGACTTCCTAAAACTGAACTTTACCAGGACGATTTTGAAGAATCTCAAAGATAAAATTTTCAGGCAAATGTTTTTTTGTAATAACTCTTAGACTCGCAATCAATACCAAAATCTAATCAGCTCTTTAAAAACGTGCATCGACTGCCGCAAAGTGAATAAAAATTGGTTAATCCATTGAAGAGGTATCGTTTAAGAAAATTTTTCTAAAACCTGTTTTTATCGAATACTTTTCAAATTTTCGAATATTTTTTATACTGATGAAATCGAAAATCTAACCAGTCGTTCTTTATAAAAAAATATGTCAATTTTGCAAACAAAATTAGTAGGTTCGTTAATCATAATTAGTGGGTTCGTTCGAGAGATATCGTTAACAATAAATTAGATTAAAAACTCTTTTTCAAAATAACATGCAAATTCTTGATAGACTTATGTTTGGTGCACGCTTATCATAATTCGATACACAAAACTCAGTTTGAAATATTAATTCAAACTGTTCTTCCGATTGCCCTAATATCGTCTCATACACACATAGACGTATTCACGAAAAACTTAAGGCTGTATCAAGGGTACAGCCGACCAGGAATAATTCACTACCAAAAATATTGCGGCTGTCTGAAAACCATTTTTCGATTAAAGGACACGTTTGCGAAATATTACAAGTGCTTATTTTTGTTAGAGTAAGTATCGCCCCCTGACAGCTAAATGGTTGTTTTTGTATATATGAAAAAAAGGGCTGGATAGTCATGAAGATTGTCGACAGAAGTGAAAACTCAAAACTATGATATAAAAGTGTACATTACATTTATAAAAATATAAATTTTGTTATTTATAGGTATACATAATATCAATTCACTTTATTCTCTCATTTCCGCATCATTATCACTCACTTGAGCTATATTTAAGCTATTTGTACAGTCAATCGTTTGATTATTCTAAAAATGATGCAATAGACTTATGGTAACTTAACTTAATGAGAAACAATAATTTTATGTTCAAATAATATCTTATTTTTCTGTATTAAAATATGAATGTATTTTATACTCACTTTTTACTGCATATATATCATGCACTTAAGCATTTAAAATAATTAGCGAACAAGACTACAATGTAAATGACGCACAGTGATTTACTGTGACGTCACATAACCGTGTTGGCCACGAATGCTTTTAAATTACATCCCATCAGACTTGCCTAAAAAACTTTTGACTTCAAAAATTTATTAAAATTAGTATATTTCGTATAACGAAGTTAATAAGAAAACTATCACAGCTAAGTAGGCTTTACAAGCTAACGACTAATAGTCGACCAACTTATAAAATGTACTTGGAGAAGTAAAAAGAAAAATTTCTTACAAATTCCATTGAAAATTATTTTAAATGAAGTTTTGGGTTGTTTAAAATGTAAAAAAATGTCATAATTTTATATTTTCATATATTTGCTGCCTAGTAAATATATGAAAGTACAAAATTATGACATTTTTAACACCCGTCGTGAGTGAGCTCTTTTTTAGACATTGTTAGCCGTGAAACCGGCAATTCAATCAAAATGTTCATAGCATCAAAAAAAAGCCGCCTTTTAAATCCGCCTATTGTGACAGACAACGATAGAAGCCTACACTGCGCGTGACCCGACTCGCACTTGGTCGGTTTTTTTGTAGTTAAATTTGGTATCATCGGAATGGTATGAATTTAAATTTGTATCTTTTTCATGGTTTTATTAGTTTATCGGCGACAGTTAATGTATAACGTAAAGTTAAAAACATGGAAAAATAAATTCATCAACAAATAAAAAAAAAATGTAAAGTACTCCACTGAAACTAAAGAGTGTCTATAATTTCCATTTTAATTCTCGACGGTCACATAGTCACTGCTGGTTGGTAGTAATTCAGATATTCGTCTGTCTATCTACGCTTACAACGAAATGGCGTATCCCATAAACGTAGAGTCCAAAAGTCGTCGCGGCGACATTAGCGACCGGCCACTCGACCCACTAAACCACAGACATCCACGTCATTCTCCGCCTCGTGTCAATTCTATGGCTCAAAGGCGCTCGCCTTATAAAATTCATGAAACGCCCAGAAGGTGACGCTTATGTGCATCTTTTTAAATCGCCGCAATGCTGCGCGCTCACCAAACTGATAGAACAACAACCAAGCATTATATATTTTAATATTCGACTTTAACCGCATATATTACGATTCAAATTTATTCGTGTACTTATCAAAGTTGAGACTTCTGATCCCTGATAATTTTCGGATTCAGAGGAAATGAAAAGAGAGCTGATGTTTTCGCAATGTGATACCGCGGCTGATGCAATCCCTTAAATTGCACTATTATTAAATTCAGAAAAAAAAAATGTTCTTTAAAGTGCCCACCAGAAAATGCACAATCTTCTTTGAATAAATCGCTCCTTCTCCTAAAATTTCGCTCGTCTCGCCATATGCAAAATTATTTCGAGTATCAAATACTCTATATTATTAATGATATTATAAATAAAACCCTATGTTCATGTTTAGCGTTGGAATAACAAAGGAGAGTTGAACTCATACAGTGAACGTCTAAATTTACATAATATTATAAAGATTTTTTCTTGAACCTCTTCACTTGAAACTAAATTCAGCGGACGCGAGATCAGTGGCGTGTTCACGGAACGAAGAAGATATGAAATAGTTTTATAAAGAACAACTTTTTCGTAATCTTATACTTTTTATAATAAAAATTACAGTAATGAGTTAGACCTCGCCTTGTTATTTTTTATGCCAAATAACTTACGCCCGCAGCGCCGCCCGCGTAGGACACATAAATAATTCATAAATTTTTCGTATCGATTAATCATGCTGTACCCATCACGATCCCGATCCCGGTATGCAGTTTTGTCTCGACCTTGATTTAGTTTTCACCTTTGACATAATTTCGAACATATTATCTCCATTATAATTAATAGGTACAATATTTTTCATTACAGATATAATTATACTAAATACTTCAGAGATAAAAAATAACCTATGTGTAACCCAATAAGCTCCTCTGCCTTCCAATGAAAGTTTGACATACAGGCAAACAAATAAACAAGTAGACCAATTGTTGCTGCTGCTGTAACAATAACTCCGTTGTGTTGCACGTCAACATTAATATGTCTGCTTTCAGCGATTGTCTGATTTTGCCTTGACAAAGATACGATTTATCCTAAACTCTCAACGTCTTTAAATCGATGCATTTTCAGTATTTATAAAAATATTTGGGTTTTCAATTTAAAACTTAAATACACCCTAGGAGTCTAATACTCTAAGTACCGCTATTATAAAAATGTATGACACATATTTATGTCTGCTTATGGATGGAATGACAAGACAACCAAACATGATTGCTTATAAAATCCTTATACTATTTACTTGAATTCAATTGATAGAGAAGATACTTTGAAGAATGTTCTAATAAAGTTATATTCAAGAACATAATTTTTCAAAACAAATGTTAACCTCAAGTTTTCTCTAAAAGGAATCGAAAAAAAAGGTTACAATCTTTTTTATTTTAGATGTTACCACTGACCAACTACATATACACAACGTGATTTAGCATTATTTTATTTTGCCTCGTCCTTTTAAATAGATGTACCCATATAAATAGACTTTCGTGAGGGAATAGCTTAGTAACCATCACTTTACGCGAGCGATCGGCGGGGGTGACTGAACTTTTTGCAGCGAGAATCGAAACGTGACAAAGCATCCCTCTGTGGAACCGAAAATATAAAAATAGGCAAACAGTAATAGCGGGAGGAACCGAGTATTGATTGAGAGGTAATTCACTTTGGGAACAAAACGACAGAAAGCACAGATTTTCCGATGTTCTGATAAAACTGTTAAGCAATTTTTGCAACGAAGTTTTTTTATTACACAACACGCCGCGAGGAGCTATGCTGCAAAAATAATGTCGTATAATGTTACCAGTACAGGATATTTAAAGTATAGCACAACTATTTTCGCCTGTGAATCAGTTAATCAATTTTATTGTCATTTTTTATAATTAGTAATTCTTTTATATTAAGAGCAATTATTGTGTAATAATTTCAATATGTAACTTCAAAAAGAACAGTAATTCATTCTGAAGAACTTCAAAAAATGTTATTTGCTGGAATATTTCATTTGCAAACACAAACAAAGAAATACCTATGCGAAAAAGGGCATACGATAGTTAATCGTATGACCTTTTCAAATTCAAAATTTTTGTAATAAAATATTTCTAAGAACTGAAATATCATTGTATTCTCTTAGCATTTAATTCTTTTAACAAGAAGTAATATTTGAATGTTTTATGTTTTTTATGCATGCAAATTATATTGCTGTTTGTTTATTATTATTAGAATGAAATACAATGAAAATTAATTGTATTCAATAAATTTTAGGTCGACGCCATCTACTGTTTGAATATTCAACTATATAAAAACGTAATTTTATAACAGTGCCCTTTATGTCCAGATTATATAACTTTTATATTATATTAAAATAATCTTAAATCATTGTAATTTAATGGAATTATAGGTAAATATAATTAAATAAATAATTTAAAATTAATTAAAAAATATATTAGAATTCGTTTATAATTTTTATTTTTACCTATTGAATCCTGCTTTTTATATAGTTTATAGTAAACATCTACCACAATGCAAAAAGAACTTCGTTCCGACCGGGTGTCCCCGAGACACCACTTGCCCTTTTTCATTAAAACAATTTATTCGTAAGAACATTTAAGTTTTAAAATTGGAAAAAATATTGTTTTTAACTAAAAACAATATTTTTTAATCTGATGACCGTTCCGACCTCTCTACACGTGTGCATATACGTTTTTAGTAAAATTTTCAATGCATCCGCTGAAGCTCGTCGATTCACTGCTCGTCATCGCTCACGTCCCCATATTCGAGGCTCGACCGTTGGTCAACTTCCAAGGGTGTCGCCAACCTTGTTACCGCTGAAAAAGCTCGCGGCGTTCTGAAAAATCGATGTTGCGTTAAAATAAGCGGCGTTGCGTTAAATAGTTATAGTGATTTACCTAAGAAATAAAACAGAAATGTAAAATTAGAAAAAAAAACGCGTGGCACTCGGAGACTGCCGCGGTAAAGCCGTCAGTCACGTGGCTCTTTGTTGAAGTAAGAGGACCGAGTCCAACATCCAACGGATAATAGCAGCAATTTCTACTAATATTCGCAATAGTATCGCAAAATAAATAACAATTGATCAAGTTAATGAATAAAGATTACATTAAAAGTTGTGTTTATAAATTTTCGATATAATTAGTTAATATGCATTGATATTAAAATATTTAACTTTCAACTTACGCAGAAAAAAATAATTGCTTCTCGAACTATAGAAATGATTATTTTAAATAAGATTAGTAAAACATATATAAGCGACAAAATCG
This sequence comes from Eumeta japonica, assembly GCA_005406025.1. Classification (NCBI taxonomy): domain Eukaryota; kingdom Metazoa; phylum Arthropoda; class Insecta; order Lepidoptera; family Psychidae; genus Eumeta; species Eumeta japonica. Next base: position 52,920 of record BGZK01001061.1, read on the forward strand.
AGACTTAAGCTTAAAACCCAAAAATAAAATGAATATTTGCATAAAAAGTGGTTTTTATTTTTTCACGATATGGCGTACATTTTTTAAAATCTTAAAAGTTCATAAATCCACAGAAAAATAGATGAGGAATCCGAAAAAAATAGTTTTATAATTGTACCAAGCTCGAATCATAGTCAAAAATCAAAATTAAAAAAAAATCCATTTTTTTTAAGGTTCTTATTAACCGATAAAGCTCTTAATTTTTTTTCTAGAAGGTACTATCAACCCCCAAAACATATCCAAAATTCAAATCAATCGATTCACGCATTTCTGAGAAAATCCTTTTTTACTGATAATTACATATTTTGCTTTTTCTTAAAAACCAATTGGTTTAAAAATCTGAAACTCGCAGAATCTTATTATCTCATTAGTACCTAAAAATTCTCTCAGTATCGTGCCGATATCTTTCAAGGGCAAAATCACTATGCTTATACCCCTAGGGCCTTTACGTATATTCGAAAATTTCTCACATGAAGTAATAAAGACGGCCTGAATAAGATAAGATCCGATAAACATTTTACCGCTAATCGTTCTGACATACATTTCTCAAAATACATCCCGTTTTTTCTAGTAACTTATTTAATATTATTTTATATATCTGAAACGGACGTATGATCTATAATTCAATTTCTTATCGATATCCCACACCGTCGGGACTCTAGTAGCGTCATTCTGCAAACGCCAACGATGTCTCCACGTGCAGACGGGCTCGTTAGCGTCGACGCCGAGCGCGTTAACGAGCGGCCGTCGCGTCTTGCCATGACAAACTAACCGACTGAAGAATAAACCTATTATACCGTGTTTGATGAACGCTTATCCTTTGATTCCCCGGTAATGGACCCTCGCGCTCGGTGACAGTCTATTTGTCACGTATAATAAGGTCGTATTTGCTAGAAGCCGCCGAGTGCCGGCCGTTTCCAATTTGCTAAATCACACAAACTCCCTGCCTATCTTTACGTTTGTAATAGAGCTGTATATACTACATGTTCTTACGATGAAGGTAATTAACAGTGAAATATGAGTGAAATCCTAATAATATCAGATGTGTAAACAATAATGTAGAATTTCTGTATATTTGACTGTATGCTCGTTGGCACGCGCCTTAAGCGAAACCTACTTGCACGAAGATTTTCGAGAATTTAGTCAGTTGCATTTCTTATAGTCTAATTTCAAAAAATTTACAGCGATAAACCACCAAAGTGAAAAGGGGAAATGGAAATACAGACTACACTTACACAACATACCTACATATAGAATATGTATCTATATGAAATTTTAAGGCTATTCCACTATTAAATAACCATTATAGTAATAAAATTGCTAATACAAAATCAAAGTAGATGATTTTTAGTTATATTCCTTCATATTTTGCATGACGATTCTACAATATATTCTATATAACTGTTCATTTACGTGTGCTTAAAATTCTCATTTGCAATAGTTAACTGTTAAAATTAGTAACTGAACACGTTAAAATACGTCATTTTAACTTCACAATTAGCAATTGTCTAATAAGTCATAAAGTTATTGTCATATTTGACACTAAATTAATGTCACAAATGCCAATATCTCTAAGACTACGTCTTAAAATATAAATAATCTTAGGGATATTGGCATTTGTGACATTAATTTAATGTCAAAAATTACAATAAGTTCATGACTAACTTAGACGACTACTAATTGTAAAGTTAAAACCATGTATTTTAACGTTTTCAGTTACTAATTTTAACAGTTAATTATTTCTATGTGTTTGAAGCACACCGCTATTAATGTGTGAAATTATTTGCAAAATATGCATTGAAAATTTAAAATATATTTTTGTATTAAAGGTATACCATTAACTTTTGATGTTACAGCTATTTTCTACGAATATATTACCTTAATTTTACACTTTTTTTTGTTGTCGTTTTTTGGTATTTTTTAAAGTTCCGAGCCAAAATGGCAAAAACGGGATAATTATAGTTTCGTCATGTTCGTCCGTCTGTATGTCACTGGCATTTTGCTCAAAAACTATAAGATGTATATTGATGAAAAATTCAGAGTATAGCTGTCTTATATAAGCCGCTACTTAGTTTAGTAGTTAAATAACAAAAAATAAACATTTCTCGTGGGATATTCCATACCTGTGACAGAAACTGCAAAATTTTTTTCAGTGAACATAAATTGCACATATTTGGACAGTTCTTTTATAAACACTTTAAGATTTCTTAGCACTTTTTCGGATTAGTTGATTAATTTCGGAAGTAATAGCTCCGAAAAAAGAATAAATTGTTTTCCCCCTTCCTTTATTTTAAAACTATATCTCCAAAAAATATGAAAAAAACTGCATGTCAAGTCATATCATGTCAAGAGCATGTCGAACTACGCTCATTATAGGGTTCCGAAGCCATTATTACAAAGAAATGCACTACAGATGAAAAAAGTACGTTGTTACACTTTTTCCATGTTTCTCCCACGTAATAGTTATAAGCATTTAGTCGCCTATAAACAAAGAGACAAGTTCGTTTTTCAGCAAATGTGTGGGGAAGGTTAAAATTTTTTAAAAGAAGTCCGCGTAAATACAATTTCTGTTTACCAGCAATAATATAATTATAACTGTATCAATAAAAAAGTGTTATGATCTACTTTTCATTGTGTTTCAAAAGAATTTGAAAAAAATCTCAATTCGCGTATTCGCGCATTTATTTAAAGTCTCACGACTAAGTAAATGTTTAACTTGTTTGGAGATATTTTTACAGAATTGACAATTTTACCTGAAAAACCTACATGGTTCCACATACTACTAGAATCAGAAAAATACAAGCACACTGTAACACAATACTGTGTTCGTTTGTCCGTTTGTCAAGACCTTTGCGCTAAGGAATACGTCAAGAATGTATCAGGTTAAAATTACTATCAAATATTGTTTATTAATTAGTTATAAACATTATAAATTAATATATTTATAAAAATTAACTTCTTAGTTAACTCAATCAAAAAATACAGTTATCTTTATCAGATATTCGAACACTCCCAAATCAAAACCTATAGGGTACTTCCTCTTGACCTAGAATCATGGAATTGGACAAGAAGCAAGGTTTCATACACGTAAAGAGAAAATTTAAAGATCGTTAATTTGTAATTATATCACAATTTTTTTTTTGCGATTACAATTTGACTTTGCAGTTGAAGTATGGATCGTCTTGTAGACCGATGTAAGGGTTTTTAACTTCTCTTCATAAAAAAATCAGAAATTTTCACAGATTCGACTATTTTAAATTTTTTTTCCAAATACTTTTTGATAACATAAAAACAAAGAAAGTTGCGAAATACTTCAACCGATATCTCGCCAATATTGGTATCTGAAATTGGTAAAAATAGTAAAGACTATTGAAGGATGAAATATCTCCATACATAAATATGTTTGTACGAAACCCTCAGGGCGGTAGTTCTATTCGCACTTTCCCGGTGTTTTATTTTCAAAACTCGCTTTGAAAAAAGGCGTTTTCGTTTGCAACAAATAATCTGTAGAACAACGATCCATTTGATATTGAGTTATGACATCATGAAAAAAAATGAACGGACTACGTTTAAAAACAAACTAATAATTATGCTAAGACTACTACTAATATACGAACTGCTCTATATACGAAAAATGTAGCACAAAGCGCCCCACGCTCTTTCCACAATAATACTAGTATTTTTCGTCATTGTTCATTATTTTTTTGAGTTCATATTAAGGATTATTTTTCACTTTTTAGTTTACTGTGCTTTAAAAGCGTGTTTTTTAGTTTTTTAAACTATTTTTTTTATATGGAAGAAAATACTCCCAGATGGGTTCCATTTTTTCCTAAATTTATTTCTCATAATGAGGTTCATTAGGAATTGAGGGCATCTTCAAATATTATAGGTGCACATATAGTAATTTTTTTAGGCTATAACTCAAGCATTTGCATTTAGAAAGTATTGGTTAGTGACGTGAACTGTTGAGGACGGCCAAAGATGGCCGCCGGAACTTCTCAGCTATAATTATGTCAACTGTAGACCAATTTTCTAAATTACATTTTTGTTTAAAATAATATATTCCCAAGGTTCTTCCATAGTCACCAAGTCGGGTTCTGATGATGAAATCCAAAGGAAATCAAGGGATACCTACCTTCAAATATTATAGGTACTTATAGTCTGTTTGAGCTCTTTTTTTAGTTACTCAAGTTTTTGCGTCTGGTAGTTATCATCTCACGCTGCTAAGATGATAACGGAAGCCACAACACTCCTTAACGGTTAAGAGTCGGTAGATAATACTGCGATTTATAGTCAGAAATTACTCTTCAATTGGAGTAAAACCTAGTGTACACTAAATTAAAATTAATGGTATTAATTTACCTACATATTTTCATACATATATATTTTTCTGATGTGGCAATCTTAGCAGGTACACATTTGATAACAGTAGAAAAAGGTGAATTAATTTAATGTGAAAGTGAATGAAAATGTGATCTGTATGAATTGCAGAACTTTTATATTATGAAGAATAAGAATAATTTATAAAGTTTTTATGAGAATAATTCGGTAGTTGCACTCTAACTAAGAATTTAAAGATCCGGGAGCAATTAGCAATGGACAAGAAGTTCGAGATCCAAATTGCTTTTGCGTTTGCTCAGTATAAAAGCTTACCAATTTTATTAATCACGGCTTAATCCACATGCAAAGTAGCTAAATGAATTATAAAGCTATAAATAAACGATAACTAAAAAACTTGGAATAAAAAAAATTAAAAAAAGTGAAAACCACCTTCAAAAACGTACTTAAATAATTTTTTAAGCAGATTCCAAGAACCATTAATTAGTCGCTTTTGGAGACGGATTTTGTTTTTTTTTATTTAATTTATTTTTGTACATTTCGTATCCATTTATGAAGTTGCCAGATATGGTATACTAGGTTACGCAATTAATTAAACAGACCTGAGAGATTGCTAGCCGTCGTTGTAAATGGGCAGCAAAAAATGTATTGTAATTTGCTTGATGTATATTGATTGTAGGTAAAAAAAATCTGGATGTCAAATTGTCAATCGCGAATTGATATGAAGTTTGAGTCCGTCTATTTAAAATTCACTTTAATAAATATTAACGATAAGTGCTAATCACTAATTCATGCTTTTTAAATGTGGGTACCGTAATTACTTTATTTCGTTGCCACGGTTTTTAAGCGAGCACATCGGCCCCCCGTTACCGTCAGCTCCTGTATTGAAGCTTTCAGCCCTTCCATTAAAATGTTTCAATCGAGTTTAAAAAATGGCGGTGTTGCGTCGCATTGTGTTCGCCCTCGTTGCTTTCCCTTAAAATTGTCTGACGGTGAATTTTAGTTTTTAAAAGACATGATTAATTTTTTAACGGAGATGTAAACAAATGATTCAGCGTATTTGTACGACACCCGGCGGCTATGGCAAGTTTGCTTCGTGTTTTATGTATGAATTAGTTTTAAACATGTAGATACATTGAACATAAATCTAAACGCAATAATTTGTCCAAGAAAAGCTCATTGTGCTCCACCGTATCTTTATAGGTATATTCGAATTGGTCATTGGACGACTGTGAGAATAATACGAATGATATGTGTAGACTGGTGAATACGTGTAGCGTAAAGGAGTTTCTATTTTGAATTAAAACTTATTCAGATGCATTTGGCACTTTTTTTTTGTTATAGAGTAACTCAATGATTTGACGGTAATGTAAAAAACGCATTGCTGTTATGGTCCGTTTATGTAGTTAACCAATTGGTTAAACCAATAGGCGTAATAACGACCATTTTATAGTGTCGATACGAAATAGAAAATATTGGAAAGTCTGTTTAGGAACAGTATAACATACATAACAGTTTAATAATTCAATATTTGTTGTGATCGTTCTGTTGATGCAGTGGATTACAAATCACGAGCATCCGCAAAACCATAAACCCGGTCAACTACAATCAACTCAGCGCATCGTATAACTGGCATTACTAGTATAGCTGTCTCTGTGTAAAATTTATTATACGTTTGGCGTATAAATAGACTTTCGCATTTTGTTTAGTAATAGAATATGTCATAATAGAGCTAGCATGCAAATAGATTAATCAGTTCTTGTGTAGATTTGTTTGCTCTTCGCCCTCTTTGATATAATTAAGACATATTGCTTATCTTACATATAATGAGAGACAAAAAGAGACGGAAGTTTTTGTCGAAGAACGAGCTGTTTTTGGAAAAAACATTGATTTGTTGGTCTATTTTGCTGGAGAGATATTTATTTTCCATAATCATCACTATTTACTGATTAAGAATAATTGCAATAATTGCATTTAAATGGTGGACAGACGTTCTTACTATATTTTGATAGTGGGTCCATTTTAATACCAGTTGCGACGTGCGCGTTAAAGGCGACTCCGATCTGGCTTCCCTTTCGAAATTGGAAGATCGATTTAGGTATATATTACACATTTTACAAACTTTTTTACATATACAAATATCTCTTCGTACAATATATAATAAAAATCTTATTAAACCTGAGGGATGTGCAACTTAATTCAAATAAAGCAGTAAAACATTCTCTATTATTGACAATGTATGCCGCTTCGCGTGACTGCGCGACCGTAGACAAAACGCGTTTTGTCTTTGCCATAGAGCGCATATTTTTGTTGCACTCTTATTAGAGACGCCTATTTATGTCGTACATATTAAACCACAATTGATTAAACTTTCAAGGAAAGACTTTCGAGTAAAGTTTGAATATTGCACATTATTTTCACCGACTCTTAAATAACGTATGCGCTTCTAAATGTTCAATGTGTGTCGCAGAATTTTTATGGTATGAGCTTGTTTGACCGTTTTGAATAGCATCGTTTATTATATTCCTTCGGAAACATAGTTAATAATTCGGGAATTTGGTTGCTTTGTTTCAACGAAGCCAAAATGCACAACTTGCAATATGGGAATTGCATTTGTGCATTTTGGCTTAATTAATCACCAGTTTTGGGAACTTACTTATTTTTAGTGAAATTAACGAGTGTTAATTGAATAGTCTTAGCATAATTATTAGTTTGTTTTTAAACGTAGTGCGTTCATTTTTTTTCATAATGTCAGCACTTAATATCAAATGGGTCGTTGTTCTACAGATTATTTGTTGCAAACGGAAACGCCTTTTCCCAAAGCGAGTTTTGAAAATAAAACACCGAATAGAACTACCGCCCTGAGGGTTTCGTACAAACATATTTATGTATGGAGATATTTCATCCATCAATAGTCTTTACTATTTTTACCAATTTCAGATACCAATATTGGCGAGATATCGGTTGAAGTATTTCGCAACTTTCGTTGTTTTTATGTTATCAAAAAGTTTTTGGAAAAAAAAATTAAAATAGCCGAATCTGTGAAAATTTCTGATTTTTTTATGAAGAGAAGTTAAAAACCCTTACATCGGTCTACAAGACAATCCATACTTCAGCTGCAAAGTCAAATTGTAATCGCAAAAAAAATTGTGATACAATTACAAATTAATGATTTTCAGATTTTCCCTTTACTTGTGTGAGACCTTGCATCTTGTCCAATTCCATGATTCTAGGTCAAAGGGAAGTGCCCTATAGGTTTTGATTTGAAGTGTTCGAATATCTGATAAAAATGATTGTATTTTTTAATTGAGTCAACTTAGAAGTTTATTTTTTTAAATATATTAATTTATAATGTTTAAAACTAATTAATAAACAATATTTGATAGTAATTTTAACCTGATACATGTATTTCTTAGTGAAAAGATCTTGACAAATGGGCAAACGGACAGCCGGTATTGTGTTACAGTATGCTTGTATTTTTTTGTTTCTAGTAGTATGTGGAGCTATGTAGGTTTTTCAGGTAAAATTGTCAATTCTGCAAAAATATCTCCAAACAAGTTAAATATTTACTTAGTCGTAAGACTTTAAATAAAATGCGCGAATACGCGAATCGAGATTTCTTTTCAAATTCTTTTGAAACACAATGAGAAGTAGATCATATCACTTTTTTATTGATACAGTTATATTTATATATCGCGGGTAAACAGAAATTGTATTTGCGCGGACTTCTTAAATCGACTTTCCTTTAAAAAATTTTAACCTTCCCCACATATTTGTTGAAAAACAAAATTGTCTCTCTATTTATAGGCGAGTGAATGCTTATAACTATTCGGTAAGAAAAAAGTGTTTTCGTATTTCATGTATTAATTCAAGATAATTTTTTCTTCATATTTTATTTACAAATATATTATATATTACTCCATTTTGTTCAATAACTTCTTGCCATTTTGTAATTAGTGACATAATCCCATTGCTTTAGAAATTTTGAGACTTCTGATTAAAAAAAAACTGCCGATTCTCAACCTATTCCTTTTTTAACATGGTTTTGTTTATCGAGACTTTTCCTTAACTTCTGTTTGTTATTAGATGAGACATTTGCCTGGCGACGTGCTCATCTAATAAATCAACTAATATATTTTCATATTAGGTATAGTCAAATTAAATTATTTTGAGCCTACCCTTGTAGATACATCGACGTTTTCTGAAGACTTTAATTTTACTCCTCATAATAGTTTTTTCAAATATTTTTAAAAAACTCTAATACTCAGAAAATTGATACACTCGTGTATTTATATGCCGGATGATATTTATATTGCATTCACTATTGTGTATGTATACATATATATTAAAAGCTGTACACATTTATCAAATCTGATTCAATCGTCTCAACTAATAATCCATGAAAAACCAAAACATTAAATTCTATTACATGGCTGGAAAAAGTGACATGCAATTTTCATACAACAGTATGTTTATTTTTAACCCCCCGACACACACAGGCAGGTGTTATAAGTTCGACGTGTGTATCTGTGTGTCTATCGACGACAACGTAGTTTCCAGGCGGTTGAATCGATTTCAGTTTAGTATTTTTTGTTTGGAATACGCCCTGATCGAGTGTTCTTAGCTATGATTCAAGAAAATCTGTTAAACCGTTTGAAGATTATCAGCCCTTTGCTAGTTGACGAATGGATGTAAGCATCTTCCATAGATCTGATCGAGTCGAAATTCGATATTCTGTAGCTTCAATGACATCAGAACCTAGCACTTTTGAACTATCGCTGCAGCATCACCTGGTATTTGTAGCATAGCCAATTTCCCCACCAACTTACAGCGGAGGTATTGTTTTGGCTCATCGAAATGGTCTCGACCAATTAGATTAGAGATATTTTATTGTGTGAGGAGTTAATTCGCGGAAATCCATAGTAGACGCTTGCCTGCAACATGCATTAACATGCAGCACGCAACCCATCACTGAACCTCGAATCTGTCTCTGTACTACGAAACTCTATTCAAAGGATTGAATATTGATTCCAGAGGATTGACAGATATCGAACACCAGCAAGTGTTATTTATTTTTGTAATTATCTAATAATTATAAAAATAAATAACACTTGCTGGTGTTCGATATTATCTAATTATCAAATTCGATATTATCTAACTATCTAGTTCGATATTATCTAATTATCTAATTCCGCTAACTTAGTTAGCGGAATTAGATAATTAATTTTATAATTATTAGATAATTATAAAAATAAATAACACTTGCCGGTGTTCGATATCTGTCAATCCTCTGGAATCAATATTCAATCATTTGGACAGAGATTCGTAGTGGAGAGGCAGATTCGAGGGTCAACGGTGGGTTTCATGCTGCGTGTTAATGCATGTTGCAGGCAAGCGTCTAGATTAGAAATAGCCACAGACTAGCTTCCGTCCCGGCTCCGTGCGTGAACTTGCAATAGAATGAATTCCTTCATCTTATATATCGGCCAATCACTCTTCTCCGTTCTGCTCTCGATTCTCACTTTCAATTACAACCGTGATCGTGCTTTTGATATCGAACCCAGTCTTGATCTAAATGGATTCCGTTTCTGCTCCCTCAATCTCCTAGCGCTGAATATAATAATGCACGGTGGTATAAAATACGGAGGACGGACTAAAAACGTGGGAAGTCGTTTAAAGGAATCAAGTTAATGAATAATTACTATTTAGTTAGATAGAGGAATGTAATGAATAAAATACGGTATGAATTGCGCAGTATGCTACCGGTTACAAAAACAAAACGGTGGTAGAATACGATATTTTTAATGTATTTTAACCTTTTGTGCACGCAATTTCAAAACTACCCCCTGACCTGCCCCGCATGGACGACCTGGATGAGCCAATGCAACGCGCATCCTAACCAAAACTTTTGCAAAATAAACTGAAATTCTGATGTTTATCAAATTACTCTATTATTTTTTTCGATTTACAATTATATTCTTAATACACATGAAATAGTCACATAGTTACAGACTTTATATTTAAAGGGTTATATAATAGGTATGTTGCGCAAACCAACTAAAATCACATAGGTTAAATTTAACTGCACATTAATTCGTTAAAATACACCATTTCTTCACAAAAGCTAGATAATTCTGTCGTAACATTATAGGTTTGATAAATTTAAATATACGATAGAACTACATAATTTTAGAAAAAAATAAACAATTTTAGAAAAAAATATAAAAAACATAACCACAAAAATGGCTTTATTATTTCTTTTTTCTATGTGTAACTTTATCAAAAAATACTTACATAATTTCTTTCCAGCTAACACTTCAAACAAAAATGAGCGATTCACTCTTGGCCATATTCAACACTCATTTTCATAAATATGCAATAATTTCACAATAAAATTAATCTGAGATAAAACTGTTATCACAATTCATCACTGTAGAAATGTAATAAATTATGTAAGTAATTCATGAAATCAAAATGTAAAATAAAATCATAACCGCCATTTTATACGTAGTTTGATATACATATATATCAAATGAAAACACTCGTGATTACTTTTATAAGCTCATAATTACAAACAGAGATCCAAACAAATAAGCGACATTAGTGTTAAATTTTTGTCTTTTTGGTCGTGTAAGAACTGGAGAAGTATCAACTTACGATTAATATAGTCTCAACCTCACACCTTGCGACTTTTTTGTTCGCAAAAATTTAGAACCAATTACGCTGTCAACGATATTCATAACCAGAAGGGGCTAATGAAGAATATAAAAAATACGTTTCCAAGGTCAGCAGGAAGAAACAGCATAAATGTTTTCAAAATTGATTTATTCGTATGGAAAAGTGCATTTATGCTAAGAAGGAAAAAACTAAAAACGATAAAATATAAATTTTTAATACACGTAACATACCTAAGTACCATAAGTGATTATTGAAAGATCAGTATTTGATTGTTGAATCTAAGACTTATTAAGTCTAAGCGGTCCCCCGAGACGTCGACATTTGGATCAAAATATTACCTAATGTTTACATTGAACTTAAAGAGCCAATATTTTTTTTTGTTTGTAGAAGTATTGTTTGCAGCAGGGGTTTTGAAAAATTTTAATTTAAGTTATTATTTTATTTGGTATAATATAGTTTATTATGTTAATTGCAATTCATAATTCTTGAAAGCATTTCATATTTTCTTGAATTTATACTTTTGAAGTTATACTTGAAGTTACTCTTTTAGAATGTCAAGAGAAACGAATTTATTTTTTCAACTTATTAGTTGCGCGCGCCGATGAAACACATCGTTTAACCGCAAACAGTTGTGTGCGAGAGGGGATAGTTTTATAATCGCGCCCTCAAAGGATTATCTGATTATTTTCTATAAACGGAGTGACATCTATTGCAAAACCTTAGGCATACGATAAAAACTGCTTTTGTAGGTGACATTATTTTAATAACGCCATCTGCATGGTGTTGTTAAAAGATGCATTATGATACACTATTAATATCAGTTCCAGCTGTGTGAAATAATTGTGAACTATGACTTATATTCGTATGAACTAATTAGCATACGAAGCGCCATCTTACCTGATTAGATAGATCACGAATTTCTTACGAGTAGATTTTTATAACAATTCCGAGTTAGCGGTTATCGCCGCCCATAAACACTAGCAACCCCAAAGGAGTCACCAGTATCACTGGCCTCTGGAGTACGAATAGGATATTTAGTAGGAAGATTAATGGAAGGGGAGTGTAGTGATGAAGGGGGAGTTGGCCACGAGAACTCTCACTCACTGAACGAAATACACAACGGAAGCTGTTATTTCACGTCTGTATTCTGCGAGAATGTGGTATCTCATCAATCAAGCCGACCCATTTTCGTGCTATAACCAAATTGGCCACTTGCACTTGCAAATCTGGCACTTTGAAATAGTGGTGGGATGACGGTGAAGAAGTTATACCTCTTTTGGCACATTCGAAAAACCAGATAGTATATATTCAGCTTGTAATGGAAGTTACGCAAGTTGACGTCGCAAAACATCAAATTAATACTGGCTTAAATTATTCTAATTGGTGCACGAATGACACACTATACGTGTTCCATTATTTAGCAACAATTTAATGCATATGGCCTGTAGTGTCTAATCCGGTTAGTCGTTCAATGCAATTAAGTGATTGCATCAAGCTATTAGCGTGTGTTGGTATACATATCAAACATAGAATCGTAATAAATATACATTTATGTAAGGACTAGCTTTCCGCCCGCGGCTTTGCCCCCATAAATTCTTGGTCCCAACATTGTTCTTGATTTGGATCCCCGGTCTCTTGATTCTAATGCTTGCCCCCGTGCCGTGTTTCGACCTCTGTCCCATTCACAATTAGAGAATTCAGAGCTCCGGTTCCGGCTCTGAATTTTGCTTCTGTCTCGTTCTCAATTCCAATACCGCTATCAATCACTGTTCTCATTTATACGAAGACGCGACTAATACTAGTATCAAAATAAAATACAGGCTGTTATTCAAACATTGTGTAGCTTTCTATTAGTGAATTTTTTTTTTAGAATTAGTGCAATAATTCGATACAATAGTACAAATACGCGGACGAAATTAGGGACAAAATTAAATATTGGATACAAATCTTCATAAAAAACTGACATGTTCAAAGTTAGGAGACGATCAGTAAAACGCTATTGGAATATAACGGTCTCATATATACAAATATGAATTTTAAGAGTTCCGTAGCCACAATAGCTAAAACGGAATTCTATAGTTTCATCATGTCCGTCCATCCGTATGTTTAAGGCATTTTACTCAAAAACTACAAGATGTATATTGATCCATTTAGCTTGGTAAGTAGTTAAAATAACAAAAATAAATATTTCTAGAGGAGTACTCCATACATATAAAAGCTGAAACTTTTTTTTCAGCCAACATCACTTGTGGCACATATTTCGACAGTTTTTTTTAAAAATACTTTAAGGTTTCTAAGCATTGTTTTCATTAAATGAATATTTTCGAAAATAATCGCTCCGAAATTATCATAAATTGCGTGTCCCTCTTCTTTATTTTTTCAGCCATTTGTCCAAATAATGTGAACAAAATTACAAAAGTAACGCTTAATAAATACTTTAAACAAAAATTATTTTCAAGATGATAGGATATACCGTTTTAATTGCCATAAAACTACACTTCTCCACAAAAGGACGTAAATTCCATGAAGATAAGGTCTTTTGTGGAAGCATTTTAGTTTACACTTATATATGACTAATAGTTGACATATGTATTTGTTTCTCTAGTTATAGGCGACTAAAGTGCTTATACTTACTATGTGCAGGAAACACGTAAAAAAGCTAAACAAATAGTTTTTTTTCTGTAGTATATATCTTTGTAATAACTGTTATGGTACCCCACACTGAGCATAGTCCAACATGCTCTTGGTCAATTTTTTATATATAGAGATTTACATTCCTATATAAATTTCTAAAGGTTTACATATTGCACTGTGAATACTGTTTAGCCACACCAAAGAAGTATATGTTCTTACGCACATATACAAGTAGGAATATTTTTTTTTATGACTCCTGTAACACCTCTTCGAGATGTCAAAATGTTGCAATAAGAAAACTTAAACCTCACATTGATATTATAGTTTTGCGACCACTGGACAAGAATAAAAGGAAAAGTATAAACTAGTAAGCAATATTTATTTTTATTTATTTAATGGCTTTATAATTATTCATCCCATTTTTTCGTTATATCTATATATTCACCATCAGGCACATCATAACCTTTAATGGGAGGTGTAGCTACAGGTCCTTTAGCAACAAATGGCACTACCTGCAGATCTGGCTGTAAAAATAAATAGGTATTATTAAAATAATCAAGTTCATATATTTATATAAATATAAAAACAATAATCAAATTTGTAATATACTATAAATTTCTGTAAAGTGACCAATTTATTACAAAACACAAAAAATTGAAGTTACTATAGATTTGTCTATCAATTTACAAAATAGCACAGTTCAAATTTTCAGTTTCATTTTATTTACAAAAAAGTCTCACAAAATAAAATTTTTCAAATTATTATTTTTTTAAATACAAATGTATGTAACTAATTTATTCACACACCTATAAGTATTTCTATGGATACCAACACAATGGAAAATTTCACATATCATCTTAATACACAAAAAAATGCCCAAAATGCAATTACAGAAACATAAGTTTGATGTCTGATGTCAACCTCTACAATATATCCATAAAAATTATTTTAGGAGTAAGTCAAATGTTAGATGAGAATCAGCATATAGAAGCTGGCTTCAGTCTTTTCAAAGATTAGCATAAACAAACAGGGGCTTAAAAATTAAGACCTCCAGTGCTGGTTAAAGGGAACTAATCATGCTTGTCATCAATGCAGTTATATGTGCAGGACCGAAGATTTAATACACTCTACGAGGCACAGATTCAGTGGTCCAATTAGACTTGCTCATTAGATGCCCCTTTCCTCATTCGGAAAAATTACTTAATAGATAAAACACTTTAGATTCCTCTATCATAGTTAGGATTAGAGATACTTTCTGATTCAGAGGCATGGATTTGAAGATGTCCACTTAGCTCCCACCATTCTACTTACTTAATATATAAAAACTTACATACAACTTTCACTACGCATGTAGCAAAATAATTCTCCAATGACATAGTCTAATTAATATTAACTAGTTAACAAAGAGTTTCATCCCACAAATTCACCTGTGTGGATATACATTGTGTTCCTTTATCTTTTGTTTTGATCAATCTTACTATCAATCTGAATCCCAGTTACACTTTCAATGCTAATCTCAGTTTTGTTCCTGATTTCGATTCTTGTCACACTCTTGATCATAATACTAGTCTCACACTCAATTGTGACCCTAGTCCCATGTCCAATTATGGTCTCAGTCCCGGGCCATAAATTCTACTCTCCGTCTCTCTTGCAATTTCAATTCTGTTACAAGTCATGGTTCCGGTTTGGACGAAACCGAAGTAAATGCACATTTAATAAAATATGGGCTATATTACGTGGGAATAGTGCAACTTTAGTTCTTTACTACTTCAGTTTTGAAAACAAAATCATGTATTATTTTGTGAAAAAGCTTAATTAAGCTTCTTTAAAAACGTATTCAATGGGTACTGCACATTTCATTGTATAGAAATGCCATTGAACCTACAAGACTCGAGTGTTGTAGAAAGATTTTTATTAATTTTTTTTTTTTAGTGGAATAAAATATTATTTATAATAATATTTTTTTAGTTGATTATTGAAGATCAGATAAGCCACTGAATAAAGAAAAAATATTGCCCTTAACAAAGACTATCTGCAGATTTTCGTTGTCATTGGTATTTTTGAATACTTAATATAAACAAAATACCATTCATTGCGTCCATCATCACAATTCTCTGAAAGTATAAATGTTTTAAATATGAAAATATCTATATCGTAGAAGCAACCATCTGCAATTTTTGGAAATGAATTGAAAATAGAATAAAGTAGAGAATAAAAATTTGAATGAAAATATAATTTTTCAGTTGTTATTTCTTAGATGGGTGAATACTTTTTCTCGATAAAATTCACAATTTCAGAATTTCATTTTCAAACAACAGTTAGGGATAAAATTAAGGGTATACTTCTGTTTAAGAATGTATGACCATCTAATATGTATGCACACAAATATTCCTAAAATGTCCTGAAGTTTAACTTTCAAATTTAACCATTAATTTGCTTTTCTTAAAAGCAAAATCTGCTGAATCAACCGAATTCAAAATTTACATACAGAATGATTACATCACAAGTCAATATATGGGCTGAATCCAAAAACGATATGTTCTGTTCATTTTTTAAAATTTAATTTTTAAGAACAAATATAATAATCTATAATAACTTCTTTCAGAACTGAAAAAGAAGTCGAGATTAGAACTAAGAGTGGAATGAAAATAATGTGGAATGTGGAATCCGAAAAATGAAACTGAGATCGAAACAAAAACTGGCCAAGTGAGATCACAATTGAAATCACGATCGGATGCAGATTAGCCAGATGATTATCCTCTTTATTAGTAATTTATATCTGATAGAAAATGAAGGAATGTCTTCCACGCGCTTATGTACCTATATTGATACTATAACATTTTAAAACAATCTTTATATAACTTTTTGTTTATATTTTCATAAACCTAATTATTTTAAAAAATAATGAGCCAGCCAACTTGTATAATCATTAATAAAAAATGTTGATGTACTGAAAATTTTATAGTAATTTTAATGCTTAACAACACATGTAAATTGCGAACTGCAGATTTTTAGTTGCACAACTATGAGTCAATTATATAACTCGTCCATATGTATTCCTCACTCACTAAACAATGACCCTACAGCTGTTGTTACTGCATAGTAAAAGAATGAAAGATAAATCTTAAAGTGACTCATAAAAAGCTAGACTATATAGAAATATAACAAAAAAAAACCTGATTAACTAGTCCTTTGATTTAAAATTTTTGTAACAAATTTTAAATTCTATGCATATAGTTTACCATAATAGCTTCATTATACAACTCTTCAGATTCTTCATATAAACGATCCAAGGCTCGACGCTGAGCTGCCATGATTCTATCTATTTGTGCCACATTATCAATATACTCCTGTCTTTTGTAAACAGACCACTCTTTCTGAATCTGAATCCTTTCATCTATCTCCTGAGCTGTCAACTGTGGTGGTGGCCTTTTTCTTTTTCTGGCATAATAAAATATTACACAATATAAATACAAGATAAATATAATTTGGGAGAATTCATTCTTGAATAATACATTTTTTTAAATGTTTATGTTATATGGAATTACAAAATGTTTTCAATACTCAAAGATGCAAAATACTAGGCTGAGAAATGAACTTAGTAGTAATTTCACTAACTACTAAATGCTTTACTATTCCCAATGCCTTCAAATGCCAATAAATGCTAGAACATTAATCATTGAAAAGTATAGATGCATTAATAACAACAGTACTAACAGAACTGGTACCCCTGTATCCAGTATTCTTAGATTTTTCTTAGGTTCTTGTACATTTTTTTATATTTCCTTCAGCTATCAATTCACATATCTACATATTTTGCAAATCGAAATTTCATTGACTGTATCCACCCATTTGCATAATTGCTCAGAAATCATATGAACCCATCAAGGGGTGCATGAATATTTATGACAAAAATTATTGTGATACTGACAATACCAAAAATATTTATGTTCCTATCATGTAGTAAACTAGGCAAGAAAAGAAAGCTATTCTAGAAGCAATCCTAACTTACTTTAATGTGTCCAAGAAATCCAAAGATACCTCGATTTCATCAATTGGTTTCAATTGTCTAGCATTTTTTTGTAACCGACGGATCTGCTTCTCCAATTTTTTGCGACGACGTTCTTCACGAGCTTTTAAAATTTGAGGATCCATTTTTTTCTTCTTTTTCATAGGTTCAGCGCTATAAATGAGAAACTAAATGTTAGGAATATTAGTGTTAGATTTGAAACATACTCCAAGTTATAAATATATTTTAACCTCAATAGAGGAGTTAATTTGAAGCTCAAAGCACTGGTTGTACATATAGTCCTTGTATTCGTAACTACGCTGTTCACAGAACATACTGATAACCTGAAAATAAAATTACATTTAAATTTTAAAAGTATACATGGAAATAAATAAAAACTCACAATAATTTTAGTACCTCGAAAACTGTCGAAGTAAAGCTAAATTAAACATTTTATATTTAAAAACAGGTTGATTATAACTAAAATATACTTAAATAAGATTATTTCGTTTTTAAAACCACTTTCAAAAATCATAACATAACCTATTCCAAATAATTTTGACAGTGCGATTACAAAATAAGTTAGTGTTGCCATTAAAACTTATAGACCATTATGATTGTCTTGAAAAACTATTTACAAAAAGAAACAATAATTTAAATTTTTCTTAAAAACATAAACAACGGCAGTCACGTACATTACATTATCAACTTTTGTAGTCAAGAGATATGAAAACAATTATAACCATAACTGATAATAACAAGTGTAAGAATCTTATAGAAATCCCAGTTAGAAGCGACCTTCACCCATTTAATATCAAATATAGTGACTTCAAAAATACATCGCGAGTGGGTTAGTCAAAAAATTCCTGGCCAGACAACAGTTAATTAAAATTTGAAAAATGCTTTTTTTTTTACTTATTAGCTTAAAAAACAAATTTGTGCCACATTATCACAAAGCAGTGCTTTTTGTTAGTTTATTAAACAGACGTGTATAAATTACTAGTATCGACTTATCTGTTTATATAGTTATGCCAGGAAAAATATAGATAACCCAACGTTTACATATTTTACAGACTTCATACTTGCGTTTGGTATAAAATTTCAATGTCAAGCTAATTAGTTTAATGTTCGCAAAAAAAAAAATATTCTCGAATTTTTAATTAATCGCACTTTGGCCAGGATTTTTTTTAGCCAGCTCACTCGCGTTATATTTTTTAGCAATTTAAAATTCATATAAAATAAGTTTTATCCATTAAACAGAGGGGTAAAGGCCGTTTCTAATTCAAATCCTCTACTATTAGTTTATAAATAAACCTTTAAAAATACCCTGAATATGAAACTTCTTAATTTCCAAAGTGCTTTACGACATTGGTTGTACAACTTACATTCAGACCTACTGCTACTGAAACTTATTTCTAATATACAGTTTTACACAAGTTGTAGTCTAACAGCACTTTATGTAATTCTCAAAAACTTACAAATACATCATCCACGAATATTGAACTAATATGAATTATTGAACTAAAGTTCGGTTGAGTCAAGCTGTTTTCATGTTTATAAATTTTAGAGATATTAATTTATTCATTGTTTTCTTAACTTTCTTGCTCGTTCTTCTGAAACTGACTGCCGCCCAAGCTCATAGTAAAGTTTTAAAATATTTTGACGTATTTAAATTGTTATGGTATATTCTATTAAATAAAGATATTTTCAAACATAATCCAAGTTTTATAAAATCATTTTGTTGTTGTTATCAAATAGGTTTCTTTATAGTATAGTTTTGAACTAATTGAAATTCTTTAAAAAATTTCAGCACTTTTTTAAGCAATGTTGAAAGTTTTGTGTAATTCCACCCTTTTTCTTCTACCGTACAGTCAGACCTGTCTGAGATCGCAAATTCAAGGGTCCGATTTGGTTTACACTGTTGCTATGTTCACTTTGCTTTAAGTCACGTTTGTCTCCCGTCGTGTAGATACGTGTTCATTTGGCTTCGGCTCCCTATCGTCCAAATGTGTTACAAACGCGGATATTGTGCTACATTGAAGATCCACAAACTCCAAGCCAATCAATGTCATTAAAACAGATACACTGCAAATGTATCTCATATTGTATGTATTTTATTAATATACAGATTTCATTGTTACCTACATTATTTTTTATTACGAATAAATATAAATATTATAAGTACTGCATCTTTATTTAAGAAGTGTAATTAATTACTTTTTATTAAAGTGTTAAAATTGCATTCGTCTTCAAAGATACGAGGCATTCTTCCAGGCCCCTTTAGTTCATCCAAAATAAGCAATATGGATTAGCCCTTTTGACGTATCGCTCAAAATTTTTGTATATAATTAACTTTGAAGAATGAAAATTATATTAAGCCATATTTCGCGAGACCTTACTATTTTTCTCAAGCGCATTACATTATTTGAGTCATTGAAATATTCTTTATTATCCCTGTGTACTGTTTTTAAAGGCTATCCTTTTGGCGAATCACCTAAAAAAGTATATAATTCATAGTTCAGATATTTTGATGGTGATGTTGGTCTACACCCTTCTTATAAAGACAATAAAATATCTATAATTTCTACCACGGCTTTTTTCAGTTCGTAACCAATATTTAATGTTACACCTCCTTCTCAGGTATCAATATAGAAACAATGTTGATGCCTGAAACTCACGATATTCACATTCTTGAAATCATTTTATCTCATCAAGTTTCTAAATTAACTTTTTTATGCAATTTTCGTTCATCATTGCATTTTTAGATTCGTTTATTTGACGGTACGCGTTTACCATTACTATCCAGATCTATGCTACTGCCAGCTAAACGAGGCACGTTTGTGCCGTCACTCCACCAATTTGTTTCTGTAGTAATTTTCTATTGTCATTCTGTCATCTCTTCGTAAATCATGAGGAATCCGTTCTTGTTAATGATCATCGATATTATCTCTAGACATGTCTTCGCAGCTTTATCGATGTGCAATGGTGGTAATATGTCCCCATTACATAGTTAACTGTCTTTTAACATTTACAAATATTACGAAGTTTCTTTAGAGAAATAATAGAAGAAGAATTGAAGAAATTCGTAGCTATTTAAGATTTTACTTTGCAATTATTTAAATAGTTATAGAGGTACTGTATAATTCATGTCACACCTAGGTATGAAACGCTCGAGGTGCATGCAATGTCATTGCATAGTGAGTTATATATACGGTATCATTAAATTCAGAAGTATCGTAAGAAAACCCGTTCGAAATTTTTCATATGATTTTCAATATTTTTTACGTACAAATAGTATGTATAAAATAAACAGCCTTACATTAGTAAATTCATTTCAATATCTGCTTCTTCACCACACCTCCGGCTTTCTCAATATCCGTTAAACGGAGAAATAGAAATTATTTATTTATCTTAGTTTCAGAAACGACAGTAGAACAGTAATGAGAATGATATTAGGGAATCATTTTAACGTTGATAATGAATTATTTTCAATACTCATCAATCGTCGTCATACACCATTCGCAAATAAAATGGAACATATTAATAATACATTATTCTTCCGCTTTATTTCCAAAAGTACAAAAAACTATGTATATTATATATATTAATATGAAAATACATTTTAATATGAAAAATTCCATTTCGTGAAACAAAAATATTATAAATAATCGGACACGCGACGTGAAGTGAAACTTCTTTGGCAAAATATGCAGGAATAGAGTTTAGGATTAAAAAAATGAAAAAGAAAGTAAATTATTATACCTACTATTAATTCATGGTTACAAGATTCTTTTCATAACCAACTTTTATTAAAAATGAAAATCAAAAGCAGAACACAATTTAATTACTAGCACCGAACAATTTTTGTTGGTTGTTTTCATCAAGATGATCTTTCGTACATTCCGCTTTTGTCACACGCACATGACCTTTTTTTTCCACGTGGACAGGAGAAAATAAATTTTTGTCGTTATTCTCTATTTGAGATGAATTAATGCGTCTATTCAAAGGCAAATCTATTGTCACCTAAAATAAAATGAGTTACAAGCATTGGGATCGATTTTAATAAAAATTTATTGCATTAAAGATGGCAGTAATATTTAGTCAAATTTTAATTATCAGTATACTTTGACTTACGATACACCATGTTCACTTAACTATTAGAAACCACTGATATAATCGACAGTTTCGTCATTACATTCCATTTACTGCGTGTATTTTACATACATTCACCGTTTTTACAATGAATAATAACCATATCTAAAATAGTCGCGATCAGCTGCAACCAGCTGTGGGACACGTGAGCCCACTGGGCCGAACCGAAAAGAGCCGAGCCAATTCGCCCGTGTCACTCGATCGTTTCACTGTGACGTCATAGCAAGAAATTACTTTAACATGACTGAGGAAGTTTCACTTCAAAAAAGTATTTCACATTAAATAGCAGGTTATAAAAGTGACACAAAATCAATGCAGTTTATTTGAACACACGAAGAGTCAAAATTATTACGACGGCGATTGCAGACGATGCGCAGTAGCTTGCTTAATTACTACGACTGTGTATTTTGTCGTGCGTACATATTTTGCATAATAAAAGTGCGAGTGCAAGTTGTTTAGTTGTATCGGTTTTGGTTCTTGCGCGAGCGCAACTCGTTTGCCCCCGCTACATTTGCTTCACTCTCGCGCTACTCGAATTAGCGCATAGTCCGAAAGTGCCGCAGTCAGTTCTGGCGGCAGTTCATTCTTATTTAGCCAGTGATGTTGTTGTTATTCTATCGTTATTAATATCACTCTTTTTATCAGAGAGTAATACGAATAATACAAAGTTCCCGGATTAGTAAATTTTACTATCCAAGCAAATTTTTTCTTGCAATCCACTGCCTAATCCACAACGGTTTCCTTTTTTCTAGTCCCTGTATTTCCTGCATCATTTCCTCGGCTATCACTTCGTTGAATTCTTGAAGTACGCACGTAAATAATTCACATAAAACCATACGCTCATTTATATCTGTCTACTGTGTACTGGCATTACATGGTAGGTGCAAGTGATCAACTTTCGTTTGAACTCAGGCGCAAGTTATGATTAGTACTTGCACACGCTACCGCGTATCGTCTGCAACGGTCATAAGAACGACCCACAGTTGTCCATTTTTGCAAAAGGAGAGTGATTAAGGCTATTTACTTTCTCATTCCCAATTACTTCAAATCGGTTCACATCTTGTATGGGTGATTCCAAATAAATATAAAAATTATTTAAGTTTATCTATTTAACTTTAGCTATTTAAGGCTTTCGCCCTAAGAATTTCAAAGTCGCATCTAAGTTATTCATCGAAATTAAAAAAATATATGTTTGTCTTATCTTAAAGGTCAAATAGTTTTATTACAATAGAATTATTAAAGTTTTTTTAGATAATAATTTTCTATTCTAGAATAAGAACGAAAATTGTTTTGAAAAAAAATAATTTCATATAGGTAAAATAATTTGGAGCTCCGACCTACATCTTATATATGTATTTATAACATAAAAACGTAATTAAAAAAAAGTTGTTACTAATATTTTAGAATATTTAGCTTGTTTTTTATAAACATTATACATTAAATGCACAATACTTAATCAAAAATAAAGATGGAGCATCAATGACATTATCTTTTCGGATTGCCATAATCTACTGTTCATGGTTATTCCATAAATTCCTATGAATAAAATATTGCTTCGTCCAAATAAATATTACAAAAATTAATATTTTACAATCTTAATATTTTTCAATTATTCTTTAGATATTTTCTTAATTTTATAAAAATAGGATATCTGGTAAGGGGGGAAGAGTAGGCTACGAGATCTTTTAAAAAGGAATGAGATCTAATGGAAGGGCGTGAAGTTATGAAATGGAGTGAGCCGCCGAAACTCTCAGTCACTGGATAAAATACAAAAACAGCGTCTGTTAGTTCACGTCTGCATTCTGTAAGAATGGGGTATGATACCGCACTCTCAAGGAATTTTGTGTGATCTTACAGTGAAATATCACTTATACACATCGACCAAGCCAACCTTTTTTCGTACTGCAGCCGAATTGACCAAACATGGCTCAACCAGTGGAAAAACTTTTATTTTTTGCCTTAAAACCATTTGGAAGCATGAAAATTCAAATAGTCGAACTCGGTAATGTAGGAAAATCACATTATGCACATCGTAAGATTAAAATTTAGTGCAAATCTTTAGTTAGAAATACAAATTTTTGTATATCCAACTGTAAAATAAATACATTAAATACATAAAAATCTAAAACTCAAAATGCATTTTTACCTAAAATTTTTCAGAATTAAAACTTCCATCTTCCTTAATATCTACGAGGTACATGTATATTTCTTCGAGTGGAAGTAAACAAATAGCAATTTTATTGAAATTCGTAGCGTTATTGTCCGTCAGTTGGTATGCTTGTTACGTAAACAATATGAGGGAATTTATATTCATAACGAAACTCAGAGCCGTATGTCATAAACATAATTGACAGTGTAGATACTGAAATGTACGCTTCGAGGAAACCAAAAAGGTCAAGAGCGTCCGCAAACTGGAAGACAAAGAGAGCTGTATTCATTCGAATCTTACAGATACACTTGTATTGAATTGACCATTTGCCTATTAGAGAATATTTTAAAGTAATTAGTACAACGTAATCGCTTACATATTTTCATACCATTTATTTAATGCCGACAATAAATAATAATTTTAATAAATAACTACTTATGTATGCGTACTATATTCCGCGACAAATACACTTGTTAAAAAAATAACCAAAAAAGAGTTGTTATCTAAGTAATTGTATACCAATTTAGATTAAAATAAATATTTGAGTTAATTTAGCGTTTAACTTAGCAATCTAGATTTATTTGGAAACAATAAAGATAATTATATCGGAACTTTAAAAGAAACTGTGATTTTCTTATGGCGATTTATACAGAGATATCCTCTTTATCAACGTATGGGGAAATGTCGTACGTATAGATCAATATTACCGGAGAAACTACCATCGTACTATAAACTTTAATTCATGTTCTTAGACAGTTTTATTTTCTTCTCTTGCCAATTCTCCGTACACATAATACGCGGTCTTGTAATGGATCACCACACACATAATTAAATAATTGATTATTTGCATTTCGTTGGCGCACTTTTACAAAGTACTATTCTTGTTATACGCAAAGCTGCACAGAACGACAATATGCGCAAGTTGTGTAACCTTATAATAATAAATACATTGAAATACGTTTTAAAATAATTTCTTAAAGAAATTTTTCAATGATCGTTCACCTTACGACAACAGTTTCTTTAGCAAAACAGATTCATTAAACCAATAGTTTTCACGCATCTCTGAACACGTTGATCTGTAAAATTAACCTGGATAATTTCTATTCAACATTATTCGCTCACACAGTAGTCGTATTAACGAGACCGTTGTTCCGATCCGCAGGTACTGGATGTCTTATGATGTTCACACAACCGTCCATCGGTTCTGTTACAGAATCAAGGAAGCTATCGGTCAATATACCGCCGAAATTGTCTCAAGGTGTACATTCTCACGTTGTATTGTTATCATCATATTTTGCATCGCGAAAGAAAGAACAGAGGATATTGAGGAATGACGCCATTCTTCGGCACGGTTTTTAGCAAATCTACCGCTACTCATACAAGATATTTCAATACAATTACACGATACAATACAATCGTATCAGGTATGAAAAGACCATAGTTCATCCTTCAGATAGGTAGATTTATTTTCTTGTTCCCCCCATCTACATTAGAGGCAAGCAAACATCCGAGCCATCAGAGAGTAGGTGGTCACCGCCACCGATGGACATTCGTAATTGTCCATGGGCGGTATTGCCAGCCAGCATTGGAATACGATATCTGATAGAGGGGGAATGGAGTGACGAAGGGAGAATAGACTGATAAATGAGAGCGAGGAGATAAAGAGGGAGTAAGGTGATGAAAAGAGAGTAGGGAGATAAAGGCGGAGTGGGACGACGTGGAGGGGAGTGGGCACCATAACTGTCATTCACTGGACGAAATGCAACAACGGAAGCTGCTACTTCACGTCTGTATTCTGTAAGAGCGTGATATTTCACCGGTCCAGCCAGCCCATATCGTGTGGCGCCAAATTGCTCTACATGGCTTTATAACATGGCTCTACCATAAATATAAATACTACAACAAATATAAGTAGAAATTTTAATGACAAAAAGTGATGACACATTTCGATGATACTTTTAATTGGATCCCTAATTACCTGTTTGCAAAGCGATTCGAAAAAATTTGACATACCAACATACATATTAAACCGGATCTGCAAAAATATTATTCTGTAAACAGTTTCTAGGTAAAGAAACTTACACCCGGTCGGAGGACACCGCTTGCCCGCCTCACAACGCCTGCATGTGATACCTTGCCATACTCGTAAAATTAGTCAGAGATTTCATGTCGTCTCATTTGTTTCTATTTTTGCATAGGACTCTGACTCCTTTGTTTCAATCATACATTTCACAGCCATTTTTTATTTATTTACTGATAGCATATGTTATATGTCTATTTTTTTTCTGCTCGTCACGAATAAGTATTATAAAGAGTGGAGTTACGTTCGAAAATGAATGCAGAAATGAAACATTTTCCATTTGTTTTGTTTGTTCGACGTGATATGTTTATCGGTTATTAACATGTTTATTGGTAAAGACATTAAAGATACATATTGTACAGTCATTAATCTGCTCTTAATGAGATTTAAAATTGTAAATCGTCTGTTTTAATGATGTCTCTCAACACAACGACTGAATTGAATATAAACATCTGTATATATAAAAATGAATGTTTGTATATATGTTATCGCTAAACTCATACTCGTTTCGACCGATCACCGTGAAAATTAGTATGTATATGTATTTTTTCTTACAGAAGGTTTTTGCGCTATCCCCTTTGTTTTAATTCGACATCAGGTGGCGTTACAGCCTACCAACTTCTATATACAATCATTTTTATATACAAATCATAAATATTATTTATATGTTAATATGTTACATAATATGTAAATTTAATATTATATTGTAAAAATTAATAAAATTCAATTCTTTTACATAGACATAATATAGACTGACAGGCAACGTCTTTCGGGTTCAGCTAATTTAATCTGAAAAACGACGGAATATTGTAATAGGATTAAAAATAATGTGGTCCCAATTAGAATCATGTTATCTGCAGTAGCAATAAGCACCGACATAACCACCTTTGAGAATTTAAATAAAAATAATAATGTATTTGCCACGAGAGTTATAGGTAATATTTCATTTATTAAAAATGATATATAGCAAACAAAACCGTGTGATGTTTCATAACTCTTACAGAGCAACAAATCAAACTGAACTTTAATTGCCTTCGAGTATGTACTTCTATAAGATTTGCAAGTGGATTCATAAATAGTAAACGTTTTTTCATTGTCTTTATATGTACGTAAAATAAAATCGTAGACCTGGTATGTCTGTACATTAAGAATTTTACAAAAAATCTGACGGGGGGCGTTCTTAAAGAATGAATAATAGAACATAGACATACTTTTTTTAATTTTTTTAGTTAGTCGTTTTGTCTATTTGTGTCAATGCTGTTACGCAAAAACTACTTAATCAATTCAAAATCGGATTTCTGATAAATCGTATTATCATTTACTTTAAGTAAAGCCATTAAGCTTAGAAGAGAGATTGTTTTCAAACCAGTTTTTAAATATTATTACTTTATTTGGAAGAAACATGGTTTCGTCACCCACCATTTATAAAAAAAGAGTAGAAATAAATAAACATTAAAACTACAAGAATAAAAACTAAGATTAATCGTAGTTTTTGTAAAAAAAAACGTTACCGACCACACTTCTAATCGTTCAAATGGAATAATGACCCGCGAATCCCTTCAGCCTCCTGATTACTCACCTATTATTTGCAATATAATTCATCTCGATAGCACATCTTAATGTCAATGTTTGTTTCCTTGGGCCTGCGTGACCAACCTTACTCCGATACAAGTACACCGGTACCCGCACCGGCCGAAGGAACCATAAAAATGCAAATGATACCATTACAAGACAAAAAAAAATAACCAATTACTTTATCCGCACGTCGACTCCGGTCAAATGATCTCAGTCATTCGATAGTCTTTAACAGTATCGGCGCTGTTGGAACGCTCCAGGAAAAAAAAACATATAAAAAATATATAGCAAACTTTAGTTTACTCTTTCTAACAAATGCCGCGATGGCGTCGAACGAAACTCTGCAGCAAATCGTCGAGCTGTTGAATTTAAATATATCGGATGTGACTAACAACAGTGTCGTGAGTCAGGAGCAATTGTTCGACTTCTATGAAGCGTACAAAACTAGAGAAAGGGAACAGCTTTTGATATACAAGTTCGTCGCCTACGTCATAGGGACGCTCATCATTTTGAGCAACATAGTGGTTGTGATTTCTAGCGGACTTATACTAAGAAAGGGTGAGTTATTTTTTTTTTTTCTAGTGATTTTTATGGTGACACTGGCTAGCCGAAGTTGAAAACAGATATAGAATTCTTGAGAACTAAATTTGTTTCTACGACAGTAATTTTGTAATGGTACAATATGGTCCATTATTTTTGTTACAAAAAGTACAATACTTTAATACTAACGAGCTTAATTAATTTATTATTTGTGTTAAGTAACCAGTACAGTTACGTATTGTTCGTGTCAAATACTATGTATAACACAAATACATTTCATTTGTTTTGAAATCGATTACATCTCCGTACCTCCTAGTTTTTAGTGTTGTATACCAAAATAGATAGACAAAACTTTTATCGGACATGTTTTTATTCACATTACCGTAAATTTTTTTACAGTTTTATATGTTGCCGTATTTGGTAATAATAAATTTCCTGGTAATGAAAATCACTCTATGAAGTCCAAAACGCTATCAAATAAATAATTTTTGTCAAGCCGTGGAGAGCTGTATCAAAGAAAAGAGAGAGGAAAAAACATTTTTAACATTGTCTATAAAGCAAAATATGTAATTACTCATGGATTATTTTTTGGAAAACTTTCATAATATTTTATTATATATTCCTAAATTACTGTAGACATAGGGAAAATATTTAAAAAAAACACAAACTGTATTTTTTTATTGTCTTTATAAAACTATGTAATTGTTATTACATTATTACATTACAAACTATGTAATTGTTGTTGAAAACTATGTAAAAATAATAAACATTCCATTGTTGAATTATATTTCAACATACTCTTGTAAGCGGTTCGTTCGTATACAAACCTAAAGCAATCGCTTCTAATACATTGGTTTTGAATATACATTGTTTTATGAAGTAGTCGCTCTGTGGTAGGTTGGTGTAGAGCGTTGGTTTCGAACCGAAAAGTGACGGGTTCGAAACCTGGCCACGGGCGAATTGACGGATAAGTTTTTAATCTAAATTGAACTAAGCCACCCACTGCATACCTCAGAGAGCGTATGTTCGTAATTCCCGAACGTAGTCATTATATTGATAACGACGGCCGTTAGTGGCCGCCGATACGCACTGGGCCAACTTCCAAGTGCCTTGATTCGAAATAGAATATATTTAGGTGGAACATCTACTCTATGTTGATTGCTTAGGCAATGAGGCGACTAAAAACTAACAACGCGTCAACAACAGCATACGTTCGTTCTAGAAAGATATTTTATCCAACATTAAAGGCCATTTTCAAAATCAAAGCAAAGCTATATAATTTAAATGCCATATCCCACCGGTCCACTCTCAAACATTAGAAGCGAAATTTAGTAGACTTTTTTTCAGTGATCTGAAGTATTTTTTCATAATCCATTCTCCGATAGATCACATGCTCGTTTAATCTATAATTCATTATA
Organism: Eumeta japonica; assembly: GCA_005406025.1. Lineage (NCBI taxonomy): Eukaryota > Metazoa > Arthropoda > Insecta > Lepidoptera > Psychidae > Eumeta > Eumeta japonica. Next base: position 82,532 of record BGZK01001061.1, read on the forward strand.
AAAAATTCTTTTTGTTTTTGTCTATATTTCCATTCTTATTAATAATACATGATTGATTGTACCTTAATTTTTGGTTTTATCACTGCTGTGTAAATTAATTTTTGCATTGTATATAAAAATATATTTTTTTAATAAACTATAAATTGTCATCTTAGCAGCTGAATAATTTCTTCCAATTAAAGTATTTTTTTATTTGTCAACCAATTTCAATTAAACAATGAACCAATCAAGTCAAACAACATTTGAAATTGACCTTTCGTTTTGCCATTTAACATGAAAACGCACAAACACACAGAATTGTATTTACATTATGTATAAATTATATATAAATATATATACAAATAGCTGCATATCCATTTACACACCATATTTTGAAAGGAAATTAATACCTTCATACTTATTATTTTACATTCTATACGTCCATTGTTGTTGTCATTTTTTTTATTATAAAAAAAAATTAACAACATTCAGGGGTTAGTCAGTTCGAAATCAATCCAAAATGTGTGGAAGTGTTTTAAAACTTACACAAAGCGCTTGACACTGTATGCTTTCTACGGCTGTTTTTGACAGAAGTGGAGCATACCTACCGAAAACCTCAAACTTATGGCTTATTAAATTTATCTGAGGACACAACTATATAGCTATATGGTGGGCTCACGGTATAAAGACATCCGGAGATACTACTAATATATTAGAACAATTACATTCAGAATATCACAAAAAAAAACCCTTCAACTAACCCATACCTTACCCTAGACCCCAAAATCTGCGATTCAAACATTCAAACGCGGAGGATTTCATGTATTCTCCTTTTTCCTCTTCATCTTCATCTCGGCCGCGAGAGGTCCCTTGTGTAACATATGCCATTTCTCAGAAGTCCGAGACGAATTCCAAAGCACCTATACACAAATATGGCCCGTGATCATTTATCATTCAATTTAATGTGGAGCCTTCCTAGTGTGCAACCTTTGACCTGTTGTCGTGACTCGAGACCTCTCGATGAGGTATCGACACAACAAACAATGTAGAAGCCGATTGCCAATCAAGTTGTTTATTTTAAAAACGATGTCGCCGACTTCTGTTCTGCAAGCTTAGCCGTTTTTGACTTCTTTTGCAAAAAAAAAAAACTTTAAACATAGTTCTTTGAATGGCAAATTATAGGGCATGGAGCTTGTCTAACAAAGCTAACATTAGTGAATTAACAACGTTGTCTTTAAGAAATACGCACTTTTTGAAGATTTGCTCAGTGTTAGACAAATACTAATCGAAGTGGATGCTTCGTTTGACCGCTCTGCCGAAGTTACATTTACTCGATCGGAAAGTCTGCCCCAAGTAAACGTATCTATTGGTCATGCGACAACTTCGGTTGTAGATTTTCCGGCAACTAACAATATACCGGGCATGACATGCGCTCTGGGCATGATTTTCGTTTTATACGTGTGGATTAAGGTGTACGTGTACATATTTATTTTTTTTTAGTCTCACTCGTCGTCTGTTATTGAAATGTGTTAATATAACGCCGATGTCTCTTAATATTCCTGCCATTATAAATTTATTACCATTGCATTCGAGAAGAACATTTCGTCATTAATATAATTTCCGATTGAAAAATCTTTAAGGATTTTTTTTTTCCTCTGTTATAACGATTTTTTTTTAGAAAGGAGCTCCTTTTGTCTTGTAATTTTTCCGAATTTGAATTAGTTTAGAATTGTTATGTTCTCAGAATTATGTCACAGTTCTGTTGTATAAAGATCTCTACGCTTTAATACAATAAGAGTTGATATAGAACTTTTTAACTCTAGTATAATATAGATACATATAGCAATTTTTTATAGCTTACACACGCTGGACATTACAGCCGATTAAACTCTTCGATATTTTCAACATAATCTAGCCCATAGTGTATAGCAGTGGCTGATTTATATTTTTATGAGTGTAGATCACTTTATTTCCGCCGCCCCATGTACCTTTCTAAAATAATAATTATCTGAAATCTGCCGCACCTAGGACGCCGCCGCCCCTAGGCCACGGCCTATTGACAAATCCAGTACTGGTGTATAGATGTGCTTAAAGTACTAAACTCATTACAGAAACTGATCCAGTTAGGTGGCTCTTAAGTCTATACACGAAACAGATCGTAATAATATCCCCAATACTTTACGAACAAGATATGACAGCTCTATAGTTCTTTGGAAAATTGTTTTCTCCTTTTATAACGGAAAGTATAGGATAATTTTTAAATGTCTACTGAGCACTTTAAGTTCGGTTTTTTCATCGACATTTAGAATTTCTGTTTCACCTAGTGCTTCTTTTTCACTTATTTAAAGTTATCTTTATAATCTGATGTACCGTTTAAAGCTGTGTGTTATGATTTTGTGTCTGCGTGTTATGTGCATGGATGATAATGAACTGGATTATAGACACTAATCTACAACAGCAACTGAAACCCTGCTAAGTTACCCCTGAAGTTCTGTATTGTGTAAATAATGTACTCTGATCCCTGATCGAATCATCGCTTAATCCGATCACATACCTATTAATACCAAAATTAATATTGAAAACGTTTTATATACATAATTTATGCTCTAAGAAGTTCTCGATCTCCTCTAAAATCTTCAGCTTGAAAGAGACAATATTATCTTGCAGGTTTAGCGTGTGACGTTCTCCAATATAATTGATACTTTGTAAACCTTTGTGTTGCTAAATCTTTATGGATTGTTTTACTCAGTTCTCTTTCCAACTTATTATTTAGAGGTATTAAAGTTGCATATTTCGTATCGCATGAAAATGGATATTGACATATCACGTAAATCACACACGCATTTTAAGTCATTTAATTTAAAGTAGAATCAAAGGGACTTTCTGCTTTCATTTTGGCTTGAAGTCTTAAAATGCTTATTGAATTTCGTGGTTCATTTGCAAACTTTGTTTAATACGTGTTTACACATTCGGAAATCTTAAATTCTCAGAACTATTAATCTGAATACATATAACTATTTTCCATTTTTCTCATAACTTCTATTTAATTTGAGTATGAAATTTAATATAGTATCTGTAACGCATGTAGAACTTATCTAAAGTAATGATGTGTCAAACAAGATACTTTTTCTATAGTTTCAATAATAAAAATAAATATTTATTTTTCTCACGTTAGATTCCGTCTAGACGTATAGCAAAAGTTAACAATTTAGGAACGTTCAATGTACATTTAGATCACTTACTGAAGGATCTAACAGAATATTTTACTAACTTCTGTATTTATGATTTACTTAAACGACGGCGCCCGTAGAACTTCCGTGAACCATTTTAGCACATACGTCATAACCAATAAAGAACGTAAATATAACCATTATAATTTGGTTTTACGCCTCCAATTCGATTAGTAATGTACACTTCGGTGTACCATGACATGTATGGACATATTTTTAGTAAGTACAAGAATTATTCAAATCGTGGAATAATGATGTTTCCTCGTTTTTTTTTAGAATGACATTAATTTTAATCGAATTATAATACCAGACCAAAGGTTGCAGGATACGCAAATAGAGGAAAACGGATATAAAAAAAAAATTTCAAATCATAATGTTTAAAAAAATATTTAAAAAATGGCTAAAATAAATATAATAATACCTACTGTAAGGGCGCCACAGTTTCTTGAGCGAACCTGTATGGGATCCGTTGGGAGTGAAGACGACTGTATGTGATTGAAGGCGTATAGGAGAAATATAGGAAGTCGCAATATCTGATTTTTCGCGGCTGTAGTCTGGGCCCTTCTAAAATCCTGCTGGCACTCGTTTCTCGCGCAGCTCTCTGTTCTTCCACACACACACACACACACACACACACACACGCACACACACACGCGCGCACATACACACACGAATAGTTAAAGATAGGCTCTCGTACCCCATCGCATTCAATCTCGCCGGCAACAGTACGAGCTAAACAGCCTATGGGGTGCGTTGCACCGCCGCGTCGTGGTTTCACTTTTAGTATTTTAGACACCCGTCCTAAACATACATTAAAAATCTTCGCTTTAAACGTAGTTATGAATATATCACATGAAGTTACGAAATACATCATTAAACTTTAGAGACGAGAATGGCAGTGGGTTGAAGCGATCAATTAACATTTTGCTTTTATAATTACAATTATACAAAAATGGTGAACCGGCATCCATGATAAGATCTAACAATATTTCACAACTCGTATTGAGTACTGAAATTACGTCTATCTGGGATTCCCCGAATCAGACATTGGTCCTTTGTCAGTATCAGTCTTGTATCAATTTTCAAAACAGCCATTCGTATCTAATAAGGAATATGAAAATATATTTAGTAAAACTATATAGAAATAGTATTACCAATTTAAATCAAGAATATTGTTTTGAAAACCTTTTTGTGCAGGTTCTTTACTGACGTACGATTAAAAATATCCCGCTCAGCAAAGCAAGAAAATATTTAACACCAAGTCTTACATTTACGTAATACATGAGCGCCCCCATTCGAAAATTTCCACAATTGACACGCGTGTCAGATGTTCCGATATGTGACAGCCATTGAATTGCATGAGGATTAGGGCCTAAGATTAAAACTCCCAATACACGCTGACGCAATAAGCTACACATACCTTTAACAAATATCGGCGAAACGGCACGAAAAAACGTAAACATGAATACTATAAGAAAAAAACGATTATAACATCACGCTTATAATAGAATATAATCGACAATAATCATGACTTGCGGTCTTTGCACCCTATCGGACCTTATTCATAGACGACACAATAACAAAGGACGATGGTTATGTAACGTAATTTATTGTTATTAACTGATTGCTAAAATCATTTTTGTAAATTTAACTTTTTCTACTGATGTACGTCCAAAGTACATCAGTGTATTCATGTGTATCATGAATACACTATGTTGAAATTTATTAAAATGCTTCTTTGGCGTTTACATTCACTGTGGTTGTATCATTATTTTTTTTAATTTGCCTAATAATTATTATGTATCTACCAGACAAATTAGAACACCTACCATCATAAGCTCGTGTTTTTAAATAAACAAGATGTGGTGACATCTTGCTTATTTAATCTTTAAGCTTATCAAAAACTCTCAGTACTTTGTGTACTTACGCGTGTGTTTAGAACTTAAATTGATGTACATGTACACATAATTGACAATTCAAGGCTTTTCTGTAGAGCCTTATTTTTGACGCATCATAATAATGATTGGTACAAGATATTTTGCTATATGTTCGGTATAGCAAAATTATAAGAAATATTAAAAAAAAAAATAGCACTCATTGCCGACATAAGTGAAAACTTGAACAATTACGTGTATATTTTTTGAATCGTCAGGAAATATTTTATTGTGCAGGAAATACTTTTAAATGAAGTGTTTTTAGTCATTATTATATATTTATACTATTAAAATTATATCACAATTTTTACTTAATACACTATTGTACATGAAAAATAATGCATATTATTTTTCTATTCCTTAAAATGTGAATTTCAAATGCAATACGAAAACTTTGGACATGAATATATATCTATGTTGTACGTATATACACAATGCATATCTTATATTATATATAAATATATTTTCAATGTATTTCAACCCAAACTCAACTCACGTGTAAACCGGGCCAATATATGTAGATACATATATACTAAGGTTTCGGTTACGGTAATGGTAATAGTACCACGAGTTCAATGGTTTTTTCACATCTCAAAAATGCCCAAGGCGTCTAAAGAAATTTTCAAAAAGTTAGATTTTTAAAAACATCAAGTAATCTAAAGACAATCCAAGTACAGTGGTGATAGTACCAAGTGGAAATCTAAAGTCTCTGCCTAACCTGCAAAATAAAAGTGAGTGTAGAAATAAAAAAAAATTAATAAAACCTGGTCGATATTTGTAAATGGGTTAAACATGCGAAATGGCCACCAATGAAAGTTTGGAAACAAATAACTATCAATAACCACTTAGCGCTTTTAGATACTCATCAGAAAAATCTTCCATAATCCCACTAGTTAGTTGTTATGACATTATTTTCCAAAATTTAGATCAGTATGTGACAAATTAGTACGTAAAACTTATCTATCTACGCCACCACATAAAATACATTTTTACCTGCAGCACCATCAGAGATTTTTCATTTTATTTCACTCTATATATTTGCATTACAGACATGCGTACACGGTCGAAGAACCTAAATGTTTAAGTTATCGTGAGTGGTTAAAATTAAAAACATTGTTTTCGTTTTTCAGGCCAACAACCAAAAAGTACGTACCTGCTTCTGGGTAACGTGTCTCTTGCCGACACGATTATAGGCGTGTCGCTGATATTCGGCACTGTCGCGGACGACACGCTCAGCTCCAGCACTCTGTGCATCTTCCAAATAGGTTTGGTGGATAAATTTTAAATATGCACAAAAGAGAGAGAGAAAGATTGAGGAAGAGAGAGACGGATACGAGATGTTTGATATATTCCTAAACAAAAATAAATGATAAATATCATTTAGCTGTTTTTTGTAGTTAGATCTTTCTGCAGAGATAATCCCACAATAACTTTTTGTCTGCAATCTTGGCCCAATTGTCGTATAAACTATCTATTGCATTTGACAGTACCTATGAACTGTATTTCTCAACAGATAAGTGACAATTTAGCCTTCACTGGAACGACTCTTTTGAAAGACAGTCATACGCATCAGTCAGTCTTTCTCATCTCAATTTTATAAACTGTGCGTACTAGAGATTAGAAAAAACTGTTTGACGGCTCAGCGAAACATTCCGCAACAAATATCTAACGAATGACGATTTTCCTGTTCTATTCGAGTGCACATACAAACACAAAAATGTCAAGGAGCCACTCCACCTCACGTCCCGCCTGTCTAATTTAAATATTTGTAAGGGCTTCACGAATTTATTATCTATTTGAAACAATGTTGCAAAATAGATGATAAAAAGTATTGCATATATATATAGATATACCAAGTTTTGATAATCTGTCGAGATTAACTATTGGACCCTATATAACCTATGAGGATAGGCATTTATTAGGTCGGGGAAAATGTTTTTCATACTTTATAAGTAAAAAGTTGCTGTAAAATCTCTTTGGTTGTGCTGTTTGTATCTGGCTAGTGTACGTACAGTTAAATAGGTGATTTAAAAAAAAAAATTAAAAATACTGTCCCACCATTTTTCTATTGCTTTTTGTCCAACACCCATTAATGAATCTAACGTGTAAATTAGATACATTTTGAACTTTTATTACAAAAAAGGGAAAAATGTGACACAAGCCGCGAAAACAATTTGTGGTGCTTAAGGACCTAATCCAGTGTCGATATGAGTAGCACGAAACTGGTTTAAGGGTTTTCAATTACGTAATTTTGACTTCAAATATGAACCTCGCTCTGATCGACCTGTTAGGTATAAAGTCGATGCCATTTTGGAGAAAGTAGAGGAAGTTCAGTATATTCGTTCTTACAACATAGCTAAAGAGCTGAGGATTGACTACAAAACAGTTTTGAACCATTTGAGAAACACTGAGTTTACAAAAAACCTCGATACTTGTGTCACACACGAGCTAATTCAAAGAAATCTAGTTAATTATGTACTCATTCTCTCTATTGAAGCGTAATAAAACCAAACCGTTTTTGAAATGATTGATCACTGATGATGAATAATGGATTACCTACGACAAGAACGTGAGAAAAAGATCACGGTCGAAAGGAAAACAAGCTTTACAGACTGATGAGAGTCAAGCACGAAGTAGATAAAAAATGACCGGAATCGATCAACAGGAAGTATGTGGTTTTTTAACATGATAATGTCAGACCACACACATCTTTAGCCACTTAGCAAATATTGAGAAAGTTTGATTGGGAAGTGTTAATGCATCCACCATATAGCCCTGATCTTGCATCCTTAGATTTTTAACCTGTTTCAAAAGTGTGATGTTAACATCAAGAGAGAACTGTCAAAACTACTTGTCGCAGTTTTTTGATCAGAAGTCCCAAAATTTCTTCAGCAATGAGATTATGTCACTACCTACAAAATGGCAACAAAACAAAGAGCATATATATATGCTCATTTCATTATAATATATATATATTATAATTAAATGTAAATAAAATGTGAAGAAAAATTAACTTGTATTTGTCTATAAAATACGAAGAAACTTTCTCTCTGACCCCCCCATATGTAAGACCATATGTCATGTGTTGAAAGAATTGTCATTGACTCTCTTTTGTACTACTGATTCCTCTGATCGGTTGGTTTTTTGTTTTAAAAAAGCTTTGGGTTCTTTTCGTTTCCCGTATTTCTTATCGCTTATAATTCCACACATTTTTTCATTCCAAGCCTTCCTGTAACCTGACAATTTTAAAATAAACATAGGTATTGTCGCCGAACATTATCCATAAGAAAAGATTGAATAATAATTTTCGGTAACATTAAAATAGGGTCGACTCTCTATTAATCGTTTGTAAAAAAAAAATTCTGATCAAGCCCTTACACCAGCCTCGGATCTACGATTTTTTCGAACCGGGAGCAGTAACTTAATAGTGGCGCCTTCTTTCTCCAGTATTTGAGATAAACTGTTAAAAAAAAACTCACAAATAGACATTTTTTATGATCAGAATAATAAGAAGACATTGTTAATTTGCACTCTTTATTATCTATTACTTAATAACGTTTTCATAAAATTGTATATAGGAAATATATCATAACAACTCATGTTTTGATACGTTTCCTATATACGCTCTTCTGACCAGCCATTTTTTATTTTTGGACTTTTCAGAGTTAATAGGCGAAGCTCCAATGCTATAAAAGTATCATTTTTCATAATTATATAGAAACTTCTTCATTACTATTCTTTAAATATTATATTTAATTTTATAGAAAAAAAAATCATAATATCTCTTAGAAGGAAAAACCATTAAAAATATCCTTTAAATATTTTTTATCTTTAATTACTTTTAAAATCAATAAATTTGCAAAATTTGAAATCCCGCCATGATGTTGCCAACAATATGCTGCGCTGCAGCTATTCGAAGCGCATTTCGGAATTAGCGTTAAGACGTGTTCAAAAACCAACTGGACGTTTTAGAATAAAAAAAATCATTGATAAAACAACGTGTGTTAGATACTAGGCGCGTTGTGAAACAAATTTTTTTTTCAATGTTCAATGATATTGTGATTTTGGCGCCCCCCTGAAACTGCCCCTGTTTGCCCCCCTTCCTCCCAAAATCCGTGGCTTCCTTACACTACATTCATATATTGTAACTTAGATCTGATCAAAGATAAACATAGATTTACCCAACGAGAAAAAGCCGTATATGTTTCGATTGATATGTCCCAAGAAACCTACTTCATTGAAGTGATCATAACGTGAAGCAGCTTCCCAAATTTACTCACAAATAAATCAGTATTTTATTGTAACAAAAACAAACCGAAATTCGAATATAGAAAAGCTTTTTATTTATTTAAGTCTTAACAATAAATGAATGTAACGAAAATTTTAAATTTTATTTCTATTGTTAAAAACATTTCAATTAGAATATTCTCAAACACTATCACATATTTTTATACTGAATGGATTTTTGTAAGTGTAGCAATAGCTATGGTTCCATTTTAAATTACATTCTCTTTTAGGAAGTTTAGAAAGATTTACCTATCCATCGCTAGACTATTTACCCCGCCACCTTTGATAATGTAAGCTCTGGATTAAAAATACCTCGCACACTGCAGAGCCGTTAATAGTTTTAATGATAGTACTAACCAGCAAACAAGGATATTTTCAGTGTTTAGGAAAATACGCATGTATTAATAAAGCATGCTTAAGATGCGCGTTCCATCTTGAGTGGGGCAAGGGCAAGCCAGTTACAGTGTTCGCTATAAAAGATAATATATATCTGGTTCGCACGTTACTTCTTGAGATGGCGAATCATTTGAGCGACATTTATCAATACGGAGGATAGAAGTTAATAAATATATTCCATTTGATCATTGCTTGTTTGTTCTCAGGTATGATAGTGTGTCCGACGCTGGTATCAATTTTCAGCGTTGGTCTCATAGCAATAGACCGATACATCTACATATTGCACGGGTTGTACTATCAAAGATGGATAAATACAACACGCGTCAGAATTTGTATCGTCTTTACCTGGCTAATCGGTAAGGGACAAAAATAGTAGTTAGTAATTGTTGTAGTATGCAGTAATTATTAGTAATTGTTGTAGTATTGTTTGTTTCTTGCATTTTTATTCTAATATGTTTTTCAGACATACCTATCATTCTGTGAGAAGATTAAAAATCTTATCATTATATTATCAGTAAAAACCTACATTAATTTGTTAAACAATCTTGTCTTTTTAATATTTGCACACCCTAATATATATTCATTTTATGAAATAATTATCACCTGCATATACGAATTAGAAATGGTAAAATATACAAATATTTAATTAAAAGTGATTTAAGATCCCAGATCAAAAGATAGACAATAATTAATTATCAATTTTGTGTTTTACAATCCATATGTTCTGTATGTTTTTGTAATATTTAAAAAAAATCCACTTTAAGTACTATTACATAAAAGCTTTTAATCTTATCACGGATTATCGTATTGTTCTCTTTTAATTGTAATTTATCGCTTGTGTATTGTGTTATTGTTTTATTGTGTAAACGTCAGTCTCAGCGACTTTAACCATGAAAAATCTAACTTCTATGTGAGTAGTATTGTATTCTAATTTGTAATGCATTATCGGTTTCGCATTGCAGGCCTTGTACTCGGCTTCATGCCTATTACCGGATGGACTAACAAAGAACTGCAATTCGAAAGATGCTTTTATATGAACGTATTTCCCGGTGGACTGATACTCATTAACGCTATACTCAGCCTGGTTCCTATCTTTATTGTCGCCATATTGTATTCGATGATCTTGATTCGAGCTATTGGAAATGTCAAAAAGATCAAAAGTGCTAATAGGACACTCAAAACGAGCACGGAAGATTTGAACAAATCGAACAAACCCAGAATAAACATAAACAAAAACAAACCTCTTAATAATTACTATTCTGTTAAAGTCAATAATATTACGAAATATGACATAAAAAGAAGTGCTTCGTTCTACGATTTAAACCCAAAAAATTTAGAAGATAACCTATTCGATACGAGGAAAAATAACGATAAGCTATATAGAGGCAATATCGAGAACCAAGCAAATGACTTCACTAAAAAAAACGAGACAAACAAACTGGAAACCAGTGTATCGGAATTGAGCATATGGACTATTGATTCGAACGTCAATGACAAGTCGACTTCTATTCCAAAGGAAACCCATCGAAAAACACAATGTTATTTTTTCAAAAAAGAGAAACACATTCAAAAGCCTAACAAATGGCGTGCCATCGCAATAGTTATGTTAACATCGGGTAGTTTTATAGTTACATGGTTACCGTTCTTCATATTTGTTATATTTTATGTCTTGTGCGTTGATAAACGGCATAATAAGGAATGTTTTGAAATAAGAGGCCTTCTAACTGGGCCCTTAGCAGTTCTAGGTTTCATCAATAGTTTTCTAAACCCATTAATTTATGCTTGGTGGCATAAAGGATTTAAAAGGAGTATCAGAAGTTATTTTAAAATCAAATGTTTTAAACGTCTCGAGTCAGATGTAAAAAACCGAAATCCTGTCTCTAATTCCTTGACCGATAATTTAAACTAATTTTATTAAAATTTGTTCGAAACTCTAAAAGTATCACCTGATATATACACAAAAATGCGATTAATCTTTAAAATTACGAAAACATCAATAACACGTACAATAATATATTTATATATATTGTTTTAAAATAACAATAACTTTGTGGTCCTGCTAGACGGTAAAAAATATGATGACTCGTTTAACATATAGAGGCAGTGACTCACGAAGCAACCTATGTAATTTACGAAGCGTCCACCTGTTTCATTCTACTTACCATGACAAAAGTGTTCTTACAATTAGTTTGCCTGAAATACTTCGGTTCGTACGTAAAGTGACAACTATAATCTGTACGTAATTAACCAACGAAGTAGAATATTTGTGAGTGGTCTTTGTGTGTTTGTGTTGTTTTTAACAATCTCACGTCGGCAGTTCCTGGCTTACGTATACAAAGTATTTATTTTCGAGTCGATTTTCACACTGAAATATGATCTTTTCAGGAACCTTCGTAGCTAGTTTGCCGGCCTTCGGCTGGACGGGCCGTACTTTTACGAATTTTCGATGCTGGTACATAGCTGTATTTCCAGCGTCTTTGCTCACAATTCTATCTGTAATAGCTTTAACCATAATTCTCATGGTGTGTGTGCTGTATTTTATAATTTTGCATCGCGCCGTTAGAACTATCGATACGATTATTGCCTTCAAGCGATCCAAACTGGGGACGGCGTACGTTAATAGGGGGTACGAGAACGACAACGAGGAATTGGAAGAGATAGCCGACGCCGTGGTCACGGTCACGGTGACGAGCCAGGCCGTGACGGAGCACGATCTAGGCAGTATGGAATTCAATGAGATCGGTGGTACGGAGAAAAATCGGTGGCGTGAGGAACTCAAAAGGGGTATATACAGAATAACCAGTTACTGCAGCAAAGCGAGAGCGGTGCACGCCCATCCCAGCAAACTGAAAGCGGTCAAAATGGTGTTACTGGTGACCGCCTGTTTCGTCGGCACGTGGGCGCCCTACTACGTGTCGATCATTTTGTACGTCAACTGCGACATTATAGTCCACGGCTACGCCTGCGTCCCGTTAGAAATACTGACGCTCGGCCCGTTGTATTTGCTCGGCGTCAGTAACAGCCTTTGCGATCCCATTATTTACGCGTGGTGGCACACCGGATTCAAGCATTCCATCACAAGGATTTACTGGAAATACGTTTGGAATATAAAAGTTTTAAGACATAGATGGCGCTAACTGTGCTTAAACTGACCACAATTTAGTAAGCTAATAAAATTTTTTTGTAGGAAGACCGGAGGCTCTAGTTTAGCTTTTAAGTGATTCAATTTCACGATTGTAAATATAAATAAAACGGTTAATAACAAAATTGTTGCTTCATTTTTCCCTCATTGCAAAAGAATAAGGAAAGCCGTGAAGTGTAAAGACATTTTCCGTAATTATACTTAATTGGCCCTATCTGCCTTATTATTGAGACGAAGATTGGCAAACGGCTATTGCAACTGATGATGAAGAACAAGGCATTGAATGAAAAAAATAATTACTTAACTAACATTACTATTGCTAAAGAAGGTTATAGTTTTGATGAACTAGTAATACTAATTGTATTACTAGTTCATGTAATTAGACTATGAGAAAATATCTATATTTCATTTTATTTTAATTATGCTGTTTATACCAAATTAAAATACGTACACAACCCACCTTTGAATAGCTACCAAAAAAAGAAACCATATATACTTGACAATCGTAATCTCTATCGATTTTTATGACAATATTTGAGTTGAGTGGTGGTACTGTAATTTTTTTTTGGAGTCAAACATCACACACCATGATATAGGTATTCGTGTGTATTTTCACACGAAACAAAGATTTCTTTAAGTGCAAGGGAGGAAAACAAATTAAAAAATTAAAACTTCTACATTGTTACTTATAATGTACAAGTTGTTATTTTCATGTAGATGGCATTTTTAAATACATTTATCATAATACATTTACATGACATTGCTGCTATGTAACTGTAATTACTAGATATTGTAAAAATACTAGAGCGGTAATAGTCGAAAAAATTGTTGGGTTCTTTTCGAATCATAAACAGATTCGATATCTAACCAAAAACAAAAGGGTTTTTAATGAAGTCGAAGTAAAATCACTCATTCCTTAACAAGTGTTGTACAGTCAGTCGTCGGTCTCGGACGTTCTTAGCATATCGATGGCAACATTCGGCAACAAACCCCGGCATACACAGACCGGCGTCAAGGTTTAAGTTCCAAGAAACCAGATCTGAATTGCGACTTTGGGACAGTGGTCACCTTTACCTGCACCATCAAATCTACGCAACAATTGCTACGTAAATCGGAAACAGATTAACACTACTCAATGGCATTGATGGCATACTATATAATATATTTATTTCGTATAATGACCCTAGTACGTATCCTAAACATAGAACACGAACTATAATTTATGTAGAAATCGCCCGCTCTCTTTCTCTCTCTTTCTCTTGCTCTCTCTCTCTCTTTCTCTTGCTCTCTCTCTCTGTCTCTGTCTCTCTCTGTGCGTCTCTGTCGCTGTCTGTGCTGTGTGTCTATGTGTCTGGGTCAGGGATTATAAGTTTCTAATTATAAGGAAACAGTGTTTTTTAAACATTACAAAAACAATAAAATAATTAAATCTCCGCATTATAAAAACGTTACTTTAGACTTGCCAAAGTCGAAAGAAAATTTTGTACAGATTGATGTTTTTAATTATACAGTTTGCAAAAAAATTAGGCCGATAAAAGAAGTTATTTTATTCAGATTATATATTTATTTTATTCACATTTCAGCTAACCAATATGAATTTTATTTTTTCATTATATTGTCATACTTGTCTCTACAATCAATATCTACACACATAATAAAATCGTAAATAGGCCTTGTCTGTACTATAAACATTTTTTCAAAAAAACAATTTTCACCGAGACCAAAAAATAGTTATTAAAATTTTTATTTGTTTATCTGTTTATCTATGCGTTTGTGCGCGCTAATTTCAGAAACGACTTAACCAACTCAAATGCGGTTGCAATGTGGTGTGATGTATTGAGACAAGCTTCGTGTAGCATTTAGTGTTTATTTCATTCCATTCGTTTAAAAAACAAAAAAAAATTAAATGTTCGCGCCACTTTCAAATAGGAATGTACTGCTTTCTTTTCTTCCATCTTTTTCTCACGAGTACACCGAAGATTCGCCATCTCCTTCTACCCGAACCATGGAAGGGATTTTTAAATGCGACAGTCGATATCATTGGATGTTTTTTTCTGCAAGAAGAAAGAATTACCGCCATCACCGCTATGTCATACCACATACCGCGCTACGATAATTTATAATAAACTAGCTGGGCGACCGAACTTTGCTCGGATTATTTTTTGGATACACTAAGTGTTAATACACCACTAAATGTTAATATAAGTGTAAACACTGTTAATATACCAAGTTGTAAAACTAATGTCACTTCACTTCGCTTATTAAAAAACAGTCCATTATCACCAGTAAAATATAAAGTGTCGTAAAATTAAAATTATAAAATATGGTTGTCTGAGGCGATTTTAATGTTTCCAAAATATTTTTTTAATGATTTCTGTGCAATTTGTAATATTCGACATATTTTACTACTTACTTATTGCTACTAATGAGATCGTATTGAGATCTAATTGAGATCGTAGTTTTATCTTTTAACACAAGATGGCACTCATTTCCCATTTTCGTTTACATTTTCAAATTAATATTCCAAAAACAACCATGAAAATAAAAAAAAACTAATATTGAGGTTATTTTTGATAAAATTAATTTTAAAAAAAAAGCAACCGGGAAGTGGATCATATTTAACTTGCAAGATAAAAATGCTTGTCATAATAATAAAAATTAAAAAAAAATCAAGGTGCACCCCAGGCTCGAACTCGGGATCTTCTCCACAAAAAGCATAGGTGATAGTCACTGCTCCACGGCAACTAAAAAGCTCGTAGCGAAATATCTATATACATTTAGTAAGTAAGCATTCATATCCAGGTTTTTAATTTTTTTCTTGGAAAATCGCGTTTTCCCGGGAAAAACACCTATGTAGATAAACTTGAAACACTAAACTTTATCTAAATATAAATTTTTCATGAAAATCGTTAGAGCCGTTTCCGAGATAGCTGGTATATATAAACAAACAAATATACAAGAATTGCTCGTTGAAAGGTATTAGATATTATTAATATATGTATATTTCCCGCTATTTATTCGACAAAATTGTGCCTGCTCCGGCAATTCGCGTGTGCACAAACAATAGTTAATTGTGAATATCGATCTACGAACTTTAGTGCGTATGTGTTCCACCTAGTTGAACGTCCTAAGGACAGGAGGAGTTCCTGGCAGACCAGGCAAAGCGACGTCGAGAGCAACGAAAGTTAGTCCGTATGCCATTCGAGAGACGGTGTCACAATTCACAATTCCTGTCCGCGAGGTGTCTCACACTCATGCATCCACTTTACGTGCCTATCGAGTGTTTAAGATCCTTCGAAGAGGTGTGATCCACCATTAAACATACATTCTAAACCACTATTTATTATATATATTCTACAAATATTTAATCATCAATCTCCTGAATTATCTACGGTATTTGGTAGTTGATAGAAGATAATTAAATAAAATAATATATGGAGACTATTCTGTTCGTATATGTGTAAATTGTATTTGTAAAATTATCGTGTGTTACAAATTTTTATAACATTTCTGAATATACGTATTTGAAAACTTAGATTTTTATAGTGAGAAAAAAAATACGCATATATTTCATTGGTTTTATTGTATTTGACTAAAATTCTAAGTTTATAATAACTTCTTTCTCACATAAAAGTAGCTATAATAAGTAGTGTTATGAAATTAGTAAAAGTTTTATTTTTACTGAGTGTTGTAAATATATTACATTTACTGTGTTACTTATTGTTTGATGAAATTCCTTTGTTTAAATAACTAACTTCAGTCTTACTTATGAGTAGCTACAATATATCATAAATTTTATTATGATACTAAAATTTGCCCCGGCTTCTTTCGAATCGGAACCTTAATTGGTGGTGACAGTCGTAAACGAGATGGGGAACAGAATCGAGATTCGAGACCAGGAGGGATCAAAATCGAGAATGGAACCAAGGTCCAAATCGAGTGTGAGACTAAAATGTAAATCAATAATGTCACTGGTTTCAAGCAAATTTTACGCAGCAAAATTTATTTTTACTATAAACAGTGATTTATTACTATAAAGAGTGATTTTTCTGAATCTCATCCATAAATAATTTTTGAAACCCTAAGGCTATATTTATAAAAAGTTACTACTATATTTCATCAATTTCATGTATATATATGTATATATACTAATGAAATGTACTATTTAATGGAAATGCATAAAATTTCCGGATAAGAGATACTAACTTTGGATATTGTATAAGAAAAATTGAATTTAAATTGATTTATATTATATGTATAAGCTTTAATAATGCAAGTCAAGGCCGAAATCAATTGAAATCACTTTGTTTTATGTGAAAAGTACTAATGATGTTCTCATAACACTGCCATTTATTGTATTAAGATCATGGATATACTATGATAGGAATACAATATTAGCACCAGTAGCATTTCCAAACAATATCACAGTCGGAACGTAGAGAACAAAATAAATTACATGTGTTATCGCATGCGTATCCTAACTAGCATGGGGCCGCCATGGCGGACTCGAGGAACCAACTCATCAAACTAAAATAAGAATATTGTAAGAGATTACGCATCAAGCCTCAGCAATGATCTGACAGAACTACAACAATTCCTAGAACCTTCGAAATCACAGTGATTCCATTTCGTGTGTAACATAGAACATAGCAGTCATAGCCCAGCATACCAATATTCAACGCAGGAGTTGTGGGTCGAGCCCACGTTTTTTTCCTACGAGTGTTTTTCCCAACTCAGATTAATACATCAATTATCATTTGTGTTAATGGTAAAGGGAGACACTGATAAAACCTGCATGTTATTAAAGGTTATCCTGAATGCTCAACGATACGTAATATCCTCTTCGCGCATTATATCAGCGAAGAGCCGAAGACGCAACGCAACTTCAACACCCCATTGTTCAACGAGATCTATCCCATCCTATCCTGAAGAATAAGGCATTAAGTGGGTTGTATAAATACAAATATATTAATACGTTAAGAATTATTTCATGATTCTAAACAATTCCAATAGCTGAACCGCAAATTAAACGTTAGTTCCTATTGTTATATTTGTACAAAGTTTTATTATGCCTATTTTTTTACACGACATAATTATCGCGCTTATAAAAATTAGTGCACCAGTGTCGAAAGACAGCATCAATAACAAACTGATATATGCAGTCATCGATGTATGCAGTATTTCATGGGTATTACATATAAAGCAAATTCCTTAATCCGGCATTTTAACAGATGTTAATACTCAGTTAAACGAATCTAAGTAAAAATATCGTAAATTATACTTATGTTAATCTAGAAAGCGTCCGAACCATATTTCATATTGAACTTCTACTTCTACTACAGCGTAGAATACCTACTGAAATGAAGCAAAAAAAAAAAAAATTAAATATAAAATCAAAAATATGTCCAGAAATTAGACTGATGGAGCTACATCGCCATGTTTGTCTTATAAACATCTATTAGTTACATACATTATAAAAGTACATAATATACATAACTGTTTTATTCGCCGAAGCCACTGAAAGAGCCGAACTTTCTATGTACCAATCAATTTTCAACAAAACATTAAATGTTAATTATCTGTCAACTGTATGAATTAATAGCTGGTTAATACATCGAGATACATATGTAAAGACAGCAATTAGAACATCGTTCTTTAGAACACCTAATTAGTATTGCATTAATAGGTACACGCCACGCTTCAATTGTGTGTTGTGTTATGACACCATCCCGTGAATTTATTTATTAAAGATTTACACGAATTTATGCACCAAAATTAATAAAAATGCTCTTCATAATTAAGTAACTGCTGAATTCACAATACTTAACGCATTATTATTCATACTTAAATACCTAACAAGTAATCTATTTAAAAAAATTAATTGATCATTATTTAAAAAATGAAGTAGCACCCTTTTGACCCTTCAAACTTTCCATCGTGAAATATAAAGAGCTTAGTAAGAAAATAAGATTTGTATAATAAATTTCCTATTATATAAATACGAAATGTTCTACAAATACCAACAATAGATTTATTTTTTTGCAAGTTTATTTACTAATGTTAATTTTTATTTATAATCTCGTGCTTATTTCCCAGAAGAATAAACAGAGACCACGGATTTCCACATGGTACGATCTTCGCATATCTCCCTCGCTTTACTGACATCTATTAACCGTTCGTGCGACATTATCGGTTTGTTTGAAAATTTAGCCCTTCATTCTATCCCTTCACTCACATACATTCGTACTATAGATTTGTGCTGTCAATGTTTCATTTTTGCCAGGTGACCAAACCACAACCAACATATCTTTTTGATTAAGCACCATCTCTTGATCAATAATAGAATTGCTATTGTTGAACAAACGGTGCGAAACTGCGATCTTTCTGAATTGTTTAAGGTTCTACAAAAATGTACTGATTTTTATAAATGAGCGATGGGCCTTTAAATACAAATAAAAAATTACATTAAATTGCATACATACTATTTCACACTTACGAAGCGTGGATTGTCACCAGCGGTGCACTACCGCCAATTGCATACTTATATCTTGATTATCACAAATAAATATTTACATTTTTTAGGGTTCAGAGTCAAAATAGTCAAAACGGAGTCCTATAGTTTCGTCATGTCCGTCCGTCTGTATGTTATAGACATTTTACTCAAAAACTACAAGAAAATTTGAAGTACTGGTGTCTTGTATAAGCCGCTACTTAGTCTAGTGGTTAAATAACAAAAATAAAAATGTCTAGAAGGGGGCACATCATACATATAACAGAAGCTGAAATTTTTTTTCAGCAAACACCAACGTGTGTACATATTTTGACAGTTCTTTCAGTAGCAAAATTGCGCCCCCATCGCGGCCTTTATTTTTTTAAACTATGTCCCAAAAATATGAAAAAAAAATAAACATAACTTTTAATAAATAATTTTAACGAAAATTATTGCAAAGACGATCAGACATACCATTTTTGAGTTATTGCCGAAAAACTGCGCTTTTCAACAAAAGGACTTGAGTGCCATGGAGATACGGTTTTTGTTTGTACACTTTCGTTTACACTAGTTTAAGAACAACAGTCGACATACTTGTTTCTCTAGTTATAGACGACTAAAGTGTTTATAGGTAAATCATCGCTCATCTGTGCGGGAAACATGGAAAAAGTGTAACATCGTAGTTTTTCATCTGTAGTGCATTTCTTTTAGTAACGGCTTCGGAACCCTACGCTGAGCATGGTCCGACAGGCTTTTGGCCGATTTTTGTTTATTGTTGATTTTGTTTACACACTCGATAAAAAGCCAACACTGTGTTATTTGTAAGTATCCTCTCCCTTATTTTCAAGTTGGATTGGAATAGCCGAAGGTCAAAGTGCTGTGGTAAAGCAAATCTGATGTGGCAAGGTTGATAGCGTATATGATGGGTGTTCTTGTTTTTCTCTTGGACATTATGAGTAATATTCTTGTCTGTCTTTTTGTGGTAATAGGAATATTACGGCATTTATCTTTAATAAATGTCTAAACGATGGTGTGCTTCCCGATCTGATGAAATAAAGTAAACTCATTCTATTATTTTAATATGGTAATGCGACATCAAACCCCACAAATTTTAGAATATATATATATATATTTACATTTAATAATTTTTTTTAAATGTTCAGCTTAAATCAATTACTAGCCCATTTTCATTCTAACAATTTAATTTCTAAAAACAGCTGAGATCTACCCGAGGTGGCTCAATAATTGTCCCTAGCTTTGAGCTTATTTTACAATTTGGAGCCTGAGAGAATCCGCAGGAGGCAGTTGGAGTATTTTGCGATATCTCTAAGGTTTTCTATAGTGTAAATCACGAAAAAAGTTTTGGTAATCGTGTCATTAAAGAGTAACGGGCCAGACACTCGACTTTCTGAAGTTACAGGATACAGAGAGTTGATGTCAATGGCAAAAGAGCGTCGTAGTCCGTGGTCCGCAAGGGCGTACTATAGAGACTAATCCTTAGTCCCTTACTCTTTTTAGTGTACTTTAACTATTTATCTAGTCTTACTGGAGATATTCATAAGATATTACTATTTGCAGAAGACACATCATTGCTATTTAAAGTCAAAAGACAACAACTCACCCATGTGATTAATGACCATGTGAATATTGCCGTCTTGAAATTAGAGACATGGTTTAATTAACCTATTCTTAATTAAAAGAAAACAAAGAGTATAAAATTCACACTTCTTAATGTAATCCGTAAATCTGGAATTATTTTAGTACGAAACCAGAAATTACTTTTTATCAATACTGTTGTATTTATGAGTATTAATCTAGATAAGAAGACTGTAATGGGATCCTGACAATGATAAGCTGGAAAAAAGGCTTAGCTTAGTAAATCAGTCTGAAAACAGTATTTTCCCAATTTATGAAAACTATCCAATTTTTACAGCTAGAAGTTAAAAAAATTGTCAAACACAAGAACAAATATTTAAATAATAAGTAATCGCTTAATTATTTCTTTAGATATTTTTAAGATAAGATATATCCATAATTAAAGCTTCATAATTCTGCAATTCAATTGCAATTCATTATTGAATATCCATATTTGAATTTATTCTGTCAAGTATTATTCGTTCACAAAAAAAAAAATTATTTTAGTTTTCAAGTACTTCACCGAATAAACAAATAAATTTAAAAAATATTTTTTTAACTATATTAAATTTACTAATGAAAGAATGTGTAAGTATGAGAAGAAAATCTCTTGTATGTCTATTAATACTATTTTTAATTTTAGGTACTTTTTTTGCTGATACGCAAAATGAGTAAACAAATTTTTTATTAAGTATACTTTACTATTTTTAATATTCATATTTCTAATGGTGACCTTTATGGATCAATCCAATATTTTACAAAATTGAAATCTTAAATTCATGAACACAGCGGCATCACCTTATCCAACAGATCTGTCATCTCTTAGGCATGAGAAATGCACTCTAAAGTGATTGCTCGGTCTCAACAATGGGGAACACTTTCTGTAAGAGTAAAAAAAGATCGGTCTTATCCTTTCTTACATTCTAATTGTTCCATTGAACAGCTTCTGCTAGACAAGCCATTTGTGGCAAATAAATTATAGAGTAACAAGTTCACAACGTTGGACAATGGAATATTTATGTAACAAAGAAAAAATCCAATAAAGAAGACAAAATATCAATTATGGGACTTTGTTGAAGGTCACTTTCAATAGTACCTAAATTTAAAAAAGCGTAGCCATTGGCACTAGGAGAAAATGCGTAGGATATAACCTTCTGGTGGAAAGCTTTATCGTGTCCTTTGTTATGCCTATAGGAGCTGTCTAACGAAGCTTCAAAAAGGTATTTTTTTCCATTAGAAGTTAAAGTATTAGAAAACCCAAAGACTTTTGAGCACTAGGATGAGAAAGAATGGATACAACAGAATTTAGATATCTTGATACGATCTTATCTATCCAACTATAGGCAGGATTTGATAGTAGCAGTATGTCGTCTCTAACAGTGAAGACAGGACACTTTCAGGTACAGTCACTGTACAGTTCAGGTACAGTACAGTACTTTCAGATACAGGTACAGTCCAGGACTCGTCTATATGTGCATTACCACAATTAAAACATCTTGACTGGGCTTTAATATGCTCATATCAACAGCAATTGTAGTACTGGATTTTCGGATAAGTGTATACTTTGACCGATAGTGCACTGAAAGAGAGGAATACTCTTTACAGCACACCTATCCATCAAAAGTAAGCACGATGGTTTGGGACGGTTTCCAGACAATCAAGTCATCCACTATCATCTTATAATTTACAAGTCGTACCTTCAACAGGTATTCGTAGCCCTCCGGAACCACAATGCACCCGAAAATCTTTTCTGGTGACCAGTCATAGTGGACACCTCGTACTAGACCGAGGCGAGTTATAATTATTATTGTAATGAAAGCCCTTATGCCTTCAAGGGCAAGGAGAGAGTTATAACATAATGCATTAGTGGCCATGGGGCTATGGAAAGGGAGAGCAATGCAATTCTTCCCGATTTTCTTCTCGCTACCGTAGACAATGTTTTTGACATGGGCAGATAACAAAATTTTCCTAAAAGATATTGGATGGAGTATACTGCCAGCAAAAGGAAAAGCTTCGATCCCCTGTCAATGAACGACAAATGGACCTCTGTCATTATTATTGTATTCCAAACGATCTCTTCTGTTGGTTGGATGGTTAGTTGTGGCAAAGGAATCGCACATAATGATTTACTAACGCCTGTGTTAGAGGGATGAGAGAGGGATAGGTCATCGTTCATACAGTGTGGTTGAGCACTATCCATGTTATTTAACTTTGAGTTTGTCGGATATTTCTCTTTATGAGCACGATTTTCGATATCTTTTTTTCATTTGTTTGATCCTCAGGGCAAGACGTAATCGCAGTATCGGAAACAATAACGAACGAAATCGATAAAGGCGGGTATATCAGTCTAAGTAGCAGCACGTTTGCAGAAGATGGACTCGTATATCGAGCGTGTCGTTTACCTTGGACTTATAGCTTCCTCCTCAGAAAATAAACTATAATTAGTTACAAAAATAAAATTAATATGGACCCAAAGTAAAACAGCATTAGACATAGGTAAAAGAACAATAGTAGGTAAACACGGCAATGATACTGAAAATAAAATAAATATATCAGCAAAAATACACACATAAACGCCTGACATATGTTTTCATTGTAAATCTAGGAGCACCATTTGTTGGAACAACGCGTGAATTTTTTGTTGCAAAGGCATGACTTCAATTACTTCGGTCACAATTATCCTAATAATTTCTTTATTCATTTGAGCATTTAGTTTTTGTAGAAGAAAAAAAGATCCAAGAATCCAGTCATAATAAATTACTGCTCCGACCTTTATATACCGTTTTATTAACCTATCCACTTTCTTGACAAGCTATTTTTTTACGTATACATTCTATCTCTTGTGAATACATGACCATTACTTAAAAGTACAATTTTAGATAAAATCCAACTCTATTTTGCCATTGCTAAAAACCAGTGGTAGTAATAAATACATCGTTTGTAATTGACGAGTTGGAACTATACATGTATGATTTAATGCAATAAATGTAAATATTTATGTTACATATAGTGTTTCTCTGTTTAATATAATTTAGGAAGAGACGATTTATCTATATTAAAGCGTCGCGCAGCTCGTGAATACTTGTTTTAGGAATTCAGTCAAAAGAAATCATAATTTCTTCTTCCGACCAAGGATTATTTATATTAGGATCACCTGTAATGTAGTCTAAATTATTTTCAATTAACTCCCCCCGTTCTTGCACACGGCATTCTTTATTGCTTTTCATTGTAGTTTTCGTGCCAATCCATGTCTCTAAATTGAGTTGAGAATAACTAAGATATTTCCCTTAAAACCGTATCAAAATAACAATTCTGTAACTTTCTCTTCATTTCTAGTGATTCAAACTTTTCTTTGAGGTATCTAAAACAAAAAATTGAAATTATAATCTATAAAAAGTTTCACATTACTGTTATATTACAACCATTTGGAACCGTTTAATATTTGACTTTTGATGACAATTTTGTGGTACATTTCAATTTAATATAAATGCATGAAGATTATCTGTCGCACATACTCTCATGTTGAATCAACAGAAGTTAATAAGAGTGCTGTTACTGAGATGTTACACTACTAGGTACCTACATTTTTTTTACGGCTTTTCTATCTTTCTAAGGAATGTACCTTGGGCCGATTATTAGACCCTATTCAATTATATGCAAATCTTATATTATTCAGATATTGTGGTATTTCCGTATTATTATTTTAATTCACAATGTCTAATGTCCTGGTGCTATAGTTGTTAAATTAACATCGATGATAGGGCCAGATAATTCCAGAATTATCGTTTTACATTAAGCCAGAACACAACACCAATTTTCATATTGGAACTATATAGAAAATAACAGTCTATATAGTCCATAAAGTACGGGGTCTTACTTAAATTTTAGATTTAATACAACGTGGTGACATTAGGATTAACATCAATTTATATTTAGTTTAATATTACTTCTTTCTCTTTATATCACTTATCAAGTACAATTTTTGTTCCGTTGTTCTTCTTGTGGACTTTTAGTTTAATTATTTGTGATTAAAAAAAAGGAAATTGATTTCAGTGCGTATATTGACGCTCACGTGTTATATTCTTAGAATGGAACGTTGTGTTTATTTACGTTCGTAGTTGTCAAATCACACGCATTACAAGTACCTTTACAGTCTTTATTACGCACAATACGAATAACAAGAAATAAATTCTAGTGTAATGTACATAAAGAAAATATAAAAATGCCGTGGTATTTGCCATGGTCAGAAAATATAAAAAAGCGAGCGTGTAGATATCTTCTTCAAAGATATTTAGGTAATTTCCTAGAGGAGAAGTTGACGTTAGATCAGCTGAGAGTCGATTTATACAATGGAAAAGGGACCGTCAGCGACGTTAGCCTTGATTGTGAGGTAATAATACACTGATTTTTTTCCATTTATAACTTAAAGCATAAACCACAGTTATGATATTGAGTGTTTTCATTTTATGTATAAAAGTTTCACGAAACTTCTTTTGTTAAGCACTAATTATACGCGTCATTAATAAAAGACACGTGGGCTTATTACGTACAAAGAATATTAATTTAATAAATCTGTCTCTTTATGAAATTCAATATTTTGCACTTTCCAATTGAATCTAGTGCACATTTTACTATAATATTGTATGAAATTATAATTTTCGCCCTGATTGAAAAATTAAAATTGTTAATTTTTTTAGATGATTTTCATTATTTGTTATTTTTAATATTTCAATATAAATTATTACTTATTATCTACATATCTATTATCGATTTCTGAAATATTTCATATGTTATAGGCCCTCAATGAACTGGGTGATACGCAAAATTGGCCCCTTCAAATCGTTGATGGTTATATGCAAGAGATCTCTGTAACAATCCCATGGTCAACACTGCTGAAAGATGACTCCATCGTTGAAGTCAATGGATTGTTGCTTACTGTGCAACCCAAAATACGCTCGGAACCAGGTACACAACATTAGCATACAGTTTATTTTCATGTAAATTAACTTGTGTATCAATCAATAGCTCCTATTATACTAAATTTCCTCCTTGTACTATTCATTCAAACTAAATGTCAATATTAAATTTTCATATGATTATGTATATATTTAATGGGTCTCTGAATTTTGAAATTTGAATTTATTGCAGTAAAAAAAAATCTAAAAACTGTTGACCTAGCAGGTTATCCCTGAAATTCTTACTACCCTTAAAATACATTAGCAGTAAATTATTGAATTCTTCACACTCAAAAAATCAAGTTTAGTTCTTTTTCAAAGTCTTTGTTCTAATATGTTCTGAGCTCTTTTATATGTGTGTATATATATAAAAAAAATCTTTATTTTTTAACTAAGATATCTTCCGAATGCATTGTTCGATTTTGTTCTGCTTTAAAGCATCAGATACAGTATTTTAAACAGAAAAACATGGCATAAGTACCAAACATCAGTCCATCAAGAATTTCACGTTATTTTGAAAAAATCTAATTTTTCATTAATATTTTCTCAAACGAATCCACCAATTTCAATGCAGCTTATGAGCATCGACATTTTTTAAGCAAAAGACCAACAATAGTTTGATTTGGAAATTTACCAGTAAAGTAGTATAAAAAATATTCTAAAAATACACTTTTTGATAGATTTTTTCAAGACACATGCCCATACACATCTACACAAACAAACACACACCTCACTCATAAAATAAATGGTCAAAATAGATTCCTAGGACCCTTAAATATAAAATCTTATCTAAACTCTATTATTGAAAATTGGACTGAAAAAAAGAAACAACCAAACAAATTATCTATATTGAAATTTTAGAAAAACATACAGGACTTCCAAAATTGTTCTAGATCGTCTAGTAATGAAATAAGAAATGTACCAACTGTAGAGAATGAAAATAGTTATAACTTATCGGAAAACCTTATTCAGTATGAGCCAAGTAGTAAGCATTCATTTTAAAGCTATGGGAATATGCGATATTTACTGTCCTTCTTTCGTAGAAGAATTACCTATGCATTCCACCCTATAATCAAAGAGTTTTCTACAGTAAAGTTTTTTTCCTCCAGCATGTGATCATAATAAGTAAAAGTCTAAACAATACATGTTGAACATGAAACAGATTGGAATACAAGGAAAATGCCACCCTGAACTTAATATAACCGAACTCTTACCTGCAATTTTTAAAACAATTATTTCATCTATCCCATAAATTGGATAAAAAAAATGACTACAAATTCTGTTAGATTTTAAATGAAAACATGTTCTTGCAAAAGTAAGAAGTTCCCAAATCAATCATAATAAAATCAGAGAAATGTTTGATAGATATAGGAAAACTATACAATTGTTATTATTCTGACATTTTTTTTTAATATAAAAGTGCATTTTAAAAATACAATATTTTTTTGAATTATGCTCACACATACAAACACACTACTCACAATCAAATATACTCAAATTCCGTTGCATGCAAACCCTTACATGCATACACTCATACCTTGCACTATCTGATTAAACAATACATATCACACATAACTCTATAAATAAAATTTGAAAACACAATATTATTACCAAATGACATTAATCACATTCTAACTAATGATTCTGTTATCTGCAATCGTGGAAACTGTCTTAGTTCACTATCCTCTGAAACATTGTGCCTTAATGTTATCATACAAAGTATCTGCAGTGTAAATTGTAATTTTCTATACTTTCAATTGTTGTTTTCAATAATAATAATCAACTCTGATGTGATTGTAGTGATCAAATATCATAACATATACTTCAATAATTCTCAATCTTTTGGGGCTATACCTTCTTCACGTTCTCCTAGTATAGATCATATTCAAAAGTGTTATTGAAGATGCAGACATTTTTCTTATAAAACTTGACATAAAATTTGCCGTTATCTCAATGAATTGATCTCCTTCGCAGCGCGACATCGACCCATTTACTGGTCTCATTAAAAGATCATTTGTATAGTCTATCTGCCTACAAATCGGTAATAATTATAGATGATTTTAATACACTGATAAATATTGAAAAATATGATAACAATCCTGACCAGCATCTAAACCAAGTAGCTTTTCATAATCTATTACACTTTTGTGACTAGAGTTGATAGTATGTATTTGGATCATATTATATTTATAATCAACTATACACTGACCACACACTTTTGCTTCTGTCCCTATGATTTAATATGAAGCATTGTCATGCTATAACCATTCATATAAGTATGAATTACAAAAAAAATTGAAACTATATATTTCAAACATTTATTTTAAACCAATTCTTAACTTAATCGATGCAAATTTTGGTATGAGTTACATCATGAGTGCTATACGCATTGCAGTAGAAGCATAAAGAGTATCACAACCTTTTGCAAAGTATAAGAAAAAGATAATAATCCTTGGATAACTGTGGGACGAACTACCGAAATGTGTTCATAATATGGACCAACTTCATAAAAAATATAGGTACTGTACGAACAATACAATAGCCAAAGTAACATTCCTTTGATACACTAATTTTTGTAACCATATTATGGAAAAAGCTAAACGGACATGATAAAGAACAAATTCACATAGTGGAAGGAAATAATAAAAAATATATGTAAAGCTATCAAAATGACAACAAATACAAAGCAAAAACCAAAACAGTTGAACTTCTCACTATAGCTCTCACTCCGGAACAATATATAAATGAAATTAATCATTACTTTGGCAATGCGGCACCTATTCTTTTCAGTCTTTTGATTATCAGAAATTTGTAAATAAATGAATTGACATTCATTCTAAGTCTTTTGTTCTACATGACACTGATGGAATGGAAGTTTGCAATTTATAACATTCACTCAAATGAAATTATTCTACAGGCTAAAATAATATCTTAAACAAATGTTTCTATAGATTTCTATGTCTATAGATTTTGATATCTATAGATTTCTATTTCTAAGTCTATAGATTTCTTAGTCTCTTCTTTGAATTACATCTTAAACCGCTGTCTCCATTTGGGTATTTTTCCAGGGGATCTCAAAAAATCAGTGATTCGTCCTGTCTTCAAAAAAGGCAATAATAATATCATCAGTGATTACAGGCCCATATCAATTTTACCGTTTAATTCAAAGATTTTTAAGAGTTTAATGAACTCTAGACCTATTTGTATACAAATTTTCATGAAGATTGGTCAAATCCTTCTTGAATTATAAAAAGACATACAGACAGACAGTAGCCTATCATTTGCACAGTCACCTGTTCTTACTGTATACCAAATTTTACTAAGATTGGTCAAAATCTTCTTAAGTTATAAAAGATTATCTTATTATTTATTAGATTATTCTTATATATAATAAAATATACAGACAGACAAAAATTTTAAAAATGGTGGAATTGGGTTAAGTGAGCCATACAATGAATATTTACTAAATAAAAAAGTTGTATTTACTTGCAAAATCTACAGATTTATATATGTATAGATGTTGTTTATTTTGAAATAAAAATTTTAAATTTGTTTAAATTATTTCAAATAAGAACAAATCTTTATTACTTAAAACATAAAAATAGTGTATTTAATACAACATAGCATAAGTTTACACCCACTTCCTTGCGGAGTACATAGAAATAGTTGATGCTCTCCTCCCCAGACATCTTTTGCATCACCCGCATTCATTATTTGCTTCATTAATGCTCATCTGTTTCGGATATTCAATATCACTCCTTGTTATAGCCAAAACAATTACAATTGATTGACAGATGTTTTTTTAGGAACACCTCTTGTTCACTCACACATTACACATAACCTATTTACTCTATAGATTCCTTTTGTCAGTCTGCTTTCATAGCTCTTCTGGAGAGCTAAAACACATCAATATACCCATTCTACTGTAATTGCTACATCATCTTTGAAATGACACAGTATCAATGTTCATTTGTTTATATTTCAAGGACATACTATACAAAAATCTTACATGTTTATTTTTAATTTACATTAAATTTACATATTTATTAATTAAAATTAATATCGCATGTTTGTTTTCGTGTTTAATTTCAATTTAATTAAAAACAAAGAATTATTTTTTCATGAAATCAATTATAAAATAATGAAATAGTATCTCATGTCTTCAATAAATCAAGTTTAATTGATAATTAGTAATTGTGATTAATTATTAATTATCTCCATAATTATTCGCTTCATGAAATTTATTGATTTTGTTTAGCTTCATCAATGTTTGAGTCTATGTGGTCTTCTATGTCATCTTCGATGCAGCTAGCCACAGAATGCCTTCAACAAGAGGATGGTCCCCCTGATGCTCACCCTGTTGAGGGAATTGAAATGTTTGCCCATGCCATCGATTCAAGTATATTATTTATTATCATAATAAATTTATTCCAATGTAATCTAAATTAAATAAAAAATTTAGAGAGACTTAATTTATAAAATGAACTTCTTATAAATTGAACTAATTGAAATATGTTACCTAATGCATATCACATAAAATATTTTATTTAAATCATTTTATAATCACTAGCCAAAAAAAATCTGCTCTTGTATAATTTTGATACTATTGTTGTAATGAAATCTTAATTCAAATGACTAATACACTATCATGATCTACTTTCAGTTTTAAGCAGAGTAAAAGTTAAATTCATCAACACTAAAATAAGAATTGAACATGTGCCAAAGAACAGCGATAAGGGCATTGCACTAGAAATCCATATAAAACTGTAAGTGTATCTTGTGCATTAGAATATTAATTGTTTATTTTAAATGGGAATGTTTAATTTTACCTATTTATGACTTTAAATTTAAGTATATATTTACTTTATTGATAAATTACATAATTATTAATGAAGTTTGTTATCTATTATGTAAGTTAACTATTATTCAACTTCAACTGTTTACTGTTTTTGATGATTTGTGTAAACAATAAATCAAGTTTATGTTAATCAACATATAGCATAGATATAATAACATGCATTTTTTACACCAACGTCATTTGCAATTTTGATAGAAAAATATATTATGTAGCTTTTATTTACATTCATATTTGAAATATATATATATACATATATAATACATAAAATACTTTATTATCGATTAGAAAAGGGAAAGTATATAAAATGTCTTTACAGCATTGACTATTATGATGAAGCAGGCTCAGAACCACCACCAGAAGTC
Organism: Eumeta japonica; assembly: GCA_005406025.1. Lineage (NCBI taxonomy): Eukaryota > Metazoa > Arthropoda > Insecta > Lepidoptera > Psychidae > Eumeta > Eumeta japonica. Next base: position 113,800 of record BGZK01001061.1, read on the forward strand.
ACAGATCCAGAAAATGCAAAAACTTATCTTGTCTCTACATTTACAAGTAAAAAAATATTGTTTGAAGGGGTCACATTCTATACAGATGAATATCCATCGAAACTCCGAACCATGGCCCGTAGTCTTATAATGGAAAAGTCAGGCACTTCTCATAGTGATAAATCTACCATGGAAAACAGCCAAACAGAGGCTTCCAGTACTATTTATCAGGCTGATATTAATTACCAAAGCACAACATCAGAAATATTTTATGAAACTAGAAGTATAATATCTACTACAGAACATGAACCATTGAAAAATATTTACTCAGATTCTGATAATACCTGTAAAAGAGAACCAACTCCTGAAGAAAGAGCAAATCAACCAGATCCAATATTATTTGCAAAGTTAACAGGACGACAGGAACTGTCCTTGAAAATTAAGCACAGTGAAGAAGCGGCTGGGCCGAAAGTTGACCTTCAATTGACTTTAGGATCTCTTATAGTGTTCCTAACACCGAGACAACTACACACACTAATAGAGTTAGCTGAAGGACTAAACCAACCACATTTGCAGGACACCAGGTATCATTATTATCAAAACAAAAAATTGGCTTAAATTATCATAAAGTGGAATTTCATTTTAAAAACTAAAATATTCAGATCAGCAGCCATAGCAATACAAAAAACATTTCCTTTGCTGGCAACTTATTTTTATATCATGATCACAAAATTGTTACTTTCTAATGTGAGTTTGTGTGCTTTTTATGAAAATCTAGATTTATCTAATGAAGAGTGATTTAAAAATTGAACGATGTAAAATTACAAAGTATTAAGGTGTGTCATAAGTAATGTCAGTTTTTAATTGTCACTTTGTTTATTAAATAATCATACAAAAGAAAACCTTAATATTCAATGTATAGTCCTTTGTATGCTGTGGTCTTAGTCCAACGTTTCGTAAGCTCAATGACACATTGGTAAAACCATTCCTTGAGTTTAGATGTGAATAATTACCATACTGCATTTTCAACATTTTCTTTGAACTCAAACTTTTTCCATGAAAGAATTTCACCATGGTCAAATAAATAATAGTTTAATGTTGCCATGTCCAGACTAAATGCTGAATGTGGAAGGAGCTTAATACCACCAAGTTCTTCAATCTTATTGTGCGCAACTTTAGCAATATGTGGTCTGGCATTGTGGCATTGTCATATTATAAGAGCACCCATTTTCGGTTTACTTAACCATACATTTTCGGTTTATACAACCTAGATATTTCTGCGACAAAACCAAGTTTTTCGCAGAAACAAGCACTGATAGTTCGACGATTTGGAATTATTTCAAAGTACACTAAAACTTCGTAATTCCACCAGACACATAAAACTTTAGGCTTGAATCCATCTCTTAACAACGGGTTCGAGTAATTGTCCTTTTCTAATCACTGACTTTCCATGTGTAAATTGATTAGATAAATCTATTTTCCATCACAAGTTACTATGCATTTAATAAAACAATCATCTTTCAACAGGTTAAGGAGCTGTTTGCTCACTTCTACTCTACATTTCCCTTGAATTTCATTTAATTAGTGTGGCACTATTCTTCAACTTTTATAGATTTTACTCAATCACTTAAATTACTATGTTTGGTGTCTTTAGAAAGTACAAGGGAGTCCGATAATCGGCTAGTGCTGGTACTAAGTTGGTTTCCTACTGCCTCTTTTGTAATTTCAATACCCCGTACATGTAAGAAACCAAAGCGCGAATAATCTACCAGTGTTAAGTCTCGACTATTAAAAAAAAATGAGATGGCTTAATCAGTGAAATACCACACTCTCCCAGATTACGAACGTAAGGTAGCAGTTTCCGCTATTGTGTTTTACCCAGTTAGAGTTCCGGTGGCCCATTCCTCCTTTCCCCTTCTATCTACCTGGTCCCTCTCTTTTAGGTAGGCCCTTTCCTTTCCGTCCCTAAAGGCCGGCAATGCACTGGTGACTCCTCTGGGGCTGCGAGTGTCTATGGCGGTGACCACTACTTGGATGGCTCACCTGCTCCTTTGTCTCTCAACTATGCTATTAGAAAAATCATTTAAACAAAGAAAACGGTTGTACTCTTCATAAAATTGGAGACTTGTCATAAAAAGTTACGACGTGTATAAAAAAAAAGCATTAGAAATTCAATTATGGAAACAGATAATACTTGTGAAACAGCATCAGTATATTTAAAAAAGATAATATGTATACAAAAAAAACTGAAAAACTTTATGAATTGTAGATTCATATTAGTAACTCTTGTAATATTAGTAATTTTGAATTTGTTTCCAGCAATATCCCAATGCGACCATCTACAGTCAATACCCAATGTAAACCTCTGGATAAGGCTGATTTCGATTTAATTGAAGCACAATTATTAAGCAATTTTGCTAAAGACAGAAATAAATCTTATGCATCTCACGGTTGGAGTGGACCAAGTTATGGTAAGATGTCAGTCATTGTTTGAATGTACATTGTTTATACAAAATTGCCATCTTTTGTACGACACTAGCTTAATCTTATAAAATTTCAATTTATTCTAAATTTTATATGACTATCAATTCAGTCAAAAGAGAATTGTAAAAATTCCCTAATCTTATTGAAATAAGAGTATCAAACTGTTGCAATACAGCTTTTTTTTAATGTCACCTAGATGATAACGATTTGGAAAATGAACATTTTTACCCAATGGCTTTGGCGGATGACAACTTTATGGGTGACAGTCTCACATCATCAGTCAGTTCTACTAGTGCTAGCATGACTTCTAGTGTTAATATCATGACTACACAGCCAAGGATCAAGAGGAATAGAAAAGGTAAATAAGTTCCTTTCAAGCATGAAATAAAAAATGCGAATTGACAATATCAAATCAATAACAACCATTGATGTATACAAAGTTTCCAATTCTAAAAACCCAAGCATTAATACCAGAAAGTAGGACTGTATTTAAAAGGTGAAAATATTAAAAATTGACAATCATTGGTTTTTATTTACTTTAATAGCTGTGAAACTTTTGTTTTAAGATTTCATTTATCATTTTTCAAAGGTTTAATTGTCTTTAATAAAATAAATGTCAAATATTTATTTTATCATACTAAAATTCACCTGCACTTTGTCCATATAGTTAAAGAATTAATTCCTTCGTCTTTGATATCGAGCTATCTCTCATCATTATCTCGCGACTAATCCTGTTCTTGATTTTAATTCCAATTTCACTGTCCATTTTGTTTCTACACTTTTTCCATCTCAATCCCACTTGATTCCGATCTCCTTTCACTCTAATTTAAATCCAGATCATAATTTTAATTTCAATCCCACTTCCATTCTCAATTCCGGTCCCGATTTCTCTCATGATTCAGTTATTCCTTGTATCGAACCTAAATCCTGGGCTCATTATCAATCTCAATCTCGCTCCAATTCCCCATCCCAATACTTGTCCCTCGCCTTTTTCTACTCCAAGATATAAAGTATCCTGAATGTTAACCCAGGATATCAGTAATAACCATGTTGTTTCATTACTATCAAATACTTTCTTTGTGATGCATGTACAAACAGAAAACTCTATGGGTATATTATTTATATACATATCCTTATCTGTAAATTAAACTTAGAAATATTAGAATTTCTGTAAATGTGTAATTTAAAATATTTCAGTAATAACATTGAACATTGATTTAAACATTTAGGTTTGATTATTATAATTGAGTAATGACATTTTCGTCAACTTTTGTCCAATTATTCTAAAATTAAGTGGCGAAGATTGCATTATTTTATTTTTTTCTTTTAGGATATCATTAAAACATTGCTGTACTCCAACATTTCCCTATCATGAAAAAGTACTAAATGTTTCATTTCTATCTTATAACATCTAATCACTGATTGAAGTATCTCTCAGTTCATGATATTTTTTTATGATATATAAATAAAATAAATAAAACACGGTGTATTATGCTATATTTTCATGATGTATTAGATAACATCACTGTACCAAAATGAATTTAAAAACTGCGTTGTTGATGACTCTTTTGAAGTAACTGGGCAAAATATTAAAAACTGACAAAGAGTATGTTGGACCATGCTCATTATAGGATTCCAATGCCAATATTACAAAGAAATGCACTACAGATGAAAAAAATATTTTGTTACACTTTATCCATGTTTTCCGCACAAAATAGTTACAAGCACATTAGTCGACTATGACCAGAGAAACAAACAAGTACGTCTACTTTTATTATTAAACTGGTGTAAACTAAAGTGCATCAGCAAAACAGCTGTAAGAGCAAAACATTATCTTCATGACACTTAAGTCCTTTTGTTGAAATCTGCAAGTTTTCGTCAATAACTCAAAAACAATATATTTGATCATGTTCAAAATCATTCCCGTTGAAAGTAATTTATTAAGTGTTACCTTTGTTATTTATTTCATATTTTTTTAAACGTATAGTTGTTTAGAAAATGAAGGGGGGACACAATTTCTGCAACTTTCCGAGCGAATATTTCCGAAATTATTCATATTCAATATATGTGCCACATGTTGATTTTTGCTGAAAAAAAATTTTTTCAGCTTCTTTGACATTTATGGAGTGCCCCTTAGAAATTTTTATTTTTGTTATTTAACTATCAAACTAAGTAGTGGCAAGACACCTACACTATAAATTTCATCAATATAAGTCTTGTAGTTTTTGAATAAAATGCCTATGACAAATGGGCGGATGGACTGATGGACGGACATGACGAAACTAAAAAGGCTCCGTTTTTACCATTTTGGCTTGGAACCTTAAAAAATACAAAAATATTTTTTTTCCGTCTTTACCCACAATGGATAATAATGAAATAGTACTTATGAGGTGTTTTTTGTAAACTTAATTAAAGCTGACATTTTAAGGTAAATAACATTCAAGGTGTTATATTTAAATACAATTTTAATAAAAAACTCTTTATTGGCCTTTATACACTCATAAAAAAATTTTGATATAAAGATTTCATAATACTTTTAATTTATAATAGCTTTGGTTTCATAATTGCACTTATACTTTTTTATCTCCATATTCAGTCTAGTTTATAGCATTAATGTTTTGGGTATGCAGAAATCTAAAATATTACGTATATTTGCACCATCACCATAGAAGTCGCCATTAAATTGACATAGATGCGTCAATTTGAGTCTGGAATGTAGTGGTTGCCCTCTGAATTTAAAAATTTAATACCAGATAAAAATAAATGACAAACCATAATGTTTTTGCTTAAAACCACAATGGTTTTATTAACATTTAACTAATGTTAATAAAACCATTGTTTTACTAAGCAATATATATATTGTTTATTCTTTGCTTCCAAATTTTATGTATATATATATATATATATATAAAATATTGGAAGATTTTAAAAACATTTATGAGAAGGGCGCATGATGATCATTTGGGATTATTATCCGAGATACACTGTCCTCTAGGGGTAAACAAGCACTAAACTTAAGGGAAAGTAATAACAAAGCAAATGCTAAATATTATTTATGAAAATAAACATAGGTTGAATATTCTCAGCAACTATTACGAACATTAATTCACTGTTTGCACTGCGCAACAACACGTGTTAATTCATGCGTTCTAGATCTTGACGGGATGGCGGCCGAGACGTTTTTCTCCGTGTCTAATCTATGCAAAACGGTTAAATTATTTCTATATCCCGATTTCATTGAACACCGGCCAACCGTCATCTCGTTATATATATTTCTAATTCACGTTTTGTTTGTTCATGTAAATAAATATAAAATGTAATAATAATGTAATGGATATGTGATGTATTTATAAAATGCAAGTAATGAAAATATATTTAGCTAAAATAAAACTGAATAATTTGCTTTGACCTAATACTAATAATTTCACTTAACAAGGAACTAAATACATAGTTTGCTAATCCATTTCCTTTCAGTACCACAGATAGACGGAGATCCAACAGCAGAGGTGTCACACATAAACATAAAAATAGCATCCTGTTCTTGCATACTTCTCCACAAGGTTACTACTTCTGGCTTAATATTCTTTGACATTCTAATTTTATCAAGAATTTTTTTGAACATTATCTCTTAATGTTTCAGGATATTCTCTTGCCAGTACCTTTAGGGTCTGAATACATTTCATTTTCCAGTATAAAGAAAATGCAGGATGCGTCTAATGAATTCTTTGAACGTTTGGGATTATTTGCCATTAGTGGTCATGGAAGTAAAGACTTTGAAATAGCAAATAACTTTTTCGACAATGCAACAAGTAGAAGTCATCTACGGTTAGCAATTTTCGTTACTATCATTGTTCAAATTACCCTTAAAAATATGTATTATATTTATTTCATACAACACCTATATTTATTATATAAAATATCCAAATGACTAAAAATTAATCTATTTTCTATTCATCTTAAAGAGAAGGGGATTCTTCTGCTTGACTATAGGAACATTGTAATTATATCACTTTTATCTGTGTACATACTACTAGGTATTTGAAAGTCATTTGTTAACCACAAATTTAGTACCAATTATTAATTTATAATTGAACATACTAAAATATGAAAGCAGGAAAAGTCAGATTTTTATTTGATATAATAAAATTGCTTAAAACATGATACTGAATTTAAAGCACTGCAAAATTAGACATATTCACTAAAGAAACCTTACATATAATATATTTTGTTCTGTTAAATATTAATGTTTAATGGAAGAAAGGATATTCTATTTATCTATACATAACTTTGGTTGCCCTCTCACAATGCTTTATCTTCAACTTCTCACAATGCTCCTATCACTTCCTGTGGCGCCTCATATATGTATCGATTGCATTAATCAATGGTAAATGATGCTAGTTTTTGATTGTACATATTTTGTTTTAAGTCTGACAACCTACTAAACATCTCTCGTTCAAAGTGAAAAAAAATATTACTATGATGCTTCTATTTATCTTCAGATTAATAACAACAGCCCTATCTGTGGACGGAAGTGAAAAGACCACCTCACACGGCAGTCAGACTAGCGGCGAAATTGTTCTAACCCATTTGCACTTACGCGAATGTCTATATTTAGATACTTCTGAATCAAGTCAGACTAAACCTGAGAGCTTCGACTTAATAAGATTTGAAAGAAGTAAGTAGTTCATAATAAATGGATTAATATTAGTTGTAAATAGAAAGTATATTAGATAATTCACTTTATACTAGAGATGATCTAATATATTTTCATTATAAACCATTACTAATATTCATATCAAGTCAGGGAAAAAGGTTTTTTGTTATTTTATAAGTAATAAAATTTCAGTTAGTTCTCTTTGTGTATGCTGTTTGTATCTGGCTAGTTTTGATACCATTAAATAAATAACATAAAAAAAAAACAAAATAAAATGGCCAAGAGCATGTTGGACCATGTTCATTATAGGGTATAAAAGCCAGTATTACAAAGAAATGCACTACAGATAAAAAAGTATGTTGTTACACTATTTCCATGTTTCCCACACAGAATAGTTATAAAGAATAGTTATTTAATTGTCTATAACTAGAGAACCAAGTAGGTATGTCGGCTATTACTACCAAAGTAGTATAAACTAAAGAGTGTATCTTCATGGCACTTACGTCCTTTTTTTGAGAAGCACAGTTTTTCGGCAATAAATCAAAATTGATACAGCCGATCATATTTAAAATAATTTTTGGTTGAAAGTATTTATTAAGCATTACCTTCGTTATTTTTTACATATGTTTTGAACATATGGTTTAGAAAATAAAGGGGAACACAATTTTTACTACTCTCGAAGTGGTTATTTCCGAAATTATTCACATAATTAGAAAAATTGCTTAGAAACTTTATAGTGTTTTTAAAAGAACTGTCGAAATATCTGTCATATGTTGTAGTTTGCCTAAAAAACAATTAAATACCAAGCTAAATAGCGGCTTATACAAGACACCTGCACTATGAATTTCGCCAATATATGTCGTGTAGTTTTTGAATAAAATGTATGTAACATACTGACATATGGATGGACATGACAAAATTATAAGCATTCCATTTTTGCCATTTTGACTCGGATCCGTGGAAACGGTATCCCGCCATTTTTCTATTAATTTGATACATTTTCAAGTTTTGATTGTGACTTTTATAGACGTAATAAAGTGTCGGTAAGAATAGCAAGAAACTGGTTCAAGCATTTTCAGTCTGATAATTTTGATGTCAAAGATGTACCTCGCTCTGGTCGACCTGCTACATATAAAATCGATGCCATTTTGGAAAAAGTAGAGCAAGATCGACATGTTAATTCTTATGACATAGCTATAGAGTTTTGACGTATTCGTAAAAAGCTGAATCTACAAAAAAGCTTGATACTTAGGTCTCACACAACCTCACAGAAAGAAATCTAATGAATTGTATACGCATTTACGATTCTCTATTGCAATGTTATGAAACCCAAACATTTTAAAAAATGCATTACTTACGACAACGACGTGCGAAAAAGATCATGGTCAAAAAGCAAGCAAGCTTCACAGGCCATAGGGAAAACCGGATTGACTCTCAATAAGTTGATGCTATATGTATGGTGGGATTGGAAGGGCATTATTTATTATGAGCTTTTACCACCGAGCAAAACCATAAACTCGCATCTCTACTGCCAACATCTGATGAGTTAAACAAAAAATAGAAAAGAAACGGAACTGATCAACAGAAAGGGTGTCGTTTTTCACCATGCTAATGCTAGACCACACATCTTAAGCCACTCAGCAAATATTGAGGGAGTTTGGTTGGGGAGTGTTAATGTATCCACCATGTAGCCCTGACCTTGCACACTCAGATTTTCACCTGTTTTGGTCTCTTCAAAATTTTTTAGGTAGTGTTAACATCAAGAGATGACTGTAAAAACTGCTTGTCGCAGTTTTTTGATCAGAAGTCCCAAAACTTCTACAATGGGATTGTCATTATCTACAAAATGAGTACAAGTTGTTAAATGAAACGGCATAAAAATTATTTTGAATTTGTATATTAATATGAAAAAACCTTTTCCCCGACATTATAAAATGGATTATTTTTAATATTATGCATGATTGCATCAAATATTTTCAACAATATTTAATTATCAATCTTTGTTGATGGGCATGTTTGTTTTAGTTGACACCGAAGATGTGCCTAGTAATTTAATGATACAACCAAATGTAAACATTTCTTTTAAACAAACTCTCAAATATGTGCGAGCCTCGGGGGAAAGAAAGCTGTTGTATCCAATAACAGATGTCAGGTGATTTTGAGTATTCAACATTGCACATTCAACACATTGTGTCATTTGAGTTACATAAATAAATTGATAAAACAATAACTAATTGTTATGGAATGTTTCAGTATTAAGTGCTCACCATTTTTTATGGAGATAGAACTAACTTTATTAGAAAGAATATCAGCCACTTTATTTTCAAACACAAACGCGAGTGCCATTACTCCACAAGGTGTTACAATTACAACGCAAAATCAGTTCAATTTCAATCTACGTTCACCAAAAGTTGATGTCATTGTAAGGTCAGTATTTAGATTAAAATTCTTGATGTGAATAATGTTAAGTAAATTATCTATAAACTCAATGTGGTTGGAGCATTTATCCTATGTCATACGTTATAACTCTCGGAAATCACATGTCAATATGATATTGATTGACATGTGACATGTGTTTGCTATTGCAAAAATTAGAAATACTGCATTTTTGTTCTTATGAAAAGAAAATAAAGTATAATATCCTTACTTGCTGTATTTATTCCTGATAAACTAGATACAGTATACAGCACGGTTGTGATGTTTTCCTTTAACTTCCACAAATTAATCTAATGATGATAACTACTGAAATTTATCAAAGAATATATAAACTTTTTAATTCAACTGCATATTAAATAAGACCAAGAGATCCACTAGATGTTTCAAGCGTGTTCACTGATTTCAAGGAAAACACAAACTACGATTTTTATTGTATGCGCCCGGGACAGCCTTAGGGAATAAGTCAGTCGTGCAAGCTGATTACTTTTTCGGGACCTTGTTTTCGTCGACGCGTCGTTCTAGGTGCCCAGGCGCTTAGGCTGCGATCGTCTAGTGGCACTGTTGTGTTGCTTGTGTTTCCACTGCCATTATTAGAATTTTTACGATAACGGAGTTAATCCCACATCGGTCCCCTTCTTCCGTTTTATTTTCACTGGCGCAATGTACATCCGATCCGTCGGCGAGCAAGTCTGTATCACGTCTCGCGTAGGTTCCGCCCGTCCCCGCGTCTGTCTCTGTCTTGTTTATAAGAGACAAACTATAATATTGAGGGGGGGCCCCCCTCCCTTAATAGTTTTTTTTTGTTAAATACGATTGTTCAGGTTCTAGTGTAATGCTTGCCGCAACGTAGCGACGATACTACATTGCCATTTTTATTAAGGATATTTGGTACTAAACATATGCTTTAATATAATTAAAAAATTAAAAAATAAATTTTAATTTATGTATATATATATTATAAACTAGCATTTTCAACCTGCTCAGTGGTCATGACGTTTTCAGTTAATTTCAGAAAATGACTGCTGATCATTAGCAATGAACTGTTAACATTTGTCGAAGAACTTATGCCCAAAAATGCATTTTTATGTATTTACAATTATGTACCTATTTCTGTCTTCAAAAGACGGCTTATATAAACATTTTGCATAATGAATAGGTATAAACACAATACAATAAAATCTCTACAACTCGACTTTCATGACAAATATGAAAAATTTTGAGTTAATGAGTTTTCCACTTAACAAGAAATTTATTTGTTAAAATTTCTTTTAGAAGGAAACAATTTTCAAACATAATATTACAAAGAGTTAGATATTTGGAATAAAAGCTAGAGTATTGATATATATTATCAATACTTTATATGGAAATATTATCTCATTTAAGTTACAAAGTCTAAATAATTCGAGATATGACATATTTAGGGATGCAGCAGAAGGAAATGGCATTTTTTTTTGTGCATCATAATGAAATGATATTTTTTTGTGCATCATAATGAGAATTTCCACTTGATGATGTTCACGTTATTGAGATTCTAATTTAGTGAATTCAAAAATATATATATACATATGTACAGTATACAGGTACATAGTAAATATACCGCCATTAGTTAGAAAGGATTGTATTTACTCAGTAGGAAATTGTTATGTCGTTTTGTCTAGTACCTTACTCTGTCTATTATGTATATAAAACAATGTTTTTCATTTACTTTTTTATCAACCTATATAGACATGTGCATAAAGATGGTATTTTTCCCCAGATTTCCAATTGCAGACCTCAGACCAGAAATAAATAGAGAAATTCGTCGAGTGCGTGCGGATTTTGTACTATTTAAATTGAATGATCTTTTAATTACATCACAGCAGTTGCCCAGCTTACGGCCTACACCTACAGTGATATGTATCTCTGCAACCAACATAGACCTATATTACCATGTTAGTTCATATTAATAAACAAATAGAATATCAAAGATTTACTTTAATTTCTGATATCATTATTTAGTTATTTTGATAATGTTTCGTATTTTTAATGTACATATTTTACTTTTATTTCATTATATCTATCAAAAAAAGATGTATTTTGATATATGTCCAAGCAACTTAATGATAATAATAATTAAATATAAATATGCCATCATGTTCTTTTTAGGAAAATGAAACATGTGCAGGTACTCATGTGGCACGTGCTAATATGGACAATTGTCCCGATTCCAACATTTTAGGAGGGACACCTAATCCTTTACCTGTGTAAGTAAAATGTCCATTTCATTAATAAGAAATGTTTTTAGTTATGATTTATATTAGAATATGAATGTATTAAAAAAATGGGATTTGTTATGATATCCACAATTACAAAATAAAATGTTTATATAATTGCAGCATATCTATTACATTCCAACCGAAGAACACAGGACCAGGACATTTCGATGCATGCGATGATGAACTCTCTTATGAACCTACTTCTATGATTGGCAATCCTATGATGCAATCGGTGCATATAATGGACAAATTAAGAGATAACAGTCTCCCTAGTCCTTTCAGCTCAAAAAAAATGGCGCATCAGGGTATAACTTCTCATGAAAATGGACCACAAGGTATTAAAAAAAATGTGTTTGTTTATACACAATTATTATAAAAGTTATACTATGACCTTTGTTATTTGAGGCTAGGATCAATTACATGAGGACATGAAGCATCCGGCAGCGTAAGAGCTCTACTTTCTATATTGAACAGGTTAACTATGTGATATATTTGCCAGATGAGAATGTCATTTTTAGGTACATCTCCGAGCAGCTGAATCTTCACACGTTCTGACAATATATATTGAGATGCAGAGAGTACTGTAGGATATTTATATTTTAGGACATTTTAATTATTTCAAATGAATTTTGAATCAAACTTACTGAAATTTTTGAAAAAATATTAAAACATAGACAAAGTCACTCAATACGTCATAAATTGTCTCATATAAATATCTGTTCTCGGACAATGATTGTGAAAGAATCATTTTCTTTTAAGCAACTTGTGTAAATATTGAAATGTATTCTTTTTATGTTATTTCACTGTATAAACACTAACTCAATCGAATTTTGCAATCAAGGTTTGTATAAAAGCTTAACGTAGGAAATATCATTATTTTTATTTCCTACCTACTGATATGTCCAATATTTCAATTGCCCAACAGTAACATTTCAACTATTTGAATACACAAATACTTATATATATATGGATATGTTGATACTGGGTTACTGAAAAATTGAAATTGTCATTACAGACAGTATATTTTCTGACTATGGATATTATAAATAATGTAGGATGTTTATTTTCCATTACAAACTTTGTTTACTTTTAGTTGAAGTTGAAGAATTAATAGTTCCTGGCAATGAAGAAGAGATGAATGAATTTACCCAACATTCCGTGCAACATTCCCTGATACACCTTGATTTAAATCTGCCTGTTGTAAGCTTGCAGCTGGAGTTAGTATTTTTTTTATTATTATAACTCTGGGTCTTTAAACATTTGTAATAACAGGGTTTTAAACATTTTGTACTATAAATGTATTTTATAAATTTTGTACTATAAATATGTAGTATAAAACAAATTATAGAATCATGCGGTTTCAGTCAGCATCAGTAATTTATTGAAAGTGTTTTATATAAGCGCTACTTAAATCTGCATATAATATAGCTCTACATAGAAAAGCCAATATTTTTTAACAACAGTGAAAAGCACTTTAAACTCAATAATTGACATTGTCACTGCATAGGTGGCAACTATAGTTAGCAATCTCTAACTCACCTTGTGATTTCATTCTTAAGTAAAGAACTTTCTGAAAAAAAAAACATTGAATTCACCAAATTATAGTATTATTATATATTTTCCAGGTCTAAGCAGTTGTATGAAATTATTTACAATCGTATTAATTCTGATTTATTACTCTGGGAGCCTCATATCGTGAATCAATATGAAGTGGGTCCACATCTGCTTTTGATGTGTGAAGATAACTCTCATGAACCTAGTATTTACCCAGCTTTCTCTATGTGCAAAAGCGGTCTTGGTTATGGTTTGTATATGCAATTCTTATTTGTTATGTAACAATATGAGCTATAGCAAGTAATTTTATCTATATCACATAGAAAAATGCCCTCCCTCTATTTTACTTTAATTCGTTTGTTATTAACAAAGTTGACACTTATTACTTCGCACGATTCACAGTGTATTAGTAGGGGGTGTGTATCAAAAGCATAATCATTCAATAAAGACAGGGTCTACTGATTTCTGTATAGTACAATATTTGCTTCACTGACATCCATCAATCTTTTTACAAAAGCTCCTTGGTTGGAGTGCTTAAAATTTAGCCTTATTTTTGATGTGCCATTAATTTTTTCTGCATGGTGTTTAACTATGGACCCCATTTCCGGCCATTACAACACACACACACTTGCCCAATTTATCTATTTAGTCAATCTCTTTTCATTCATATTTTCAAGATGACCAAACTACGACAACATACCCTTTTCTCCTCTAACCTTGACATCACTATTCCTATATTTACCTTTTAGAGATACTCCACACACAATACACAAGGTTTGCATCTCTACTGCAGTGATTCTGCTTTGATATTTCTCCTGCTACACCCAACTTTCACTACCCACATAGGCATTGGGACCAAGATGCGATTATGCATAATACAAATATGCTTATTTTGAGATGTTTTTGTTATAAATAATAGCATGCAAGGCTCCATTCATGTTATTTGCCGCACTCAATATCTTTTTAATACCTCTATCACATTTATCATCCTTTGTAAATAAACTACACAAATATAGAGACTATCATTTGATCAAATGTCTCATTCCTTTACACAGATAAATCACACTCGATCACACTTTAGATTTTTTTAAACACTATGAAAGTCTTGCTAACATTTACTCTTATACCTCTTTTATTAAAAGATTGCTCATTTTGTTACCGTTTGCATTTCGCATGCTGACAACGCAAAGATTGTTTGGTTGTTACCCTATAGGAGACATTTCATAGATAACTCACCCATTTTTAGTCCACACTACTTTCTCAAATCATACAGACAGCTACTCGGATTCCTGAATACTTTGAAAAGCCACAGTAATGCTACACAATCCTGTCTGACATCTTCTTGATGTAAAACCAATCATTATATGCCTGGTTTTATTCTGATGCTGGCATTGTAGCCACTTTATAGAGCATTTTATTAGAAATACCTTTCTATTGTTTTTAGAAGAAAGGAGGCCAACAAGGATTTTTAAAGAATGTTAAATTTTCTATAATATAAACTCTACACAATTATTATAAAATAAAATCATTATTAAGTTTTTAATCATTTTTTATAATAATTATTGCTTAGTAATAAACAAATGTGCAAAAACAAATTTCGTAATAGATATTGGTATATCTGTTGTATGTGAGCACTCTGTTTTGGTGAAAATCATGTTCTACATAGAGCAATCTATCAATGAAAATTTTTCAAATTGGTTTTTATAATCTTATGCTTCAGAAATAAACAAATAGCGCAATCTTCTAAGTATTTATGATTCAAATTATTTCCTATTATAATTATATGCATCTATTTTTATTTGGAATATGCCATACACATGCCAAATATTGAAACCTGATATGCAAAGGTATGTGTTTTAAGTTTTATTATTTTTTGATATCCTTCAACAGACTATTCAGAACCAGTCAATTTTTTAACAAAGTATATACCTATACAATCTTCTAACAAAATGAAAAAGGGAAACTACATTTCATATTATTCTATTAGACATTGTACTCATGTCCAGTGAATTAGCAATTTAAAATAGATTAACGAGAATGTAGACTACAGCTAAACAATTAAACATGTTGAATGGTGCGACGTTTTATATTTTTATTAAGACTGTCAAACAACTGAAAAATAATTATAACAGACATTGTATAATTTTAAATTGTTTGAAAAAAATTCTTGAAATGACAACATGTGATAAGGTACCACAACATTATTCAATTGTATATAAAATCAAAAGTACTGCTTCTACATTTTTACTATGACTAAATTCTGATACTTCTTAACCACAATCATTAAAATCAATTTAAAGTGTTTTAAAGTATATTTTAGTGGAGTAACAAGAATTTGTTTTAATAACGTATATCCACTTGGCTATTCATTAGTTGTTGGTATTAACCAACAACAAAAGAATATATGATTATAGGTTATCACTCTTATTCAGTCATTTCAAGAAACAACTTATTGAGATGCAAAACAAACCTCCCAAATTTTTTATAATGTTGTATTCAGTTTACAAATCACTATGTAATTAAAACTATAATGGAATTAAAAAGTCAATGAACAAAAAATTATATATTAACATTTTAAATTTAATCGCTCTACAGATCAATCACATTAAAATATTTCATCACCTACACATTTTTTTAATATCTCTTTTAATATCATTATATTTAATAACAACTGTGATCATCTTCAGTATGTATTATCCATTACAGATGTCCTTAGTATTTCGAAATATCTCTTCACCTGCATATGATGTATTCATATTAAAACTATCTTGCAGCCTCAGGCACTTAGAGGCGGCAAGAATATGAGATGACAGATGAGAGGATGTGATAGACATATTTCTTTTTTGTTTTTGTCCTGTGCTGTACATATAAAAGAATGTGTCAGCAGAATGAATATACCAATTTTGTATATCCGTTTGGGACTTCATATATTTCACTGCTCGATTTAAACTGACGCACAACTTCCAGAACATTCATTATTGCACAATAAAGAATACAATATCGAATCACCAAAAAAGCAAAATCAAACATTCATCTACACTGTAATAAGAGACAAGCAGTAACGTCCTCCAGCCTCGAACTCCATGACGAATACAAAGAAAAAAATATTGGAATTCTATTGTGAAAATTGCTGCATTTTAAATTATGGTTAACTTATTAAGTTTCATTTGAATTAATCATCAATCAACTAATAATTTTAGGTTAATGAGTAGAATTTTATATCGAATATTGATATTTTAACTATGATTTTTAGAATCAGACTCACAGAGCTCATCAACAGACGATGATAATGTCTATTACTCCACCTATGAGAGTAAATTGAAGCAAAGGAAAGTAAGCTCCGCGCAACCAGCAGTACAAGCAAACAACGGACGTCATGATTTTTGTCTTACTATGAAAATCAACAAGGGAGTTCTGACTGTGTTTGCACCTGTCAGGGTAATTGTTTCATATATTTATTGGCCGTTTTTAGGTTTATCATTTACGAAATATTGGACTTTGATTTTTACTTATTACTTTGAGTCTAAATCGAGAATTTGGTTTAGAAAGCATGTCTTTGCCTTTTTCTCTCTCGTTCTCACTCTCACAGTTCTTTTTCTTCTCATACTTATTTTCCCACCCATTTATGATTTGCGACATTGTCTAATTATAAGAAGAAGCATATAGATAAACAGTCAAAACATAATATGTATGTGTTTTATATGACAACAATTTCTATCAGTATACTAAAATTCATCAAAATTGATTATAATTGTCGTTTCTAAGATGGCATTTAGACAAATAAAGAGCGAGATAAACAAACGGCTCATATTTTGTGACATTGTGTTGTCATTTACTGTACTGTTTTTGTACTAAATTACATGTAAATTATTTTTACTATTTTTGAGCTAGAAGGAGACATCAGACAGACAAACAAAATATTACCTGATCTCTCTATCAAATTTTATCCAAATCGGTTTAATAGTTTAACCATGAAAACGTAACCGCTGTTTGTCAGAGTTACTTTCGCATGTATATTATTAATGGTTTATAATGCTTATATTCTCATTATACATGTATTGTGTTTTTGGTCAATTGAAATGATACATATGATTAAAATTATTTTGCATCGGATTTCTAAAGATTGGACTATTTTTTTCTAATTTCTCTGGGTCCAATCAGGATTTCTCTGATTGGACTAAGCATTTTATAATTATAAATCCACTGATAATAATCAATTTATGGTCATATTTAAATCAATATTTGAATTTTTTAAATTCATATAAGACATAACACATAAGGGAAGATTGTTTAGTAATAATTTATTTATCAACATTACTAGGATAGCAACAAGAGAGTGGTCCCTGGCCAGATGGGAGAATTGGTTTTAGATGCAAAAGGGGTGTCCCTCTGCCAAGTAAGTGGCGCCAATGGCCGACCCAAGCACTCCCTAATGTGCCTCAGAGCAACAAACACCTCGTTATATCATGAAGGTAAGTTTGTTTTGTGTAATAGTGAAACCAAAGAAAATTAATTCATTTAGTCAGTAACAACTATAAAAAGAGACTATCTTCTTTTTATTTTTCATGTTTTAGTAATTTTGTAAAATAGGCAACTAAATTTTATATCTCCAATGTTTCTCATAATATACATATTTTTTTGCCAAAGATTAACATTACCTCACATAAAAAATATTTAAACACTGCTTTATACTATTTAAACATTTAAAATTATTGTTTTATGTATGCTTGCACTTTTAAATTAAATTATATTTATAATACAGGTATAATGTCTATACCATCTGACAAACCACCGCTTAGACTACATGGATCGCTTCTACCATCCCATCTTAAAGAGACCATATACCCATCTAGTAAAGGTGTGCTTCTTAAAGAACGTGTGCTTAAGAGAGACATGTTCACCATTGCTCTTAGCGTTGAACCTCATAAGGAATTGCTTTCTTTCAAGGTAATTGATTATGTTATTACATATTAAAATTTGATTAATGCCATTTTTGTTTGCTTATGTATTAAGAGACAATTATGTTTTATATTATGATAACATTTCCTATTGTTATACAACCAGCTATGCCAGGATTTTATAAACTCTTCCTTTTCTTTTTGAAATAAAACATCTGTATTGACATAGTGGAGAAATTTAGTGTGGTATTTAAATAAAGTGTCAGTTTTCTTGTAACATTTTATTGTTATGGCTGCATGTACATATCAAAGTTGATAGATAAATAGTTAAGTATCAATGCTATAGGAGGGTCAGAAGAAGTATGTGCTATCCTTTTGCCCTTCCTCTACTATAGAGGGTAATGGAATACATACACAATCATGCATCTGTCATGTATACACACATCGTAATTCGTAAGTGCAATGCCAAGTCTTTTGATTCACATTCACATTTTTTATTTCTAACTTGCTGACCTGGCATACGTCGTTCTGTCCTTTTTTTGTGGGTGACTTACTCATATACTTAATGGTATATTAGTAAGCACTGCCAGCATAGACATGAAAAACCCCCTCATCTTTAGTATCAATGGATGTCAATCTCAATCCCGTCTCTCTTTCGATTCCGATCCCGGTCTTGCTTTTGATTCTGATCGCCTCCCTACACTCGTTTTCGACTCCAGGCCCGTTTTCAATTTTGGTCCCGCTCCCGCTTTCGATTCCGGTTCTGCAACCAGCCACATTTCTGATTTGGACAAAGTTGGGGCACAAATCAGTATCAAAATAAAATATAAGCCATATTACTCAGATATAGTGTAGCTTTCTATTACTTAAAGAATTATTTAAAATCATTTTAGGAATATAAATTCACAAATAAAGCCACAGGTAAATGTTGGCAGCCTAATTTACTCAAGAATATTTTAACAATCTATTAGTGAAAGAATTTTTAGAATCACAAGTTAAGGTTTTTAAATCCTTCCCAATCATGTGCACAATAAAATTTAACACTAACCATTAATATTATTGTTTGTGAAAGACTAACAGTGGGTTGCACCACAAAGAAAAGTGCAATTTGTAAATGTAATGTGTAAGATTTGACAAATAATTTATGGACAATCTGTCAAATCTTACGGAATATGTTTACAAAGTATGATTTTGCTTTTAGTGCAACCTGCCGCAATTGTTAGATGGAAGGAACAGTACAGTCGAAAGTATTGTATACCATTAACTTAGCATAAGCTATTCATCAGTCTGAAAATTGTTTTTTTTTTTTAGAAAATTTGTATGGCAATTGGCATCGAACAAGCTACCCTGCGACATCGCGGTAACGCCGGCATAGCGTGGCTAACTCAGCTACTTGACGTTATAGATGTGCTAGACTATCCGGTGCCTGGGTACACTCCTTCAACTGTACTGACTGAACTTCATGTCCATGTGTGGGACTGTGCAATCGACTACAGGTATTTCATGTATATAAATCTTATCAACTTTTGAAACTATATTATCATAAAAGGTGGCAAAACAAAAATAGAATTTATGTAATTATTTTGAATAAATCCTCCTTTTTGAATTACATATTTACAAAAACCTTTTTGTACTGTGGTTGTATCATTAAACCACAATGATAATTTAAATTCAGACCATAATTAGATAGATCATTTTAACGTAATTAACATATTTCTAATTAAAATTATTCATTATTTCAGACCATTGTATCTCCCTATTAGAACTGTAGTTACACTCGGTAATTTTAGTATGTCAAGTAATGTGATCGCTCAAACTAATACTTCGAACCTACGTTTCATTGCACAAGAGTGTGCATTGTTCCTGTCACACCTATATGGAACAAAACCAGGTCTAGCTGTACCTCAAGATGATGAAAAGAAACCCAATCTGCAAAAGGACTATGTCTGTGTTATAGATTTGGGATTATTTGAACTATCTTTAAGGATGGCTGATAAGGTAAACTCTTATTACAAGTACATTTATTTGTATTATAAATTGAAATATATTTAAATGTAATAAATTCCAATTATGATTACAAAACTTGGTAAATCTCATCTATAATGTTAAATACATAATGAATGATATCGGGAAGTTGGACAAATGAGTAGATGTTATTTATTTAAAAATCTTCAATGTTTCATTGGTTCATTTTTAACTTCATCAGGAAATTCTGGAAGGCATAGTTAGCGATAGCTAGACAAATTATTGAAAATTATAAAAAATTGCCAAAACTATTCCATATTATAATAATAAAAATAACATTCAATAATTATATCCAACATAAAGTATTTTTGATTTTCTTTTTTTTTAATCACTATTATCGCGCATTTAAGATATCATTAATAAATAATGAATACAAAAAAGAATATATTTTCTTTTGAGGTTAACACCCTCATTGAGAATCAGGGCACAATAAAACAAGGTGAGGATAAGATGCTCAATAAGGATAACAATTTCAAATCTTTCCATAAAGCTTAATTTCATTAGAAATTGTCTTCAATAAATAACAAAATACAATTGACTCACATTGGCTCTCGTAATTATTTTTGTATTTTTCTATGAAGCAGTTGTACTTTTTTTCGGATAAACTGTCATTTCATTTTAATTTTAATCTTCACTTTGTTAAGGTGATCTTCCATATAACAAAAAAAAAAAATATAAGATCATATAACGTAAATTTATAATTTTCAATTATGCAGACAAACGTGGTCGGTCCCCACGTAGACTTATGCGCATCGAACAACGCGGTTCATGTCCGTACCTGCTGGGACTCTGCCTCCGCATTATGCCGCCTACTAACTTACGTCGCGGGAGATGGTGACTCGCAGCCTCCAGTCCAAAGCGTACAGGGATCTAGACACACCAGCTTCTGTTCTGATCGCGGGGAGGAAACTCTTGTTGGTCAGTAATATTATCACCTCTGAATTTTTTTTCCTTTATTGAATGTTAATTGAAGAACCGGTGAGTATTCTCATTTAAGATGTGAAGTCTCATTGTAAATGACTCTTCCTCGAGATGGGGGGTTGGGTATATGGTGTCACTGAAATAAGATATAAACTATTTCACTCACCACGTATCATGATATTATAAAGATACTGGTTTTATTTAAGAGTTTTGTATTCAAATTTAAAATATCTTTACTTCATATGTCATTATTTAATGCTTGTAATACCTTGTTAAATTGTATGAATTCAGCACTCATTAAAAAGTATTTCTTTTTTCAAAAAAAAAAAAGCAAGAAATTTTAGAGTAGATCTTTTCAAATTTAATCATATAATAATTATATATGTCAAATACAATAATCATATATCAAATATTTGTTTTTAAAGATGTCAAATTTATTGATGGTTAATTTTTAATCTCCACAAGGACCTTATTAAACATACAGAAACGCGTTTAAATGAGTTTATTTTCACTTCTAGTGATAAGTTTTATCTTGATCATTATTTTTATTATATATATATATATAAAACAAAATGTCAAGATTCCAAGTTCCTTTAACTTATTTTTTAAAAGATAGTCCCATATTGTAAGTCATCCAAATGGCCCCACTTCTGAGACACAAAAATTGTACAATATTCCTTTGTGATTCCTTAAGTGTATAGTAATTATATAATGTAGTGTTTAACAGTATTTATTTAAGTAATTAAAATAACTTAAATGTATTTTACCAGATATATTTATATTGTTTCTCCTACTGTGATTCTGAATCCTACCATGAAACCAAATTATTACATTTTATAATTTTTTACTTCACTGGTCAGGTCTAGAAGATCATCTAGAAGAAATAAGAGAATTATCTCCTAGTGAAATTCAACAAGTCAATGATCTTATGGAAGAAGCCATGAAAGAGAGTCCTAACACTACATGTGAGTGCATTTTATAATATATTATTTGTTTAAAAAACTTATCATTCATTTGTATATTATAAATAAGATTATATTTATAATTAATTACAATATTTATTTAGATATGAAATTAACATCTATATATCTGTGATTATACATTTTCAGTGGAAGAAGATGATTTTAATACTGTTACTGAGAAAGAAGGAGTAGAAATATTTTTCTTCCCAGATGAATCAAATGGGTTAGCTAAGCTCAAACAAACTCCTTCAGATATTGGACTAGATGGTGATCCCAAAAATTTAGAATATGAAGAATTTATTAGCAATATGCCTGAAATGGCTGAAGAAGCTAAGCCTACTATCCCTCAAGTGGCTAAGGATTTGGGTGATCCTAGTGCCTCCCCTAAAGTTAAAGGAAAAAAATCTTTTCGGAAGGTATGTCATAGATTATACAATAATTTTAAGTTTACATTAATATCAAACTGGATTCATCATATCAATCAAGTAACACCTATGAATATATGATTCCTATACCTACCTAAAGCCAAGACAATGTGTTAAAACATTCATTTATGAACAGATTGTATAATCCAGAAATCAAACAAGAACTTTTGCATCTAAGATAGATCTTAATGGACTATATCATGAAGAATTTAATTTCATTATGACTATAAAAATTAATACATAAAACATTAAGAAAGTAGATGTCTTTTATAAGCCTCAACTTAGTTTCGTAGTTAAATAACAAAAATAAGTATATATAGAGGAGATACTCCATACATGTAACAGAAAACATTTTTTTTCAGTAAGTATCAACATATGGCATGTATTTCGACAGTTCTTTTAAAAATATTTTAAGATTTCTAAACATTTTTCTGAATATGTGAATAATTTTGGAAATAATCACTCCCATAGGAGCAGAAATTGTGCGTCCCCCCTTTTATTTTCTAAATGAATGTCCAAAAAATATGAATAAGATAACAAAGATAATAAATATTTCCAACAAAAATTATTTTGAACCTGATCGGATATACTGATTTTGAGGTATTGTCGAAAAACTGCGCTTCTCAACTTAAAGACATAAGTGCCATGAAGGTGCCTTCTTTTGCTGATGCACTTTAGTTTACACTAGTTTAATAGTAATAGTCAACATACCTACTTGTTATTCTAGTTATAGGCGACTAAAGTGCTTATAACTATTATGTGCGGGAAATATGAAAAAAGTATAACAACACACTTTTTTCATCTGTTGCATTTCTTTGTAATAATGACTTCAGAACCCTATAACAAGCATAGTCCAACATTCTCTTGGCCGCTTTTTTAATATATTTGTAATGGTTACTTTTGACCGAAACATAGACTAATGTATTACCAAACATAATAATGTATAATTATAATGTATGCTATAAACTATTACATAGTAAATGAAATGAAGCAATCAGCTATCAAATTAATAACATGTTAATACGTTTTCGAGAAATTAGAACCAATACATATTTCTCTGTACTAAAACCCCATTGTTACAAAACACCAGTTTTAATACCCATTTTTTTAACATAACTTTATGGTATATAACTTTCAGGCAAAGAGCAGTGAAGGAAGTAACACAGACGATGAATATTGTATAATAGACAGTCATGCACACAGTGAAGATGACGATCTCGCTGAACCGATTGTGAAATGGTATGGTTCTGGTACTACGCCAATCATAGACAACCATTTCACGATACCCGTCGCCAAAACTGATGTGCTAAAAGCTCCTAAGAACTTCCCTGCACCTGTGCTCAGGTAATGAAAAAAAATGGCAAATAATTAGCAAAAGATATATGTTTTTATTTGGTAATGATGAATATATATGTTATTCTGAAGATAATTTAGAAATGCATTCACTAGAAAACCGTGTTGAAAAAAACCTATCGTCATTTACATAATTCATTTTATCATTAAACCTAATAATTAGTTTTTGTGTAACATTTTTCATAGTTCAGTATTTTTCTTACAACTATAAATATATATTGACATATTTTAATTATGCCATTGCTGAAGCATACCTTCCCACAATCTTTTTTTTATTTCAAATTTTGAGGCTACAAAATAATACATAATAAATAATTATAATTATTTAGCTTGTCAATGTTATTGTCATTTAATTGTACAGATATACACTTTGCGACATGAGTGTTATATGGCACATGTTTGGCGGTAACGACTTCAAAACTCCTTCGGAAGCCGCGGCTAGTTCTACCGCGAAGAAAAATGTGACCATCACAGAAGGAGATATCAAATCTCAGGGGTCACCAACGGCATCAAAGTAAGTATCGAATATTTTTCCTAATTATCATTAAAATGTCTTTATATCTTAAATGAGATTACTACTATACAGCAAGAATATTTACTTAAAGAGATTAAGAATAATGTAATATAGTATACTATATCATCGTATTATTTATTATATATATATATATATATACATATATATATATATATATATATATATATATATATATATATAAGACTCTCGCATTTGTCACATTATTTTAAGTTAATTTGTGTTAAGTTACTTGCTAGTGTCCTAGTAATTAAAGTGTAAGTGCATATATGGCTTGCTTAAGACTTATTTTTTTATTTCTATCGAGTAAATTGGTACATTTAATTAATATGGACTATATACAACCTCATTCTATTCTTGCACAAAATGCCTGGGCCAAATCAGTGTTTATGAATGTGTCTTTATTATTGTTTTACTAAACAAATCATAGGTTTTGTCTGCATTTATAAAATTGTACTGTTCTACTTCAATATCCAATTTAAATGTCTGGAAAATAACTAAGTTAGCTTCGGAGATAAGGGGTATGGTCAATTCTCATCTATTTTTTAAAATAGCTTTAAGATTATTTATTTTAAAATTCTAAAGAATATATATATTCTAGGCGAAACACCGATTATGACCTCTACGAAACTGGCCGTTCCTTCACAGCAGTTTATAAACACGGTATATCTTGGCAGTCGGGCCAAGAAAGAGTGCAAGCGCACAGGCCAGAGAGTGTGATCCGCACATGGAAAACTCGTGGAGGCCCTCAAAGAGACCACAACACGCTGGTCCAGCTACACCTTACTAAGGTAATCGCTGTAATACATGAGAGATCATTTATGTTGTATACCATTCATAATTGTACAGTTTTTGGTTAGACAATTATTCCACAATCTAAAAAAGATGAAAGTACATTTATTCTGAAAACCCTATTTTCCTAGAGAGTAGCATATTAAAGTAGATTTATACCTTTAAGTACAAGTGTTTAGTTACGCTTATATAACTAAACTTTTGTACTTTACCCAAACACCTGTACTTTAGTTATCCTTATATTAATTATCTACAGTTAGTGTTGCCAACTCAGTGGAATTTCCACTGAATGTGGTAGTTTAGACTTAACTTTTAGTGGACAAATTTTGGTTTTAGTGACCAATGGTTTTTTCTAGTAGCTTTGGTTGATTCAGCCAGTGATAAGGTACGAAATTCAACCACTAGAAAAAAGGGAATTCACAAACTATTGAAAACACAACTTATATTTAAGTAACTTATTACAAATGAAAAATAACGACGTATATCATTTTTGGAAAAGTAATTGTGAAACAATAAAATAAGGGTTGTTTTATGGAAAAACGAAACCGTTGTTTTATCCATTTTTTTTTTTTTGTGTGCCTAAATCATTTATGCAATGACTATGTTACTAACTAAATGTAATACGTGCGAATGACAAGGTTTTGAAAAAAGAAAAATTAGCTTCATCTTCATACTACTGCCACTAATGATTCTCAAAATTCTATCATTTATCAAAGCTACATTATTATAACCCAAAGTATTGTACAAGTATTTTAATTTTATTTTTTTTGATATTACTCTGTTTTGCTATGTTGTCGTCGAAATCAGAAGTTCAGAACTGTAACCAGTGGCAGAGTTGAAATTGCACACAGGAATATAACTAACAGTCAAGACTGGTATTAAAATTGAGAATGAGACCAAAGTCAAAATCGAGTGTAGAATCAAGATTACAGTCAAGACCGTGATAGGAATCGTAATGAAAAACAGTACTGAAACCAAAACTTAAATTGGATCGGATTCGAGAATCAGAATCTTCTTAGATCAAAACTGAAGTCTGTCTGGCAAGATATGTTAGTGGTTTTCTGGTGGGTCACGATACCACAATTTATGGATTCTTTAAAATAAAGTTGGCAACACTGTCTACAGTCTTTGTATAGAGACTGCACACAAACATACATAGTGTATCAATACATCACTTTAGCTGAGTTATGAAATATAAATAGAGAAGTGTTTTTTTTTTTCATATTTTAATATCATAAGAAATTCTCTTCAATCATATATTTTAAGGCCTTAACTGCACGCCGCACAATTACTGTACTAATCAAATGAAAACATATCAACTAAGATTATGCAAAATAAACACTACACAACTTTACAATGAGTTAATAAAAGAACTTTTTTTACTAATTCCAATGTGATTAATATTATTTCTATGTCACATGAGATCATTGTTGAATATTTTTTATACTTGAGTATTTCATTTTCATTCAGTCTTCAATTCAATTTAATTTCATTCAATCAGGTGAAATTCCAATATGAGACATACCCAGCGGGCGGCACGCATGCCTCTCGCCAGACGCTAGCTGTCGGTAAAGTGGAAGTGCACGACAGGCTAGCCGTCAGTCACATCAACAAATTCTTATCGCAGTATGTCTCGAAAGATGAACCAGAGAGAAAGCATTCGCATATGGTATGTTAAATACAATTTTAGACTAACTAAATAAATACACACACGAAAAAAGGCACATTAGTCATTTAAATTAAATTACACCATTTCTTTTGAAGTGATATAATCCTTTGTCAGTCGCAGGTGCATTGCTTGCATTAGACGTGCTTTACGTTTTATGCAGAACAATTGATCATTCAATGTGTTATTTAAAATTATTATAATTACCATTGTACATGTGGGTGTTGCAATGCCAATCGCTAATATTTAGTGAAGTATATTTAATCCATCCATACATAATTTCAATAAAACACTGGCCAAATGCGAGTCGGAATTGCGTACCTAGGGCTTCATACTACATCACAGTTATTTGTGTTAAATACTTTAAAAAATTGTTTTCATTCTTCATTTATGGATTCTTAGCACAAGCCCCACTCACACTTACCCGATTTTTATTTTCTCTTTTCCTTTAGTTTGCCTTATGATCACGTCAAGTTTGACACTTATATATATTACTACTTATAGACCAAAAATAAGAAAAATAAACTAATACTAATGTATGCACTCATGTCCTTAGCAATTGTCAGTTTATACTAGACATTGAAACAAACTATAGACTTCTTATAGGTTTTCTTGTAAAGTATTTTTTATATTTTTTCCAAGATTTTAGTCGCAGTGGTTTCAGAGATAAGGGAGGAATGGTTAATTTTCTTTTATTTTCTTAAATAATATTTAAACCATGTGCTTTAATGTTTAAAAAAAATTATATACGAGACTCTCAAAATAAGCGCTTTCATTTGATATGTCACATGGTACAGTTTGCAAAACTGTTTTCTAACAACTCCCCAAAACTTACCATCATATTTAAACTCCGTTTATTTATGTTGCATGTCTGTTATTGGGCCACAGACATAAGATTGGAGGAAAAGATTATTTCATATATTATATACAAATTCAAGATAATTTTTCATCATATTTTATTTACATTTAATTATAACACATATATGTTATTTTGAAGGTAGTGGCATAATCCCATTATTAAAGAAATTTCGGATTCTGATAAAACAACTGTGACATAATTTTGGTAATCCTCTCTTGATGTTAACCCAACACTTCCTAAAGAATTTGAAACAGGTGAAAATATGAAGGTGCAAGGTCAGGGCTATATGGTGGATGCATTAACACTTCCCAACCAAACTCTCTCAATATTTGCTGTCTGGCTAAAAATGTGTATGATCTGTTGTCATCATGGAGAGAAATTACACCCTTTCTATTGATAAATTTCGGTCGTTTTTTTCTCTATATCTTGCTTAAGTCTCATCAGCTGTTGGCAGTAGAGATCCGAATTGATGGTTTTGCCCAGCAGTAAAAGCTCATAATGAATAAAGCCATTCCTATCCCACCATACACATATCATTAACTTATTGCGAGTTAATCCGCATTTCACTATAGTCTATAGAACTTGCTCTCCTTTTGACCATAATGCTTTTCGCACGCTCTTGTCATAGATAATCCATTAATAATCAACAGTGATTAATCTTTTCAAAAACTATTCGGTTTCATTATGTTTCTATAGAGAATCGCAAATGAGTACACAATTCATTAAATTTCTTTCACTGTGCTCATGTGGGACCCAAGTATCGAGCTTTTTTGTATATCCAGTTTTTCCAAATGGGTCAAAACTGTTATATGGTCAATTCTCAGTTCTTTATCTATGCTGTAAAAACTAATATGCTGATCTTGCTCTACTTTTCCTAAAGTAACATTGACTTTAACAGGTCAACTATAGTGAAGTTCATCTTTGACATCAAAATTACTGGACTGAAACCATGGTTTACTGGCTTGAACCAGTTTAGTGCTACTCTTACAGACACTACATTAAATCCATAAATGTCACAATTTTTTTTTTTTGGAGCTTGTGTCGCATTTTTTCTTTTTTTTATAATGAAACTTCAAATTGTGTCAAATTTCTATGTTAGTCACTCATTTTGGTGCATAGAGAATCACCTTTTTACTTTTTATTCTTCTTTATTGAAAATGTCATCTATTTAATGATATCAAAAGTAACCAGATATAAACAGCATATTCAAAGACATTTTACTACAACTTTTTACTTATAAAATACCAGAAACCTTTTTCCCCAACCTAATATATCCTAATGTCCAAGACATAATAAATAATATACAAACGTCAACTTATCAGACCAATAGTATATTCAGAGTAAATTGGCTGTGACAGACGAACAGACAAGCAGACATATTAGTGATCCTAAAAGGGTTAATTTTTTTATTTTATTTGGGGGTATGGAAACCTAAAAAGCACATCACTAGTTTTGATATTTGGAACATTTGTTTAACAGATAGTTATAAAGGCAGTCCACTTACGACCCGACCCTGCTCTGTCGGCTCAGGAATGCTGTCTCAAAGTATCACTGCTGCCGTTACGCTTCCACATCGACCAGGATACGCTGCTTTTCCTTGTCAACTTCTTCTCCAAACTTGACACTGACGAGAATAGTGGTAAATTTATCATAATAATCAGTTCAGCTTTTTAGGACTTCATTTTTGAACTTGGATCTCAAAATTCTCTACAGTTTAAGTTTATGTGTTTCTGACATGCAATTTTGAGTGCAATAATTAATGGTTAAGTGAAAAATAAAACTGCCCTAAAAATATTATAGCACTAAAAACTAAAATTAAAAAATATATGTATTACAAAAAAAAAACTAATTATTTGGGCCGGGACTAAGACTGTATGTACACATTATATAAACTGTTTAAATAATAAATTGTCTCTAAAACTTTATTGCATCCGATTGTAATGAAATTTCTCTTACAGTATGATGTATTTATACTGAAAAGTTATTATTAAGTTATGAATTACTTAAACAGATAATGTGTGCATACTATGTAGGTATATTATTCCCATCTCACATAACTTACTTTTTGAATATATTGTTTAGTTTTAAGTTGTTTTTAACTTAAATTCTCACTAAAAAATTTACAATTTTCATTTGTGTTTGTGCATGTGCATATGTGTGTATATAAAATTTGAATATATTTTGAATGAATGAACTGATTGCAATTGACTTTGTGCCAATCAAAAATTCTTAACTGAATTTAAATTTCTTAAAATTTTTATATCAATTAGTTATGTTTGCATTTAAGAAAATTAAAAAAAATCAAATATGATTTAAACAATTGAACTGATTGATTTCAAAATCTTTGCATCTTTTTACTCTATAAACCTGATTGAAATCAATTGTTTTTTTTCAAAATGGAGCAAATGTCCCAGAATATGTTTATTCCTAGTAATTTTTAAATTTTTTAGAAGATCTTTTTCAGAAGAAATTTTTATACAAAATTTGTATTTGCGCTTCCAAATTTATCTAACGTCGCAAGTCGGTATTATTAAAATCATATTATTATTAAAAATTCAATAAAATTACATTATTAGAAATATTATTAAAATCGATTATTTTAATAAAAAAAATAATCACTAAATTAAAAAAATTATTATTCCTAATAATCTTTAATTTTTTGACTGATTTTTGAAATCAAAATAATTAAGAGCAAAATAAACTGCATTGAACACCACTAGTTTCATTTTAATCGGTTACTTCGTTCAAAAGATATTAATAACGTATTTGAAAAATAACAATTGGTTGTTTTTACATACCTTTAATAAATTAAAAAGAAATGCTGATAATTTAAACTTAAAAATATTTAATAATCAATCTTCTCTATGTTGATACATATTATTATTAATTCCAAGCTCATAAATAAATTCAACTATCACTATATGTGCATCAAATACTGTAAATCAATTTAATCAAAATCACATCTATCTGATATTTAGAGAATGTGTTATATTCATACATTTCGTGATTATCCAAGTTGAATTTCTGCCACCCACAACAGAGGAAGACAACAAATCGATAGGTAGTGGTGGGGTATGCGAGACGAGCGGGTCCCGCCAACACACCCCCACACACCGGCCGCCCGTCATGAGCGTGGCCAGTCAGCTGCGCGACCCGCCGCCTACGCCCACATCGCTTGCTGATATCGATACACATTCACTAACCGACAAACGTAAGTACTGCGCATACAGTAAGGCGACACTACAAAATATTGCATAACACCATTTTCCGTACTTCGTCTGTTACTTGCAGACCCACATAAAGGAATTATTTGTGTAAATTTTTTCCGACCAGCCGTTCCGTTTTATTTAACTTCACATCGCTGTACCAATGAGAAATTAAATTGTCTACAAACAAAAAAAAAACTTCAGTAATATAGCTTTTATATTGTTTCAAAACAATGTAAAATTGCAGTATTATAGAAACTATATAGCATTGAAATTGTTATTTCATATTTTTATGAAGTCCTATACTTATATCAGCATTTTTAAACCATGTATTATTTTTATAGAATCTCGAGACGAAGAACCACTAATGGAAAACTACGAGGCAGAACGACTAGTTTCTGAAAACCTTATACAGCTCGAGGAAGATTTTCAGCGCTTAGGTACATCTGAAGAGAGCTCGAACACAAGGCGTCCCAGTGGGACACCATCAGAACCCATTGATGATTCACCTCTTTACTTCAGGTATGTGATTAGTTGATGATATTACTTTGTGTATATATTTTAGATTTATTTTATATTCCTTTAATACAATAAGAAACTGTTACCACATTGTATTTGTCCACCAATTGTACATCATATTATAGCTAGTTTTTTAATTAGCTATTCAAATTGAAGTACTATTAATGGAATCAAAAAAATAAGCAAGTTCAAATGTGATTGCACAGTAGTAGTTCTAATGACTGCATATGAAACTTTTCATATTGCACATTTACAATGTCGGGTCAACCTCTGAAAAATATGCATGTAATCAGTATAAGTATGTAATCATATGTGTGAGTATTTGTCGATATCATCTCAGATTTTATTAACTTAACATGCTTAGATGTAATGCCAAAATTATGATCCCATTTACAATAACAAGCGGTGAGAGTTCATAGACCAATCAATTTTATTTTATGAGAGACAAACAAAGAGCCATTCAAGTTCCAACATGTAACTCTCATATATTTTAACATTATATTCTATTTGCTTTATTTACCCATACAATTAATAAGGCTACATTCAAAATTATAATAGTGAAAGCTATATACTAAAATATGGTCCTTACGTGGTAAAAAAAACCTGCATCTTTTTTCTATTTTTGTCTGCCTTGAGTGATGCTCATCCAGTTTTTCCCAACTGTTTTTATAATACCTGTTATCGACCCATCCATTTTAACATTGTGTAAGAGTAAATATTATTTTAGAAAAAAAAAACATGTGAATAGCAGGCTATGATTATGATTTTTGTATAAAAAAAATCCTATTTTTATTTGAACAAAATTTATTCACTTCATCATCTATTCAATAACTAAGTTTCTTGTCAGACGCGTTGTATTCTCGCCGGAGGTGCCGATCCGGTTGGACTACGTGGGGAAGCGTGTCGATCTGTCGGCGGGACCCGTCGCCGGCCTACTCATGGGCCTAGGACAACTCAACTGCTCAGAACTCAAACTTAAACGACTCTGCCATAGGTCTTTATTTTATTATTTTTTGTATTATTAGAATTTTTTATAAGGCCTTTCTTTGATATTCTGAAAAACATATTGATGTTTACACCGAAGTGATTTGTTTTAATCCAAAAAAGTAATTGCCGTTTTTATGTATGTTTTCATTCAAAAAAAAAAATATTTTACAATTGTAATTTTGAATTTTCATTATGAAAAGCAGTTTATGTTAAATCAAGGAGCCATTCATTTATGTCTTCTCAACTCATATGGCTGTTATACTTCCTATATATATATGGAAATTCTATCAACAGGTGACCATAAACATTTTAATGGAAAGTTCTAAGATAGCTCAACTTTCTATAATTATATTTAGAGTTTTGTATCCAATGAAAAAATAAAATTGTTACATGATCACTCACTCACTATCTGTTGACCTGTCATAGCTTACATTTTCTCCGAATCTAATTGATGAAAAAAATTGAAATTAATGCATGAAAAGAGTAAGGTGATCAAATTATGGCTAAATAGACGAATCCTGATTTTGAAACAAATGACTTGGAATCCGTTCCTTATTCCTCGATAGTGAAACAATATCTGACTAACCTCTTGTGATTTCATTACATATTATGAATTACATAATATGCATTACATATTAAATAAAAGAGTTCATTATGAGAAATACAAAATTGATTTCAAAAAATGGATTAAAATTTATTATATATATGTATTGTGCTCATTGATAGTTTACAAGAAAATTTAAACAAAAATCCTATTTTTGAATACTAATTATAAACAGAAAGTATTCATAAAGAAAGAATGCACACAAATTGCTTAACTTGACACTGAGAAGTGGTGAGTTCAATTAGTTGTGTGATTACTATATTAGTCTACTTCTATAAAGAAGTCAGGTTCAAATTCCAGCTTATTGATGTTTCTATGATCTTGCAAAACTTAAAAACCTAGTAGGTGATGCGAAAATTTCTAGTATTGAACTAGTAGATAGTACAGACTCACATTTGACTAATTTTGTGTCATTTTTCTATCTTGTAAATAATAATAGTGGTAGTATAATGTAGACATACAAGCTTGAACTATTTTCCACTCTCTTTAATCGGTCATTATATTCAAAATCTTTTATGTGATATTTTAAATATAGACACGGATTGCTGGGTGTTGAACGCCTAGTAAGGTGGGCGCTGCAGGAATGGTTAGCTGATATCAAACGTCACCAGCTACCTGGCCTACTCAGCGGTATAGGACCAATGCACTCACTGCTACAACTCCGTGAGTAATGAAATATTTTAAATTTATTTTAATAATGACAGAACAAATATGTAATTTTCATCAATTCCATTTGTTTTCACCAAACTATCAAATCATTTTCTATTACTACACAAGATATCAAAAAATTTACACTGGTTAACAAAATTTTAAACATCTAAAACAGTACCTCATTTAGTACCTGTTTTTAAGACAGTTTAAAGTTTTTCAGGTTTCAATGTCTGCAGCCCTACTAATTTTAAGTAGCACTGAGGAACTCTAGCGTCCTAAATAAATGTTGAAACAGGTTTATTTGTTCAAAATATATCTTTGTTGAAACGAAGGAACATGTTTTTTTTTAATATGTTTATACGATAACTCCTATCACCATATTTTTTGTAAAAAAAAAAGTTCAGTATAAAAAAAAACTAAAATACAGTAAGAAAAAAATTTTTGAAAATACAGAGATTTCGGAATTTATAAGCTCGCCATTTGCCATATTTCTTAGCGTGACGTTAAAGTCTAAGACAACAAACAACTATCTTACAAACAAATTGTTGAAAGTGTTAGGCAGTCGTTTTGTATTTTATGATTATCATGGAACAAGCCGAAAAACCAACTTATAACTATGTATTGTACCTATGTATAAAAATACAATAAGTAATGCAATGTATTTTTTTTTTTTTGTATAAAACGGTACAAAAAGGTGCGGCCATAAGGAGGAGAAAGTAGTGTGAAAATTATATGTAGCGCTTTGTTGACATAGATTCTAACGTCACATACATCTGACCAATGACATTGCATTTAAACTACTTTGAATTTCTTACATTTATTTTGCATTTCTAAATAATTATTTCTTCAACGAAAAACAAATAACATCAAAAAATAGTAATAGAGATAAAAGTTTACAAAAACAAAATACTTTTTTCTGTTTCAGGCATATTTTGCTCCTTTTCTTCCTTCGAAGGAGTTCAAAATAGAAAGAATTGTTTTTTGGTAAAATGATTAATATATGAACCCTGTGAAACATTAGTGTTTCAAATCCAAAAAAAAAATTCAAATCAATGTAGTCTCAAATTTTAAAATTTCATTTATTTTTAACCAAATTTTATGAAATTGATAATTTTGTGCCCTTTGAACTCATATTCAATCATTTATTAGGATCATTTTATATATGGTTTGAGCTCAAAATATATACAATGCATAAATGTAATTGCTCAAAATTAACCATGTTGTTTTTAAAAAGAGTATAAGAATCTTCTTTTAAAAGCTTAAAAAATATCAAATTCATTTTCTTCATTATGTTCCAGTTTATCCCTATTTATTACGACCAATTTAATTTATTATAACTGCATAATATTTAAACATTATATTCTTATTGTTCTTTTATGTGTAATTTTTATTTCATCTTGGTTCATATCATTTTAGGATTTAGTACTAAATTCTATTTTTAGTCTAAATATCTGCTGAAATCAACTGTCTCCAGCTGTAAACGCCACGGCCGAAGCTGTGGTATTGTGCTGAGCTGGACCTGATATGGCATTCTAACCAACATCTAGATAACTAAATTACTTGCATTTTACAATTTGTGATTTACTATCCAGTTCAAAAATAAACACTCCTTCTTTCTTGTCTATGCGGAGCACCCTTAAAAGATTAATGTAGAAGTAGTGATGCGTGACAGCGTTATAGTATGAAAAAATAGTGACTAAAAATACAAAGAATAAGTTAAGGTGATTGCACCACTTGTATGGGATGAATGAAATTAGGTTGATGAGTTTGTCCATAGAATGATTATGTGCGATTGAAAAGTCGGCAAGGAGCGTCCTTGCAAAACTTGTGCAGACCTTGCATAACACAAGTGAAGAAATCCGAAATAAAGCAAAAGAGGCATGTAAGAATCTCATCGAGTAGGGTTTTGTGATTTCTGTCTATGCTTCCGAGGAATAGGCGTGAGCTTATATGCTATAAATAATGTAATTACTTCAAGTTATCCATGTTGACAGTGACCGGTATCCGCGACCTGGTGTGGCTACCGGTGGAGCAGTGGCGGCGCGACGGGCGGCTGGTACACGGGCTGCGGCGCGGAGCCGCATCTTTTACAGCGCGCACTGCCGTCGCCGCGCTCGACATCACCCAGCGTCTCCTTCACCTCATACAGGTATACCGTCTTAAAGCACCAATGAGGTCTAAGCGATGATTGACAATTCACACTACAAAATATTAAACTATTTATCATGTATGTGGTTCCACATATGATATGCATGTTGGTTATTGTTGATAGCTATAACATTGTATTCTTTATGATTGTTAATACAAAAATCAACTTCAATATCAAATACCATGAGGGATCATAGTCAAATAGTAAGACATATGAATATTTTCCATTTAACGTTTTCTTAGCTGAGCAGATTTCTTTTGCTTATATCCTTTTAAAATAGAATTAGGTCTTTCTCGATATGCTATCATTATTGATGATATTACAAATGAAATAATTTGTTGATATTTTCTGTTTTATATAATTGTTTTCCTGTCCGCACCTTATGCCATACTTTTCATACATCTTTGAGGATGATCTCTAAATTCGATTTTTATCTGGAATTCTATTTTTTTTTTCTTCTAATTGTAAATCTGTGAAATTGCTTTCTTAAATATATTATTTTTACATATTTAATTCATAGCCTTCTTTACCTGAATAGTGATCAGATTCAATCTATAACCCAGTACTCTCTATTTTAATATAGCCAATGCATGCATTCATGAAATTGAACCATAATAGATTGTATTTTTCTCAGGCATCGGATTGCGAAATTCCATTCGCATATCTCGTACCTAACAATGTCGCCTCCCTGGTCATCAACATCTGTTCTCCAAATCTAAGTACATGCTTTTATTTGACCTGTTGGGTAAGCTATTTTCTCATATACTTGTAATTTACCCAGCTGGTTGTCAAAAATTACAAATTGACCTAGTAATTTGAAAAAAACCAATATTCCGATTTGTCAGAGTTATCTTTATTTTTTGGTTTATATATCTATAATCTATCTAGTAAAACTTGGTCCGCTTGTCGAATTTCTTTCTATTAAAATAAACTGTACTTTCTTTTTCTTTACCCCTGATATTTAACAAAATTGCATAATGACAAATTTTATTCACATTAAATTCACTAGCACATTGTTAGTTTTTCGTCCACCTATGTCTTACATGAAATCTTATCACTCCTTCATTATTATAACAGTATTTCAAAGACTTAAGCTATTGCTGAAACTGTAATGAATAGATATCATACATATTAGTTTTAAATAACATTGATCTAATTTTGAATCTTGTACACATTATGTTGCATCTTTACCATTATATTTAGTAAATAATAATATACTATTGCATAACTACAAATAATACTTATTGCTATTTCTTAAACAAATTAAGTACAATTGAATAAATACAAATATATTCATGTATAGTCATTTGTGCTATAATTGTTATTGGTTTTTATGATTATCCCCTTTTTTGACACATCAAATATATATAAAAAAATCATTATTCCGTTACACATTACTAATTAAAATTCATAGTATATATCAGCAATGA
The DNA here is from genome assembly GCA_005406025.1 of Eumeta japonica. NCBI lineage: Eukaryota > Metazoa > Arthropoda > Insecta > Lepidoptera > Psychidae > Eumeta > Eumeta japonica. The sequence goes on from BGZK01001061.1 coordinate 151,141, forward strand.
AAATTTATCTTCTTTATGATTTTAAAAAAGATAAATTGAATCTTCATGATTATAAACCACCTAAAAATCTTATACATGTAAATCAATTCAACGGATATATTACTACCAAAGACGTGAATTGGATGGTCAACAGTCTATAACTAGAAAAAGAACTGATAAAATTGAAAGCTTAATTGAACTTAAAAATGTCAGAAATATGCACTACTAATTCATTTTTACAATACTAAAAGTATGAAAAAATATTATATAATCAATAGATCAAGAGAAAAACTATTGTTTGATAACACTCGAGTTCTTAATACTCTGTAATCGTTGTATACAAAAGAAGAGCTTTGTGAGACGCCACAAATGTGAAACTTCTAATTAATTCTTTTATTTAGAAAAAATTAAATGTCAACAAAAAATTAAATGTAATAGATTGTACTGCGTTTCATTGTAAAACTTTTGTATTCTCACTGTCACTCGTATTTAAAATTAATAAATACTTTTAATATATCAAAGTAGATTCACTTATACCAATATTTACAGAGAGCTGTAGGCATTAATATAATAAAATACGTGGATACATTAACACAAATGAAAAGTAGCAATTCTGTAGCGTGATAGAAAAGAAAGCGTTTAATAAAAGTGTTGAAATGAGAACGCTGAGCCGGAAAGATCCGATAAAACCAAAAATCGCCCGAACGGCATGTTGTGTCATGCCATCGGAACAGTTTTACTTCTGTTCAAATACACCAGGTTTTTCGCATCAAAAATTTTGAGAATTAATTGAATATATAAATTTTATGCTTGTATAGTATTAACAATATTATTGGTGTAAAATAACAAAATATTTAAACAACTCATTTAATAGAACTTGCTTGTAACTTCTAACAAACCTAATCATTCACTGACATAATTGAAAATGTTAATTTTGTACTTTATTTACCACTATAGTTTTTTCTTTACTGAAGAAACTATAATGGTCCATTATTTTTTCACTCTGTTCAGTATCCCTAGCACATGCTGAACTTACACTTGGATGTTATTGTTTTTTACTTCCAATTTACACTATAACCCTGCCAAAGTTTAACATCCATAGGAATATTTTTATTTAAGAGAAAAAGGGAAAATCTTTTAAAAACATGTTTCTTGTATGGTGATTCGGCATTTCATTTTTGTTTTGTTTATTATTATTTGTTAGCAATGTTTGTAATACGACGTAATGTGTGAAAATTTTAACTGGCTATTATGGTTTAACTGATATATGACTTTTAAAGGTAGCACAGACGGCGGAGAGACTACGTAGGCGTTTAATAATAGGGTCCCATTAGCACGCCTCTCTTAAAAATATACAACATACTATAATAATATACGTCATTAGGCGGCGGCAGAAACGACATTCGACATGCTAACGCCGGGGCCGACACTGGCACTGCAGGATGCGTACGAGCGGCGCGCGCGTCGCCGTCGCCATCGCCATGACCCCGCCCGCCAACCCACCGATATCCGGGAGGGCGTAGCCAGCGCCTATCACACTGTCAGAGAGGTACAGCTTCACTATGCAAAGTACAATATATTTCAACAGTAGCACATATTTTCATTATATAATGTAATTTTGAAGTGAATAATTCCTGTAATATGTAATGCATCACAATGCAATTTTAATGCGTCGATGTATATCTGGAACTCACATAAATACTATATTACTGGAGGTCTATTAAAAAAACTAAAAATATTGTGTAAAATCTTATTTTTTACAGTTAATTTCTAAAATACGTGTGTGTATGGCCGCCGCCGGCGGCGGCACCTGAGTGGGCGCCGCGTACGTGGCGGCGTGCGCGCGCCCGACGCACGCAAGGACCACGCCGACAAATGGCGGCAACGTGCGTGCTTTTAATACATATATTCACAATAATAACACACTTGCTTCATGATTTGTTTATAAAAATAAATAACAATTTTCTTTACATTTCCAACTTGCCATTATATAGACACAACGTCGCTAAAATTATTTTAGAGTGCAAAACATGATTAATAAAATATAGCAATTTATTAAATTTGTTTAATAATACCATTTATTAGATCCATGTTATACATTATTATTCAAATAAAAATATAATACTTTTAATAGAGACTCCATAATGTTAACTATATTAATATAATAGTTATTGCATTACCTTATTTCAATTTCACTTCAATTAATTTGATAAGAATCGCTGTGTATACAATACTAAAGAATCGACAATCATGAGAAATTGTTATCTGCATTCCAATACCAACTATGTACCCCTTAAAATTAAAATGACAAACACCATTTGATAACTAATTCATGTAATTACTCAACGAAACTGCTTATCGAAATAAAATTTTTAGCAAAAAAATTTAAAAAATTGAACCTAACATACCTTAACACAAAAATTCAATTTAATTTTCTAAAGCTAACCTTTATATCAAGAATTTTACAATCAATTCCAAAAGTTTCAAAAAATATGTTTTTTTGCTAAACAATAATGCTCTTGCCTATTCCAATGCTTGTGTTGTTTAAATTATATTTTCTTGTTACAGCATCTTCAGTGGACTGAGATGGTATCAACAGGGCTGGCAATTTGGAATGATCTCGTGTTTTTCTACATTTAATCCCATTAATATCTGAGTTTTAGGTGAAGGTCTTAGTCTCCAGTATACAAATTAAATGCAAAAAAAAAAGCAGTATGCAAATCAAAAATATTTTAATACCATCAAATTCCTACTTCATTATGAAATAGGCACAGCACTGAGTGTGAAGCAATTTGTTTTAATAATTCAATGGTGCTTTATTATTATATGTAGCATTTATAGCATTTAGCTATGTAGCCCTACAAAACGTGTAAATATATATATGCAAATATTAAAATATATGCAATCAGTGCCATTGCAGTGTGATTACCAATTTGGGGATTATAATGTGACACATATTTTAAAGCAAGTTATATGGATGGCAATGTTAAAGTCCGTTTTATTTTGAGCTACTTCTATTTAATGTGTCTTATTTAGTTTAAGTAATGCCATGATATTTTTTTACAATTTCACTATAAATAATATACCCTCCATGTTTTTATTTTCCATTTGTATTGAATTTTGAGATGTGTAAATAATGAAATTTGTTTTTTAATTTTCTATACATTACTCATTTACAAGATGTGACATGTTTAAATCAATATTTGAAGGGATTTGGTTTGAACACCAATAAAATTACATTCTTGATTTTTCAATAAACAAATATAAGGTGTTATAACAATCAGCAAAAATTGTACATTTTAATAAAAATATAGAAAAATATTTTAATCAATATATGTATGATATGAATAATCCTTATAAATCGCTCATTATTGAAAATTTATCAAATTATTTTTATGGAAGGAAAAGTAAGTCATTGTGTAACTTTTTATGTGACATGAAATAAAGACAACAAAAAATAATTGTAATTTCCTTTTATCCTTTTATTAAACTTCACTACTTCCAAATATTTGAGGCACATAGAACATTCAATAGTTCTTCTCGACCTGGGTCTCTTCAGGATATCTCTCAGTTAAAAAGCTCTTGACTTCTCCATACTCAACACGTAGATTATGACGAATTTGTTCATGGTTACGCCTCTTCTCATATTTCTTCAAATAAATTTCCCAATGTGGCATTTTTTCATAGAAATGAGGATGCTTCTTCTTCTTTAAAACAACTTTATCATTCATCACATAGTGAATGAAGTCCAAGGTCTCATCTTTGGGAATCTGTTCTTTAGTTCTCACCACACTGGGACTGGCTACAACTTTGGGATAATTTGAATTTTCCTTGCGGTATTCTACCAAATGTAGTTTTTTTTCTTCTGCAAGTTGTTGATGAGTTCTCTGTGAATTTTATGTACAGAAATTAAAAATATGCATATTTGTTTTTTGTTCTTGTAATATATCCCTCAAAAAACCCAATTATTAAATAATTTTAATGCAAACGAAGCCTCAGTATACTATTAATATTCTTTATTCTTTTATTAGTCTTAGATCTGGAATTAGAAAAATGTACCCTCATCTGTTAATTGAATCAAATATTGTTTTGCAGGCAGATAACAATATTATAAATTTATGAAAACAATGTCTGCCACCCTAGTCATGCTGCTACAAAATTTAATTAATAATTAATTTTTTGCTTATATTAGTTGCACATTGCAAGTACAAAACTTTCGAATGTAATGTTTTACGCCATATTAGAAGAGGCAACGACCTTTATGACTGTTACAGTTGTAAACAGGTAGATAAACCGAAATTATTTCCCTCCTCTTAATTAAAAAATAATTAACACGTATGTAAGGTTTACAAAAGTCTAAATATATTTATAACTGGCAGTTACCATGAAATTATTTGCAGCCTACATAAAAAAAATGAAGTAATCAATGTTAATAACAGCAGGATCACAGTGGCAAACATTGTTGTCATAAATTTATAATATTGTTATCTGCCTTTAAAACATTATTTGATTCGATTAATAGATAAGGATATATTTTTCTAATGCTGGATCAAAGACTATACATTATATGTAATTTAACTGAAATTTTATAGTATTGTACATACCTGCTGGAGTAAACCAATAAAGAAGGCTTTAACAATATGCTGAAGGTTATGTGATTTCTCAATTTTAGCTCGTAAGTCTTTTATTCCAATGGCCTCACAAATGCACTTGATAGCTCTGTGACACACCAGTCCATAGCCCTCATTTCGTTTTTCAACAAATATCTTTGTACTACCGAATTGTGTGAAGAAATCATGGAATACTTGGAATCAAAAAAAAATATATATGTGAATAAAAATATTTCAAATGTGCCTAATTTTAAAACAATATACTGTTAATCGTACTTACTTCCATGATTATTGTAAAGTTCAAAATGCATTAATTTTTGTCCAGCTCTATTTTTGGCTTTCCTTAATGCCGATGCAGCTTCTTTGGACTTACCAATACCGAATCCGGCAACACCTTGTCCATTACCAGTAACCACCTAGAAAGTAAATTCTTTTGAACAATATGAATAAAAAGGATACTAATGGATTAAGTAATTTTTTAATTATACCATTGCTTGATAACGTCTGACTCGTCCTAGATTTCCATTCATTGTGAGTAATGACCTCAATTGCAGAACCTTTGTGTCAAAACCCTCAAACTTATCTGAAAATTAAAACATATTTCTAGATGTGTATTCCAGTAACAAAAATATATTTGCAGATTACATTTAAAATTCAAATATAATATACTATACAATGTACATAAATGTCTTACTGTCAATAATGTAAATTGAATATACTTTTGAGATCTAAGCAGATCATCACCAGGACATTTCTAATATGTAATAATTTACAAAAAGCTATATATTCAAGAATGCATTTTTATAGCTACAAAAGAAATATTTAAATTACCTTCACCAATCGGATCTGGAGCACCGATACTGCGTCCTGGCATACGTGACCCGGACCAACCTCTCTCGATGGGGTTCAGTTTTAAACGACGAAAGAATGTCATCTGGTCTCTTATTTTGATTAATTTTTGCATTCTACAAAATAATAATTTGAACAAAATAAGAAATTCTATTGTGTCATCTCCTTCACCCTATAAATTTTTTTAAGATGGAATATATTTTATATTTACAGAGGATTTAAATTAACTAAATGGATATGTTAATAATAAAAATACAATCATATAAGACATGTAAATGATACTACAGAATCAAAACCTGAGTTGAATTAACCAAATGTTAAATCCTGAAATACCACGGAGTAAAGAGAGTGAACCCTGAAAATTGAGATCAATGTCAGTGAATATCTCTTATCTATGAACCATTTGAGACTCGTTATAAAAATATGCAGCCTGTAATGAAATATAGCATATCTTTTTCCTGTGCAGATTCAATTATGTCTACTTTTCAGGCGTTTTTACGGTTCAAATATTTAATTTAATCTAACCACTCACTGTAGCACCATATAATACAGAGTCCAATTGTTTTATAAGAAACAAGTAAATAAATAGAAAAAATTTAATAATTTTTATCGCAAAAAACAGCAACTTTACAAAACATACTTCAATGAAGTTTGTGTAGCTTTTTTTCTCTTATGATTCTCTAATTGCCAAAATGACTGTAATTTACACTTTAAAATTCACCATAGAAAATAGAATACCAGATATAAACATAAATCAATTTCGAGTGATATAACAATTATTCAAATGATTATTCTTTTACTTGTAAAATTCAACAACTGCAGATTGTATAGAAACTACTCATTTAATTGACCAGTATTTATGATATATGCTCATTTTCTGAAAAGCATTAGTGTTTTATTAAGAATAAAGATATATATTACAACAAACAAAATCAATAAAAGATTATTTATAACCCTTTTCAAGTGGAATGCCTAACTTATTAACTAATATTTTCACACAATAACTAGCTAGTCGAGTGAGTGCTGGGCGCATTTTAATGGTCGCCACTGACGATGTATTTTTCGCGTCATTTTTATCGTACATCCAAAATTTGATCGTGAATGCGAATATTGAATTCACAAACAATTTTGGATGAACGACGAAAATGGCACAAAAAACTGACGCGAAAACCCCCCACCGTCAGTGGCGACCATAACATAAATCTCGGATAGCTAGGGCGGGTGCGGGCCGCAGCTGCCGGCCGGCTCCCCTTCCCCGTGTTCCCTACTGTCCCACATGTTCATGTCGTTCAGTCAAGCTTTTGTTTTGTTTTATTATGCACGCGGAGTTTTGATGTCAACAATGGATAGTTTTATTCAAAAGAATAGAAAACGAAGTGAAGATTCAGCCGAGAGCAGTAATGTAAATTTAAATAAAAAGAAGAAATATCAGAAATACGGCGACCAATATTTGAATTTCAGATTTACTTGCATTACTAAAGGGGACTTAGAACTTCCACAATGTGTTGTTTGTCACAAAGTGTTGGCAGCTGAAAGTATGCTTCCTAATTAACTAAAACGCCATTTAGAGTCAACTCACAGTCATTTATAAGGTAAGCCAAGAGATTTTTTTGTGAGAAATTTGCGAGAACTAAAACATCAGTCCACGGTCTTGGTTACAAGAGTGTCAATTCCCACCAAAGCATTACTCGCCTCTTACATGGTAGCTCACCATGTTGTCAAATGTAAGAAACCTCACACGATCGCTAAGGAACTGATCTTACATGCAGCGATATGGTATCAATAATGATTGGAGAATCGGCAGCTAAAGAAATAAAAAGTGTACCTCTTTCAAACAATCCGATTAATCGCCGTATTCACGACATGGCAGAAGTTATTAATGAGCAAATTGTGGGAAAACTATCAGGTTTATTTGCCATTCAACTGAACGAGGCGACTGATAGTAATGATGATGCTCAATCGATATGTTACGTACAGTACATACAAGAAAAAATATACATGTGAGGATTTATTATTTTGCAAAAAAATATGTGAAAGTGGTAAAGCTACTAATTTATTTGAGATTTTAAACTCATATATGACTGAAAATATTAAGTGGGATAACTGTGGGCGTGTGAACGGATAGTGCCCCGAGCAATGTCTGGACAGTATGAAGGACTGCAAGCTCTCACCCAAACCAAGGCTCCAAGTGCAAAATGGACACATTGTGTCGTACATAGAGGCCTTAGCAGCAAAAAAACATTACACCTGAATTAAGTGTTGTCATGGATAGCATTATTAAAGTGGTGAACTACATTAAAACACGACCGGTGAAAACAAGACTTTTCCATAAACTTTATGAAGAAATGAGGGCCGAGCATACCTCTTTAATTTATTATTGCAACTCTCGTTGGCTGTCCAAAGAAAACGTACTCGCAAATGTATACAAATTAAGAAATGAATTTTACATGTATCTACATACAAAATCATATATCGATACGCAAAACTTTATTAATCCAGAGTTTATAATAAAATTAGCATACCTATGTGACATATTTGACAAATTAAATGATCTTAATAAATCTTTGCAGGGAAACAATACTCATATCCTGCAATTGGCAGACAAAATTATTGCATTTCAGAAGAAGTTGCTCTTCTCTTCTACGTACGGAAGAGAAAATGAGAAGATCAAGATATTCACTGTTTCCCTGCTTTACAAAGTATTATACAAGAAAAATCGATAGAAATCCTCGATCCCTTTTTAAAAAATATGTTCACACAGCACATGTCATCATTAAACGAACACTTTGAGAAATATTTTTGTGAAAATCTGGAGCAATATGACTGGGTCAGAAACCCTTTCCAGTCACCCAAACAATTGACACTTTCAACAAAGGAAGAACAACTGATAGAATTGTCCTGTGATTTCAGCCTAAAGCTTCAATACAACAAGGACAAACTTTTTGAATTTTGGAGCTCAGTTTCTCATGAATATTGTGCCATCAGCACTGCTGCATTAAAGGTTTTATTACCATTTGCGACTTCATACTTGTGCGAAACGGGCTTTTCTGCAGTTGCAATAATTAAAAACAAGTACAGGTCAAATATCAATTTAGAAAAAGAAATGAGAGTACCAATTTCCAAACTGGAGCCCCGGTTTCCTAAGCTATGCTCAGAAAAGCAAGCACACCCCTCACATTAAAAGCCAGTTATATAAATATCTTGTTTATTTTTGTGCTTAAGTTTCGACTTCATTTTTATGTTCTAATAAAAATTATAAATGTTTTAATAGCAATTTTCTGATAACCTGGTGTAGTACTAAAATTGAGAAGTATTATTGGGGACTGGGTTGAAGGGCATCGCAAAAAAAAAATAGCTATGTCCCAAGGGCGTCACAGTACAAATAAGTTGGGGAAGCCGTGAGCTAACCCATATGCAAATATTTGAAACTATTATGATCAAACCCCAAATAGTAATATGTGGAAACAAACAAATCCAAGATTGGTCATAATGATTGGTACTTTTAGTGGGACTTGTTTTTTTTATGATTTGAAAAGATATAACTGGGTCAAATGGTGTGAGATTAATGTTGAGCATAAGCACTGTTTTATCATAATGAATGAATTTAATAGCCAATAATGTACTCACCTGTGCATTACAATTAATCTTATATTCTTGATTGATCCTTTTTGACATTAAGTTTTTAATTAATATATAAATAGCATTTTTTTTTTTATTAATTTAAGAGGTGGTGAACAAGATGGTCTAACACACTAAAGATGAGACCTATATAGATAGAACCCTTCCGCCAGTTTTTGCTATATTTTGTGAGTTAATAAAAAATAAAATACAAGAATTAGCCTTAATCCTTTTTTTGATAGAATAGTTTAATTTATATATTTGGCTTTTTTTTAATTATACAACTCAAATATAACTATTTTAATTTATCATATTAAAAAAAATTAGAAAAAAGTATGATATGTATTTATCTTTGATCAGCAAAAATGATGTGAATGGGATTCTGGTCTTGCCTTACAATAAATTATGTATGCATTGACTGTGGCTCTTACTCCTAAAAAAAACATCTTTATCCACCATTTCATGGATTTTCATTTCAAAGCATTGTATACTATGTATTAGCTACATATTAATTGTTGACATTCACACAAATTTTATTCAAATTGTACATGATACATACTTACAAATGTTTGTATGCATGCACAAGAACTATAGCTTGAAGTAACACAACAACCAAACACATTAGTTCCGTGTGATTTTAGAATACGTGATTGGAGGATTAGATCCTAATTATGTGATGCGAGGGCTTCGTGATTGACCATTAATGTGTTAAAGGAATTCATGAATTCTAGGGAATACAATTGTGTTGTTTATGTTGACCAGAATCAGAATTGAGGTAGACCTTTTCCTTTCAATATGTCCAACACATTGCAAGAATAAACTTACAACACTAGTATAACAATGACTGAACAAGAAGTAGAACAATGATCAATTTATCTAAACTATTTTCACAAAAGTTTAGTACAAAAATTTATTATCCAAAATATGTACTTATACCTAAAATATGTATGGAAAAAAATATATACTACATACCTTTCAGGATCATCTGGTAATCGTTGTTGCTTCAACAATTCTCTTCCTTGGATTATAGGAGCAGAAAGACCAGGCCATAACATATTAACTTTACCAACACCTATTATTTGGCCACGGTTTAAATCACGAATACGGATTCTCCCTGCTCCTTTCCCACGACCTTTTTTTGCACCCGCATTGCTTACAGATGTTACGGATTTCCAAAGCTTTTCAGCAGGTACTGAAATAGATCATTCTAATATAAAAACAAATATGTAAAATTGTTAAGTTGTTAGATAAACTGATACCTGTATCATTATACTGAAAACGACAAGGTAATCAAGACACAGATACTTACACTTATTGAAAAATGTTATATGAGCTACAGACGATGTGCTGAATTGATTATTTAGGTTAGAGTAGATATAGTTGTTTTGACAAATATTTGTATGTTTGCAAAATAAATTTAAAGGTTTACTAAATATCAACCTGATAGGATATAATTTAACAGACATTTTTATTGTGACAACAATTATTACTACACATTGACAAGATAATATTGCATTATTAACTTATTTCCTATACCTTCACCAATCTCCACCTACAGAAAACTTCAATTTTGAAATGTTATGAGTTGCCATACGTCTTAAGGCATAAACGTGTATATGATAGTATTGCCATTTAGTGGCCAAAGTAGTAACCCCAAAAAATGCTTTGTGGTATTGTTATCATGTAAGGATTTTTCGCATCCTAAGTAATTTATGTTCTTAACAAAGTCCTTTCCTTTTAGGTTTTAGTTATTATGCCTCAGGAATCTGCTATATTTATATCAGAATATAGCGTTTTTCATGTAATATTTGTGGCTACAAACGATTGATAATTAAAAATATATTTGTACTCAATAATTATTGTAATAGAATTAAAATTTATTGAAATAAAATTATAAGAGAAATAAGATTGGCAAGCAAAGTTCAACAACTGAAAAATTGCAATACAATGGTAAATGCTTTTCTAAAAAAAATATATTCATTCCTAATTCACTACTATTTGATTTTTATAATTTGATTTTTTAATTTTATGTCAAAATTTATTTTAGATTTACTACCCTCTTGGGGTTGTAACCGTTTTCACTGTTATTGCACATACCCGTCTATATTAATAGCAATCTGTTAATTTTTAATTAACTGCACATATAAATAAAATCTAGACGATTCTTACCTACTTCGACAGCTGTAAATTAAAATTTGGCAATCATTAGTTAAAATATTTTTATTTAAATTTGCTTACGGTTTCCTATTACTGTTATTCTGGCATTTAACCTATAAAGACAGGTTATACAGTTTAGAATTAACCTACCGCTACACAATGTTTAAATAAGTACAAATACGTCGTTCAAACAAATATGCCATCACTTTATATTTTGGATAGAGAATTATAGATTATACATTCAAAACATAAGAATAAAATATAAACTATGTGTTCGCTATGTACTTTTACATCAAATAAATTGACAGATATGCTTTAAGTACTGCAAAAACAGAAAGATACATTTCTTTATCACTCAAAGGGGCATTCTGTAAATGAGAAAAAAGACAAAAACACTGAAAAATTCTTGCTCACTTTTTTTTAATTGGCGTCAAAAATATTAGTCTATATTTTAAAAGCAATGGTGTTTCGCTATGGGTAATTACATATTTTGTATCTTTGCTTATGATTCAACTTTTTATTTTCACGCAATTTTAATTCATTTTAAATTTCCTTTAAATCGTTTTCTTGATTTGATACTTGTTCTATTTCTGATGATCATTTTAAAACTGAATGTAACGAAATTATAACCAAATAACAATTATACTGTCGTAAATTTTTAAAATTATTACCACTTCTATAATATCATAATATTATAACAAAGTATCTCAATATGGGAGAACCAGGACACTATACATGTCCATGTTTCGCAGTTGTATGAAGCTCAATGTGATACTTTAGGACTTCCAAAACTGCTTAAATATTCTCGTCTGAGATCATTGTATAATAGTAGGTACAATTTTTTCTTTATCTCCATATTATGTAGGATTACATATGACAGTGTTCTTGGCCATTGACGTATAATATAGTTGAATCAATAAATGCATTTAAGTTTAAAAAAATTTACAAATCCATAACAATTTCTTTATTTTAAACATCTAACTTATTTGTATTCAAGATGTTAAATTAAAATAAAAGTATCTTATCAATGATCTACCGCCCACTTCTTCATAATATTATTTTTTCCAATGATGTTATTTCAATCTAGTTCCAAAACAGCAACCTGTAACGGCGGCAAAGACTTATCAAATTATATTGAATTTATGAAAATTATATTTTAAATATATTTTGCAGAATTTATTTTTGAACGCATTATTATTTTGACGTTCAGATATGTCAATTTACGTGGCCTACTAGAAATATTTGTTGCTATTGTCTGTTTGCAGAGTATTTTTCTTGTAATTTCTATTGATTATTAAAATACATATAAGCGTAGGTGCAATAAAAAATTCAAAGTGTTCTCTGCTACTAGCATTCCACACAATGGGGCTTTGTAAGTGTCCAAAAAGGAGAGTTACGAATCAATTTTGTTTCGAACATCGAGTAAATGTCTGTGAATACTGTATGGTAACTAACCACCCGAAGGTAATTAATATTTTCTCTAATTAGTTCACAATATGCTGTCTTAAAATGTAATAACTCTTTTAATATTGTTTCAGTGCATTGTACAATCATACTTGCAATGGTTGCAAGATAGTGACTACAATCCAATCTGCGAAATATGTACGAAAAATTTGAATGAAGATGAATGTATTCGACTCACATGCTACCATGTGTTCCATTGGGCTTGTGCTGAGGGCCGCTACAGAGCATTACCTCATACCACAGCTCCTGCAGGTTATCAGTGCCCATCATGTGCAACGCCTGTATTTCCACCACCTAATCTTGTATCTCCTGTTGCTGATGTGTTAAGAGTGAAGTTGGCAGGTGTCAATTGGGCTAGAGCCGGTCTTGGCCTACCCCTGGTAAGAACTAGTTTCCCACCAAATTAATACAAATTTGGCTTCCTTATTTTGAAGTTATTGTTCTGAATGTACTTTAGAGTAATAATGTTTATTGTTATTTTTTTCATTAAATTAGACCATTGATAGCTTTCAGAAGATCAAGATTTAAAAGGTGCAACCGCAAGAAGTCAGTCACCATTAGATAATAGTCAATATTATTCTGGCAGCAATGTAGATAGCCCTCGTGGCACCCCTGTTGGCGCGAGTGATGATGAATCCACAGGCCGACTCCCTAATGGTACCCCACATTCCATTGTACAAATACCTGATGATTCTGGCAGTACTTATGATAATGCAGTAAAAAGAAGTGACAGTATCCAAGGTTAGTATTAATTTAATGCAGGTTTGGCTAATTTTTCATATTGCAAGTTGATACCTTTTGGAATTAAAAACTTTTTGAATTATTTTGAGATCTTTAAAATGTAGCAAAATCTGAGAATAATTAAAAAAGCATAAGACTTTTTTGGCAGTATTCTTTGAACCTTATCTGTCTTAAGTTCTGACTGACTTAAGTTCTGATTCATATGAATTTCAAATTCATATGAATCAGATTAAACATGGTGACAATAAAATATAGGATGTGTTATTGAAAGGGAAGAAAATGAGGTCAAGTAAAAATAAAAATTTATAACTAGATGGATTCAAATAGAGCACCAAATAAATTGTTTCTAAGTCTAGAACAATTAAAACTATTTAACTGTTAATTGATAAGAGATTTTAAGAAATACTATTTTCTTAATTTTTAAAGATCATTAATAGAGGACATACTGAAGTCAAAAATAAAATTAAAATGTCAATTTGAAATGAATTAGTTCTGCAAGAATGATTAAGATTATAATAAAATGTAGAATAGTATATTATTACCTTGGAAATACAAAAACCTAGTATATATAGATAGATAAAAAGATAGAAATTATTTTGAGAGATCTTTTAAAATTTGACAATTTACATGATGTTAAAGAACTACAAAATTAGCCCTCTATTATTTCAACAAATTTAAAAAGTAAGGTTTTGTGTGTTTTAAAATTTGGCCATTTTGTAATATGCCACTAATATGGTCTGCATAGGATTTAATATGGCGACCCTTGCCGATCTTTCCATCACACGCATTGGCTCTATGGATTTGTTTTGTCAGTCTACTTTCATTCATCTCTTCCAGATGGCCACTTCCAGATGGATACTTCTTTCTACTCTTGTCGCTACATCTTCCTTCAAACCACATCGCTCTCTAACATCACTGTTTCTACATCTATCTTTCAGAGAAACTCCACACATTACGCAGTGATCACATTTCTACTGTATTGATCCTACTTACATTTTTGTTTTACTACCAGACATAAGCGTAGGGATTAGAACCCCAAGAGCATGATAGACAAACGTGCTTGTAGTGAGGTACTTTTACTATTCATAATAGCAAGCAAAGCCCCGTTCACTTTATTTCCCACATTCACTCTCCTTTTCATATCTCTATCATGTTTACCATCATTTATAAACAGACTACTCAAATATACAAACTCTTTCACTTGTTTGTCTTTTTACCTTCTACATCCCATTCAGTTGTGCATTGATCTCTTTCAAACACCATCACCTTAGTATTATCGACATTTACTTTCATACCCCTTTTCTTGATAGAATTATTAATTTAATTTACCATCTCCTGTAGTCTGTATGGCAAAAGCGCAAAAATTACTTGTTAATCGACATACAGGAGGCATTTGACAGACAGCTCATCCATCCTTAGTCCACACTCATACTCTTTCAAGTCATACAGATGACAGCTATCCGTGAATAGGTTGAATAGCCATGATGAAGCTACACATCCCTGTTGATGTCAAACCAGTCAGTGTATGCCCCATTTGTTCTGACACAAGTAGTAGAGCCTCTGTATAGGGAGTGCAATGCCTGTACCAATCCGCTACGCACACCATGCATGGATAGGGGTCTTCACAGATCACTTCTTTTCACTCTATCATAAGCTTTTTCCAGATCTACAAAAATACTGAAAACCTTTTGACAATTAACTAAAAACTTTTCTGCAATGTTTCACAGAGAAAAAATTTGGTCCATATGCCCCATCCCTTTTTGAAATCCTGCTTGTACGTCCCAAATCTTGTTTTCAATCTCATTCACAACACTTTCAATAATGCACTAAAATAATGATTTTCGCACACAATTTTCCAACTACATTTAGTAGGCTTATAGAGCAGTAATTTGTGCAAACCTACCATGACCCTTTCCCTTTACAGAGGGTTATAATATGTCAGTCATTAGGTAACCTATGGCTTTTTCAGTATTTATTAAAGAACTGGTACAGCAGGCTTGCCACTATCCTACTGCCTCTCAGCGTCTCTAATGAAACTATTATATCAGCATCTTTTTTAACTTCCATATGTTTTAGTGCTTTCATAATTTCATCTATGGTAATTCCACTTTCATCAATCATATACTCAGTTGAAGTAACATTATCATCTGCAACCGTATCCTCACACGCAAAAACACTTTCAAAATAATTCTTCCAGTGCTCTGTCACATGATTTTCCTCATTCAGTGATTGTCCCTCATCGTGTCTAATTGCCAGGCCTTTTTCCCATATTCTGAAAAAAAATTTGATTTGCTCAGAAATTATCTGAGATTCTCTTATAATAGCATTCTTTTATTTCATATTCATGTGAAGTTGGGGAAAATGCATAAAATAAGCACTTTCAACCCAGAAAAGAATATTTTATGTGGAAAAATACTGCTTTCAGAATATTTTATAGTAATGAGATATGTTCCATAAAAAGATATCAAACTTGGACCTCTATTTTTGAAGATTAAGTATCTCTTATATCTAAAGAGAGTTTCTTTATTCATTACATTAATATAAACAGTATAGCATAGATTATGTTAATATTACTCTGCCTATACAAATAAAACCCCATTCAATTTGGCTGCAACAGTAATATTTGATGGAACAGAATTGAAATATTTATATAATAAAAATGTTGACCAAGTGTTTTTAGGGTTCTGATTCAAAACCTAAAATATAAATGGAACCCTTATAGTTTCGTCATGTCCATGCATCCATGTCATAAGCATTTTATTCAAAAACTACAAGACAAATATTGTTGAAATTAATAGTGTAGGTGTTTTGTATAATCCGCTACTTAAATTAGTAGTTAAGTAACAAAAATAAATTTTTCTAGGGTGGGCACTCCATACAATACATGTAATAGAAGCTGAAAAAATTTTTTTTCATCAAACAATATGTGGCATATATTTCGACAGTTCTTTAAAGAAAAAACTTTAAGGTTTCTAAGCAATTATTCTAATTATGTGAATAATTTCAGAAATAATTGTTCCTAAAGTAATAGAAATTGTGTCCCTCCAACTCCCTGTATTTTCTAAACCGTATGTTTAAAAAATATGAAAAAAATATATAAAGATAATGCTTAATAAATACTTTCAACCAAAATTATTTTGAATGTGATCAAATATACTGTTCTCGAGTTATTTCTGAAAAACTGCTCCTCAACAAAAGGAGAGTCCCATGAAGATACACTCTTTTTGTGATGCACTAGATTAGATAATAGTCGACATAGCTACTTGTTTTTGTAGTTATAGATGACTAAAGTGCTTATAACTATTCTGTGCAAGAAACAGAAAAAGTGTAACAACTTACTTTTTTATGTGTAGTGCATTTCTTTGTAATAATGGTTTCGGAACCCTACAATGAGCATAATCCCGACATCCTCTTGAAGGTTTTTTGTTATTACCTTTCTATGTGGACAGGTAATAAAAAAAAAAGTAAATTCAGTACTTATAATGGTATTCAGCAATCATAATAGTTCTGGTAAATTACAGTAATTTCATTTTTTATTTCTAAAAAAACGTAATATCGATACTATCACTCACGGGCACTAGTTGCAACTGACATGTTTAGGATGGTTTATAAATCCTTTGATTAGCCTGTGGCTTGACCTGTAGCCTGTAACACATGTGTTTGGCATGCTTTGTTTAAAATGGACCTTCCTATATGTTGTTTTTAATTATGACATTAAATTTCAATTGTATCAATTGAGGCAAATGGTACTGTTTTGTTTTTTTTTTGACATAACTTTCTAAACTTTCTAAATATAAATGAATCGGTGCTGCGTATAACATTTCATCGTAAATTTATTATCAGTCACACACTCGCTCCTCACCTAACTATGTGACATCCATACTGTAATGTGGCAAGGCAAACTACATCGAAGTATTTTCATATTTTGGCTGCCATTATCAATGAGATTGATGTGTTGCAAGTTCTGAAAATAGTATTTAAAATAACTAGTTGCACTATGAAATCATGCAAAAAGTACACTTTAATATCACATTTCATATGTAAGTATAGAATTATCTTCACTCTTGTACTATATAATACACATTAAAAACTATGTGACTACAACATATATTTGAATTTTACTTGTTGTCAAGAATATGTATCACCTGATAATTTTTAACAGTGCTCATTAATATAAAATGTTACAATTTAACATATTTCACATATTTTGCACGTAAACAGTTTATTATGTAAACATTATAATTATGTATGTTTACAAAAGACTCACTAAACTTACTACAATGAATAGTTACAGGAGCGCCATGCACACTGCTTGGGTAATATTGCAACATTTTTAAGTCTGTTATTTCATTATAATAGTACACCTAATTTGGTGCAGAGCATGCAGCCAATAATAAATATATAGTTTCATATGACAACCATGTTTTTAGCAATGTCCTTATATTAACTAATGATCGTCTAAGAAAAATATTTTAATATTAACTATGTGGCAAATTTAACATCTTTCTTATAAACATATTTTGATTTTATATTAAAAATATGTATCCCAATATTTATGTTAAATATTGTCTATTAATTACCAGGTCAAGCATCGAGGAAAGGTTATAAACCTTTAGAACAAGCCAGGTCTACAACCAATTTTGATCATGATGAAAATAAATATAAACAGAAGTCTACCTTTGCTTGGGTTAGTCGGTGGTGGAAGTAAGTACTTCTAACTTAAATTTTTTTCTTCAGACAAATAGAACTCTATTAATTACTGTTATGTTTGAGACTCCCAATTTCGTAAAAATTTAGAAAACCAGATTTATAGAAAATATGCGTTATGGTACTGAAATGCATTTTTCTGTATACATTATTCTAGTTTGAAATGATAAATTTGAGATCTACAAAAAAATCAGTTAATTTTATTTATAGGTGAGTTAGTATTCAATGGCTACGTTATATACACATTCACAGTAATTTGGTGTAACGCTTGTGTTGCTGTCACTATGTACTCAATGGTAAAAAATAAAAGGATCGATCTAATCAGACATATAATAAAAATCAATAGACAATCTAGTATCATATATTGAATCATTATCATATTTACTAATAATGAGAATTGGGTGATATGATAGCCAGCACTGACCCTGGGTTAGAATGAGAGGAGTAACCGCTCTATGTGCAAGGTAGCAAGGGGTGCCAAAATGCCAAATGCAATAATATCGAATTAAATTTTTTCACTTTTAAGAAGTGTGGAATTTCATACTACTTAATTTCAATTAAATGCAATAAATGTTAATTTTTGTAATAAAAGTTCAAGTTTAAACAAATGGATAATCATTATTTATTAAGCATAAACAAATTAAGACTGAAAAGCATGACATCCAAAGAATGCTGAAAAGCAATCTCACTCAACCCTAATCAAAGAATAAGGCTGGCACTAATGATAGCTGTACATTATTTCTGATACTTTTAATTCCAGTATTTCTCATTCATTTTCTTTGCACAAACATGTATTCCTTATCCATTCGTGGATGCTTTTATATAGTAGTATCCATTAATTATATGTAAATATAGCTTTAAAATGTTCATACAATAATTTTCAACTGTACTGAAAGTTCAAACCATTAATAGTAAAAAGTGATTAATATACATTTTACAGAAATTCTCTACCTTCTTCTCGTGTGAGGAGAACTGGTGGAATCTACAAGCGATATTGGATAATGCTGTTTGTCATTGTAATAGTTGTGGTCGTATTGGTAATGATAGGGCACCGAGAAGTTGATGCTGAAGATCCATTCGGAGCCCTGCAGGATGACCAGAAAAGAATATTACAGAAGAATTGACCATTTAGCTTTATAATCAAACTATCAATCTTGTAACGTGATATATCTATTATACAGAAAAAATTGTTTTATTTATTCTGTACATCTGTAGATGTACTATACTAAAATTCTAATAACTTAAAATTAAAAATAGTAAGTTATCAATCCTAAAGGGCCACAATATTATCGATTATCAATCTGGTAGTAAATTTCCATAGACATTTATAAAACAAACTGGATACTTCCAATTTTAATAAATAAAAAATGAGCTGTATTAAAAAAAACGTTTCTTGGAGTTCAGGTTATTTTAACTTTTGTATATCCAAACACAAATGTCAAATGGAAAAAGTCAATTCAAAGAAAAATAAATTTATATATTTTAAATATGTAATAGCAGTTAGTAGTGTAATTTTTGAGCCATCTGAAGAATAAATCACCATAAATAGATAATAGTTGATTGTCAATAGATAGAGAGAGAAATTTAGTAGCAATATATTATGGAGTAATTTACCTACAATATGTAAGCATTTATGGTACAATAAACATAACACATATATTGATTGAAAAAAATATTCAAAACAAAATCGAACTGTCATCTATTAAATGGTGTACATACCAGGTGACAGAAATCAAAGTGTCTGCAGCAGTTGTGTACAATTTTGTGTGTGCGAGAAAGGTGTCTTGTACTAGAAAAAAAGTTGTCTTGGTGCACTAGTTGATGAAAATTTTATATTAAATAAGACAGGTTATTTAATTATGAGTCGGAAAAATAGCAAAAAATTTTGTGAACAAAAGCAAAAATTCTAAAATGATTACGATTGCAATTCTAAGTCTTGTATACAAGTAACTGCTGCAACACCTCTAGCTGTGAATGTGGACAATGAGTGACATGAATCTATCTGAATTCAAAATTTTTTGGGGGGCATTTATTATTATGGAAAAGGAGGTCCATCCATAGACATGTTACATGCTACAGCAGAGAGTGGGATCAACAAAGTATGATAAGGGCAGGGACAAATCATAAGCTTCGTGATGTAAAACTTATTGTAAAGTTATTAAAACTCTATATTAACTAACTTATCAATGCTTATTATAAGGATTTAATTTAATTGCATCATATTTTAGTATGCCCATTGAACCTTGCCTAAACCACTTACAATGTCACTACAACCGCCTTACACATACATCAAAAGGCATATGTCACCATCTTTGAGGCTTTAAGAAAGGCCATTCTGTAAATTTTCTAAAATGTCTTATCTATTGTTCATTTAAAAAAAACTATTACTTCACATCGGAGAACAGGAGAGTCAAACAAATGTGACCACCTGCAACCAGGACAAGGAGGGACTCCTAAAATCATGAAATTTGTGTGACGCAATTTAAGGACCATCCATAAATTACGTCACGGGGGGGACGTAAACGAAATGTAACAATTCGCGACAAGGAGCAGGTCAAAAACTTTGTGACGTAAAATCCTAAATAATACAAATATGAAGAAAGGTTTATGTCTTTATCCAATATGTAAAGTATTTTGAACAAAAAAGATTGTAAAAACTGCTGTTTTCATTTACATGTGACCACTTGTGACAAGAACGGGGGGGGGGGTCAAAAACCTTATAATTTATGGGTGGCTCCTAGTCATAGTCATAGATGGAAGTAAGTTATCTATGACTATGACTAGGAGCTCCTAGTCATAGTCATAGATGGAAGTAAGTTCAATTGTTTGGAGGTTATCATTACTTTATTTAATACAAAATCATTTTATAAAACCATTATATACATATTACAATATTCTAACACATGTATCTACATATTTGTCGAAAAACATCACAGAAAATATGTCATTATAAAAGTTAGGATAATATTCACAAGCGCGTTGACAATCGGGCATCCAATTAATTTCTAGAAGTTTAGGTTGGATGTTATATGTTTCACCATCACCAGTATTCCTCCAGGTCAACATTAAATCTGCTGCATATAAAGCTCTTGATTGTGGGCTTTCACCAATCCCGAATGGTGGTTCTTTGCATGTAGCAGCTTTAAATAATTCAGAAAACATGCTAAATATTGATTTCTCTACTGAATTCCAATCAAAGTTTTCATACTGTTTAGCCCAGGCATCTTTGAATTCATCACACATCAATCGGTATAATGGAGTTTC
Source organism: Eumeta japonica (assembly GCA_005406025.1). NCBI lineage: Eukaryota > Metazoa > Arthropoda > Insecta > Lepidoptera > Psychidae > Eumeta > Eumeta japonica. Next base: position 172,530 of record BGZK01001061.1, read on the forward strand.
CTCATTGTAATTCATAACAGTAAAATGTTGCTCGTAATCATCAAAATTATTTAATGCAAAAGGTTTATTTGAAAATCTTAAGAAAAAGTTGTTATACACATAGATCTTTGTAGGTCGGACTGATGTCAGCAATATAACATAACGAATATCAAATTTTACCAAACCTATATTTGGCCTCTCAAATAAAACAGGATTTTCTAAATATTTCTGTGCTATTTTAGGACCGCTCGCAGCCAGTCTACATATAAACTCTAAATTTTGTGTAATATAAGTATCTAAACCTCTAGCCAAATTGTATGGTTTACAAATCCAATGATTATCTAATCCCAATTTATTTCTTTCCATATAATATTCTGCAAATTTTAACAATTCTATTTTTAAATTAAATGTTGTAGGTAACCATAAAGGATGTGTTTCTAAATCGTTTAAAAGTTTATTTGATAGGGTACAGGTCCTAGCGACATTAGCTAAAAGATCTTTCGTAGTGATTACATATTCAAAAGGGAACTGATTTACAAATTTTTGAGGAGAGTCCTCACTTAATTCCTTAAACATTTTAAAATGATTCAAGTACCAAAGTATATCAGCATCATTTTCATTATCTACTATCTCAAAATCATTACATGTTAAATAATCATTTATATACTTATATTCAGAATAAACCTTTAATTTAATTGCTTTAACTCTTATTGAATTATGTAACCGGTCCAGATTAGGAAGAGTTTCAACAATGTGACCATCAAGATAATAATTAGCATCTGCTTCAACATGCGTGTAGTCTCCTGTGTAAGATATAGATTTCCAAGGAATGAGCATTGCTTCTCTCTGTTGAGAATCTCCGACTCCTTCCACAAAATCTCTTGTAATAACATCACCTTCAGAAATAACATCGATAGGAAAAAGTAAAGTATATGCTAATTGTTCTGGTGCATGATAAAAAGGTACTGTACGAAAATTAGGCTTATCACTGTGTGTGATGGCTGTTCCAACTTCATCTAAAACATACCACATTGGAACACGTTCTTCAGGTGAAAAGTCCGGGCCTCCAAAATTATATGTCTGAGTATACCTCCATATATCTTTACAAATTATTTCAATTGACCCTTCTCTGTTGTCACACTTGGGAGTTTGCATAAGGTTACATATTCTTTCTAGCAAACCAGGTATTACTTGTAAATCTCTTTTAATATTATTAGGTTTAAAGGTCCAAACATGATCAATTAAATAAATCTGATTACGGTCAGAAGGTACAATATCACTCAAAGCTATCAGAGCCCATGCCGGATCGTATCGCCCTCTTGGATGATCTTCATAATCTATTTTCATTAAGGAAAATGCTGTAGATTCAAATACTTGATTTTTTAATTTATGATAAAGTGTCGACCATAAATGTTCTGGCACTCCGGATGCAATTAATTGTGTTTTATGAATAAATAAAAAACTATCGTAACTTGATACACCGTTCATTTTCAATTTGTAATACTATGACAAATTAAATCTATTTGATGAAAATTGTTTGTTCTTTTACTAACCAAATATAAGTAATTCGACTAATTATCAGCTAATATTGACGTAAAAAAGTACTAATATAAATTAGCTAATGACTATTACCTATTTAAATAAAGTGCGACGCACAGATTAGCTTTAATATATATTTACATCTAGGGTCACAGCCAGTGTTGCCAACTCCTTCATAGAGTAAAACTGTAGATATGCTTGAAAAAAACTGTAGAAAACTGTAAATATCAAATAAAAAAACAGTAAATCTACATCTTTTTGTTATTTTGTAGTTTTTAATGATAGTAATGTAATATTGTATTGTGTGAGGTGTTAATTCGCGGAAATCCATAGTAGACACTTGTCTGCAATATGCATTAACATGTAGCATGCAACCCACCCCTGACCTTTGAATCTGCCTCTCCACTACGAATCTCTATCCAAAGAATTGAATATTGATTCGAGATGATTAGAAGAACACCTAAGCAAGAGTTAATTTTTTTATTATTATTATTAAACAGACATCGACCGAATGATTTATTTAATATGTCATCCACCCCTAACACCGTTTATTAAATCAATTGACAATTACTTCCGGTTCGATAGTAGTAGCTTTTACTGGAGCTGACTTAGTGTACGGACTACGTAGCAAATAAAAGAGATGACTCTAGCATCTTAATAAAAAACTGTAGATTTCGAGGCCTAAACTGAAGACTGAGTGAATTTCCAAAAAACTGTAGATCTACAGTTAAAACTGTAGGGTTGGAATCACTGGTCACAGCATATCAGTGTCTAGGGTGTACAGATATGAATTTACATATCTATGTAGACCAAACATTTAAAAAACAAGTTTTGTCTTCTAAATATGCAGAAATTATATAGAACCCTTTTCTACTGAGTATTTGTTTACTAATGCTTTTAAATTTATGTAAGACAAAATTTTGTATATCTAGATATGAACGTGCAAACAGAGCCCCGTAAATAACTTTGTAAATTTGCATAGTAACAGCAATAGATTTGTATGTAAACAGTTTAGTCCTATTTCTAGTATCCACTTTAAATTGATCACAGATTTTCTAACAGAGCTAAGTTTGTTTTTCATACTAAATAATTTTCGTTTATAGATAAATATAATTAAAAAACAAATTCATATACCAGCAGTGGCGGATTTACCAGCAGGCTGAGTAGGCTGAAGCCTAGGGCGGCAAATTACGCTCATAATTTTTTTTTATTTACAGAATAAAAAAATATACACACGCAAAATTCGAGTTTCGAAAACTTGACAGAAATTCCAATATTTAACAAAATTGAAATATAGTCCTACATACAGTGCTAAATGCTAAAAATTCAACGTCTCTACACGAAAAATTGTTAAACGCTTTGTAAAATTTACTTTAATAATCGTGAATTTTTAGAACATCGCAACAGCGGTTCGATATTATAATTGAAATTTACTCATTTCTCCATATTTTCACTTCACTGATAATTATTACAATTTTTTATCCATGTTCCTAAATATTATGAAATTCACTTACACAATTCAATTTTCATATAATATCGATGGTCCAATCAGCAAATTGTCTAAAAAATTAAAAAAAATCTTTTTTCATGCTTAAAAAATACTGACGAAAATCGATTATTTTTTTCTAAATGAAAAACTAGTTCAATATCTCATAAAGATATATATAGTCTTTCGGATTAAATTAATTAAATCATTAATATTTGGACGACTGCAAGTTGACAAAAGAAAATCTCAAGGATTCTAACACGAAATCTTCTCAATGATACTAACTATACGTTAAAAGTTAATGTAACGAGGATGATGGAGTACAAATTATAAAGTTGGAATTTTATTGATAGAAAACTTAATTGACATGATTGTGTACTAAAGTGTCAAAATTCAGAGGCGGCAAAAGTTGATTAGCCTACAGGCGGCAAATCTGTAAATCCGCTATTGTATACCAGGCCTCTTTTCTACTTGTATATAATAAATTTCCATATATTATATAAATGTATTTTTATTTGGAATAAATATAATTAAAAACTATATTCATATACCACACCTCTTTTTAATTTTGTCTATGTTTGCAATCCTGTAAATCAGTATGCAATAATCATGAATATTTTATGTACACTTTTATTTTATTGCTCTACACGGTATATGAGTGGCGGTAATGAAATGCAGAGCAAGAACAAACAAATTTTCCACCCTTTTTATATCCATCTATGACATATACTAACTGTAAATGCAGCCCGCGGCACATACACAGACATGCGAGCTAAGGAGAGCAGAATATATTCGTAAAATACCGCTATACTCGCATATACGAGCAGTGCATTTTAATACTCTTTGGATGTAAATATATATTATGGTTCTCGCTTCGAAAATTGATTGTAATATATGCGATCTTTGTTTATTTATACTTACATCTCATACATTTTGTACACAATATAAATATTGTACATCCAGAAAGCTTAGCATAACGCCCTAGACAAGGTCCCTCTATAGAAATGTCGTTTTCATACGTTGTGTAACAGCCTAATATAATCATATTAGTTGACGTGTGCGATGCGCCTTACTTGTTCTTTTGATTGCTGTAGTTGTCAGTTATTATTGTTTTGTAATGTTGCCAGTTTCTTTTCCCACTACATTAATACGTTACACTAAAATACGTATTAAATCAGTAAAAGAACAAATACCTATCATATAAATCGTGATATAGAAGGACATGCTGAATGTCCACGAGTTACTATTGATTTATAGAAACAAATGGTATTTGTCCATAGGTGCTTCCAGGTCATATGGTGCTGGCTGGACACAAAATCTATATGATTTCGTTCTTTGATCATGGCCAAACTTAAATTTTAGTATTGTACTAGAGCAGACAAAATAATAAACTCATAAGTTATAAGTTGCTCAGGCAGTATGATATGCCTTAGCGTAATTCATCGTCAGTGATGATGCGTAGTGATATGCTATAGTGCAACTAATGCGAGAACAATTTTTGTTTAATAAAATACTACCATTGTTTGCTGTTATTTTTTTTTTGTAACGGGAACCTGAACAAATATCTCCTAGTTCTAATGAATACAAAGCCTTTGAATACTTTATGTATTAAAACCATATTATTAAAATTGGTACTGGTATTATTAAATTTAAATGTAGTTGGAAATATAATTCTATGTTAATTTTAGACTCCACTTCGGTGAGAAGAATGTGAAACAGAAAAAAAAGAACAGCAATGCTAATCAATCCTAACCAAGTTTAAACAGTTAAAACATTTCAATTTAAAACTTCACCATTTATACTGTTTAAAAAATATATTAGTAGGAAAGTGGAGAAAATTTCAGTTAATTTTTGCCACATATATAAAATTAAAATTTTCTCTATTGGTAGGAACTTTAAAGAGATACGACTCTTGTTGGTATTGTTGCGAACTGCACTCCCTAATAAAAGTTCAGCATAATTCTCCTAAATAAAGCATTCGAGATTACTCTATAACGTAAAAGAGTCCTCCCCGCCATCCTATTCAACGTTTCGCATGCATCTTTTAACATTTTTGAACGCATTTATTATTGGGGTGAAATTTTCAGAAATGCAATAAATCTTGTTACAGATGATTTATTGGCTGATTTATATTTGATGAAATTTCAGGATGGCTAGTCAACAGATATATGCGGGATGGAATCGATCATGCATCTTTGCGCAAATATTCATTAGCTCCTTTTTTAAAACAACTTTGTCTAAGTAATTATAAAAAATGTAATTGAAAATACACTTACAAAAAATGTAGACACAATCTTAATAAATACTCGGCCAGACTGCAAGCGCAAGCGCGATGGTCGGGTGGCGGCGTCACGTGTCAAACTCGAATTCTGCCCGCGCTTAAGCTACGCGATGTATTATTTTTAAAGAATTTACCTAGTCACTTATCTGCAACTGACACTTGATGTTGTCAGTGATATAAAGATCGCCGACGGTATTATTAAACGTCTCTAATTTTCCACTCACCTCTAAACAAACAAGTCAAACTAAGGCAAATTATTGCGTAAACGATACACAGCACACAATATTACTTGCGGACTCGCGCAATATCACCTCTGCAAACTTCCCGATAATAAATCATGTTTGCATATTCGATAGCAGTAAAAGGCATTGTTAATAAACACTTGAATGAATATTAATGACACAATGTTAGTTTCTAAAACTTCAAAATCGTAAACGTAAAATTTATATTACAACTGCAATCTAAAATTAATACCATACATCAATAAAAAAGTCTATCGTGTTAAAAATGTAAAAAGTGAATGATAAAAATACCGAATTTCCGCACAAGTTAGACGACCGCACATAGTTATCGCCGACCACTGCCCACGTTTTGCGCTTAGCTGGAAGGGGGGGATGCGGCATAACGCACGATTGTCATCTATTTCAAAGGTTGTACGATAGTGAATTTTTAGTATGTGCTCTAAGTTATTTTTTTTTTTCATAACGATACTTCAATGACTATAGTTTCCTTGGCAAAGTCGTTCTAAAAAAGATTATATGAACATTTGCGGAAAAATACACGATCGATTTCATATGATGTATTGGAGCTAGTGCTGCCAGTTTGCTTTATTTTAACTTGTAACGCCTTAAGCCTTCTGCTCCAATATGGTGTCATTAGGTAACAGTTACAAAAGTCTATATATTGAATAAAAAAATTAAAAGCACAATATATGCTGCATGCTTGTTTTTTATTTTGAATATACACACAGTAAGTAACCAATATATTCACATATCAATGTCAGTTGCATATTTAATTACTATACATCAATAACATGAGGCTCAATGCGCCTATAAAATGATTTTTTTGATTGTATCATAATGTATGGCCACTGAATATTGTTAATGTTATATTTTTATGACCATGTTCTTTGAGGAGTAGAACATCCGAGTTAGTGAAATGAATTGTAAGTATCTGATGCTGATGGATTGAAGATATAAATAAAACTGCCTTAAATATTAATACGACATAAAAAAATAATATATACAGTACAAAAAGTTTATGAAATACAATAGGATCTTTACAATGCATTCTAAAAGACATATAGATTTATAAAGCCTAACAATTATTGTTATTATCAAATTTAAATTGCAAATATAAAATAAAATACAACTTTGTCACTTGTTTTATTTGTATTAAAAAATCTCAATGGAATGGAAATTATAGTCAGTTAAATATTTTTATGAAGACTTATAACACTTACATTGTCAGGGCACACTTTAAGATATATTAATTATTAAATTACAATAAATTTCATCACATAATCAAGATCAGATTAATTAACTATACACAATATTAAATAGTGTTCGATCTCCATCACTCACAGTGAGCGTCACATTCGACACTAAACAACACACAGACGCGGGACACGCTACTCATGTCAAAGTTCTCGGAACACATTTATTAAGTCTATCTAATGACATTTCAATTGGAATCAGAGTCGCCCATATGGTTTCTGTAGTTACGTCGAGCTTTTTTCAATCTTTGGCGAAATTTGAGCGCTACATAGTCGGGGTCGTCGGACACATCGCCGGGGGGCGCGAGCGCGGGGCGCGCACTACTACCCGCAGCGGTGCTGACACCACTGTCTGGTGTGACAGCAATCGGCGGCCACAGACTGCCTTCGGTACTGCAGCTGCTCTCCAGCTCGCTTTCGTTGGTTTCGTTCATGAGGCGAGCGACACTCCTATTATAACCTAATTCTGGGGAAAGTCGTTCGACGAAAACAGTGTTCACCCTCTCGTGAACGTCCTTCGGCGGTGGGGACTCGCTGGAATCGGAGCAGCGCAAGCTGGAAGCGAGTTGGCCGTTGCGGCGGGAACGGCGCGCGCGGGGCCGGCTCTCGCCTGTCGGCGATGACGCCGCGCTGCCCGAATCGGCGACCTCCACCCGCAAAGAGTCACCCAGTGAGTCGCGCGATCCATTGATAGGGGTTGGCACGATGCTCACTAAGTTTCCCGGAATAGTTTGATTGCTGCTCTGGTTGCGCGGTGATATCGGTCGGCTGCTGATCGATTGATCGTCATCCGAATCTACTTCCGCGATTCGGAATAGCGCTGACGTGTTCTGACCTCTGTATCCAGTACTGGTACTCGGCACAGCTAAATTATCATCAGTATTATCAAAATTATTAAAATTATTTTCAATATCTCGGACCATGCTTGAACCTACAACAATGAAAACAGTTTATTTTTTCTTTCTTTTAAATTTAACTATACATAATATTGTTATTAACATACCATTATTTCGTAAGTTGGCTCTCCGATAACTAGGCCCTTTACTTTTTCGCTTAACTGCCCTAGATAAATTCATTCGTCGCCGTATTGGTCTGATTATCTGAAATAAATTATTAATACATCACAATACTATGATGTGTTTTAATCAAATTGTGATCATAGAAATTGCAGTTAAATGACACTATTCAATAATAAGTTAATATGTATTATATTGTACCCATTAATATGAAAATATTAATTTATCATATTTTTTCATAGTATTGCTGTCATTGTCATATTTAAAAATTTTATTATAAAAAAATACCAAGTAATATTGGACTATTATTAGTTAGACATCAATTAACACATTATTACTGCTATATGTAATATTAAGCAAAATCATTGCTTAATATCAGCAAGACTAGAAGTATTGTCTTAAAAAAACAATTATACTTTATAATACTTAGAAAAATAATGTATAATGACACAAAAGAAAAATAAGAAGCAAATTCAAAGGCTTACTAAACAATGCAGCTTTTAAATTGTTTCTTACTTCTGATTTTATATTGTTGATCATAATATACTTATAGACTTCTAGAAAAACTTTTTATGTGCCCTTTTCAAATGGCCCCAATTATTTCAGTAACCTAAACTTTTAGCTTTAGTCTAAATTGTTGGCATCACAAACTATGTGTCGTAAAATTACCATTTTTAAAGTATCCCTAATTAAAGCGTTATAAGAAATGCTCAGAAAGTAAATCAATATCACAATGTTTTGTTTTCCCAAATATGATATAGTTTAAGGAAAAAACGGATATTGTGGGCCTTTCTGTTGAGCGAGTTATTAAAATAGCCTGTGTGGAGCTCGAGCGGCTAGTTGTAATGAGCGTATACAGACCCCCTCATTCCTCCTATGAATTATTTGAGTCTGTAATAGATCAAGCTTTATGCAAAATTAGTGATAAAAGTAAACAAATAGCAATATGTGGAGACTTTAATGTAGATTTACTGGATGCCAGTAGTCGCGGCGGTGAAATTTTGGAGTTTTTCGGCTGTTATAAGCTGTCTAATCTCTTTTTAGTTCCAACAAGGATATCTTCTACCTGTGAAACTTGTATCGACAACATCTATACAAATATTGAACCACAGGAGAAATCTATCGTTCAAAATTTAAAATCAGACCACAGCGGTCAATTTACGTCTTTTAGAATATCGCTTAACAAAAATCTAAAAAGAAACATAATTCGTATACCAGTGAACGAAAAGCGCCTACTTCAATTTAGAGAAAATATCATACGGAGAGTTCCGGAGTTTCAGTGCTGTGATGATTCCAATGAGATGTATAATTTAATGTTTAACATGATAAAAACAGAATATCATAATGTATTTATAGTGAAAAATGTTAAAATAAATGAAAAATTGTCATTTAGCTATTGGGCAACAGCGGGAATTCATAAAAGTAGAAGAAGACTGTATGAGCTTTATGACGAGAGGACTTTTAATAATAGTGAGAGCTTTGCCAAATACGTAACAAAATACTCAAAAATTTTTAAACGTGTTTGCATCGCGGCTAAAACCAAACACATAAATAGTAAAATAAAAAACAGTAATAATGTTATGTAAACGACTTGGGGTGTCATAAAGAAGGAGACTGGAAAAATTAGGGGCCAAGTTATTGACTTTAAACTTAGGTTAGATGACAAAACCTTGAATGAAGACACAGAGGTTGCTAAGGCCTTTGAAACTTTCTTTACTGACATTCCTGTTTTAACTACCAGTTCTCTTAACTCATCTCCCGCTCTTGCCGAATCATTACTGAGGAATAATAGTCCGATTTGTAATATTAATTTGGAATTTAAATTTAAACATGTGAGTTCTGAAGAGGTTATCAAAACATTTAAATCTCTAGACATGAAGAGAACTGCTGACATTCATGGTCTTTCTATTATAATTGTAAACTCCATTATAGATTATATTGCGCCGCATTTGGCGTTTATCTTTAATAAGTGTTTAGATGATGGCGTGTTTCCCGATTTGATGAAAGATAGTAAAGTAATTCCATTATTTAAAGGCGGTAATGCATCAAGTCCCAATAACTTTAGACCCATATCTATACTACCGTCACTTAGCAAAATATTCGAAAAATTAATCTTAAATCAGTTGTTAGTACATTTTTATACCAATAAATTAATGTCTAATAAACAATTCGGTTTTACTCGGAGTCGCTCAACAATCGATGCTGGCGTTGAGCTTGTGCAACATATTTTTGGAGCTTTGGAGGATTCGGAGATGCAATTACCATATTGCGATCTCCAAGGCTTTGATTGTGTTTATCATGAAACTCTGATCGGGAAACTACGTCACTATGGAGTAACAGGCCGGGCACTCGACCTTTGAAGTCGTATTTGAGTAACAGGGTTCAGAGGGTTGATGTCAATGGCAAAATCGTCTGGATCTAAAGTCCACATGAGTGTACCACAGGGATCAATTCTTGGTCCCTTTCTCTTTTTAGTCTAGATAAATGACTTACCTAGCCTTGTTAAGGATGTTCATGAGATAGTACTGTTTGCAGATGATACTTCTTTGTAATTCAAAGTTAAAAGACAACAGTCCTCTTATGACGATGTGAACAATGCTATCTCTAAGGTTGAGAAATGGTTTACTGCAAATAACCTACTTCTTAATGAAATGAAAACAAAATGTATAAAATTCTCACTTCCAAATGTAAGACATGGATCCGGAACTATTTCAGTACACAACAAAGAATTGGAGTTTGTTAATTCTGCAGTGTTCCTAGGAATTACTTTAGATAACAGGCTTCAATGGGGTCCTCATATAAGTAAGTTGGCGAAAAGGCTTAGCTCTGCCGCCTGTGCTGTCAAAAAAATGAGAAATTCACCGTACGTCGAAACTGCCAGATCGGTTTATTTTAGTTGTTTCCGTAGTCTGATGTCGTATGGCATCTTGCTCTGGGGAAACACCGCGGATATTCATAGAATTTTTGTGCTACAGAAACGGGCCGTTCGCGCAATTTACAAACTCGAACCTCGTGCGTCTCTTAGAAATAAGTTTAAGGAAATTGGAATTTTAACCCTGGCATCTCAATTCATTTATGAAAATTTATTAAATGAAAAAAAAAATTTAGAAATGTTTAAAAGAAATAGTAGTCAACATAAAGTCAATACCAGAAATAAAAATAAACTGATTTTACATGTTAGTCGACTAAGTAAAGTCACAAATTCATTTAGAGGGCTCTGTGTATGCCTATTCAATAAGGTTCCTGTAGATATATAAGATTTACCCCTATTAAAATTTAAGAGTGTTATTAAACAATCACTCAGTAAAAAAGGGTACTATGCATTTTCTGAATATTTACAAGACAATCCATGGGCATAAGCGGCTCGACTTCTTACTCGGCTGTTTCATTCTTAATGGTCTCATATTTGTTTTGGCTATGTATGTGCAAATTAGAAAAGAGCTACCCTTAAGTTTCTTGCTCGTTCTTCTCGAGGGAAAACTGCCTTCCAAACGAGCGGTAAAATGTAAATTTACAAAAAATTATGACGTATTTCAAGTGTTATTTTATAACCTATGAAATAAAGATATTTTGAATTTGAATTTGAAGTATTTGTAAACCATCCACCTTTTTGTAGCACTGCATGGCAACTAATGATTTTTTATATTGTTTACCATTACAGAATGTTATATAAAAAGAAACTGAATTACCAGTGTTTCAATTATCCAAAAACTATGACATGAATAACAAAAAAGATATAAAAAACGAAGTATAAGAAAACTATTTATAATTAAGGTTCAAAAATTACAAAATTAATTTAAGTATAATATTGAGATACTAATACAAAATAATTTTAAATCCTTTGAGAACTATTTTTTACTTTAGCTTAGCATTTCTTGACATGTTGATATTAATATGAAGAAGTAAAAGAAACTGATATTTCTTTTGAAAGAGAAGAGATGATTATACGTTGATGAATATACAATATTTTGTAATTATAAAAATATCACAAATAATTTTATTTTCAGGTAATCATAAATTACAGAATTATGAAGGACTGCACATTAAAAATTAGAATATCAGAATACGAATATTTGAATCTTGAAGCCCTAATCTAAAATGACATTTTTCTGAAAATTCATTGCAGTTCCAATATATTTTACTTTCTTATTGCACAACTTACATCATATCCACTGTCGAGCTTGGCTCAATATCAAAAAGTTGCTTGGCAACAGATCTCATATTGGCCTACTGTATATCACATAGTTCAAATGTTACTGAAGCTTCTGAGAACATTCCCCTACATGAAAATGTTGGCATGTCATCACAATTTATTCATTAAAACAAGCAATAATTTATATTTTCAATCTAGACAAGAGTTACAAAAATACTGTGTTGCAGGCCATCAGTGTTTCACCTGCATCGTCCAGTCACAATGACGTGTTAATCACTGAGCTACCACTAGTCAATATATTGTTTACCGTCATTTTTTACTAAGGTCATATTTAGCTATTCTGATAAGTTATAAGTTGTGCCTAATTGTTCTTAATTATTATTGTTGATTTCAAGATTACCTGTAGAAATTTGAACTTATAAAAGCCAGTAGAAAAATAGTTACTAAACAATTTCTAGATAATAAAATTGTGAAGAATGGTTGCAATGTACAATAGAAAACCGGTTACCCTGCCGGAGTTCCTGTAGTGGCAGTGAGTGGGTTCGTCGGAGTCGGTGCGCTCGCTGGATGGTGCGCTTGGACGCGCGGCGGCAGCAGCAATGGCGGGCTGTGGCGCACGCGGCGCATGCTGAACGCGCGGCGAGCGGCGCGGCGGTGCGCGCCCCGCACGATTTGCGGCGCGTTTGCCTTTGACGCTATTTCCGACTAAGCACTTACCCGTGGATTTGGTCAACACGCTACGTGACTGTTTGTTGCGTCTGTCGTATGGAAAATGATATTTTATAAGGATTAAATTTCAAAAGATGCTTCTAAAACTATTCAAGGGTAACTTTCTTTAAAAAAAAAATTTTTCTACAACTAAATTTGCAGAATAAATTTTCACGATCATTGGGTTACGTGGCATGCATTTCATATAAGCACAAAACTACTACCTATCCTAGCATGTTGCTAAGAAAGAAAACTATTTCACTGAATAAATATCATTATCATACTAAGACCAATTCTTAATAATATTAGGTTTCTTAACATTTCCAAAAATCTTTATTTGCTAACAATGATTTGTTTTCATTTTTAATAAAATTATAAAAATTAATATAGTTTCTTTTTGACACAAATTGTACTTTTTAGAACTAATAATTAATGGCAAATCTAGATATAAATAAAAATAATTATATTCAACTTCAAAGCTAGATGTTGAGTAGGTTTTCTATAAAGTGAATCACAAAAAAATAGAGTCAGTTTTATTTATATACAGACTCTCTTTGCTCATCTAACAAATATGCATTTATTCAATACTTTTTGCCCACTATTATAAATTAATTCTCAAACATTTACATGTTCATAGCTAGAAATTCTATGCTTTGTATGACAGGAAAAAACATTTAGAAATGTCGTTGCTCCAATGAACAATCACACAACCACATATCTTGTTTAATTTATCGAAATTACTTAAGTCAGGTACCTTAGCGCGCCTCTTTTCTGTGAGCGTAGATTTTTGGCATACCTAGTTGCTATTAGTCTGGCGATCCTGTTGGGGCACCTTTGACTGCGGGTGCCGTTTGGTGGGACTGGAAACATTAAACACCAAAAAGAAAATTACAATAACTATAGCAAAGATCTCAGCAAAACTGCTATGTTAAGATGTAAAAATATAAAAAAGTAACATATACAATACTATCAGAATCTAATATGTTACTTTTTTACATGATTGGTGTGATTGGCAATAATGGTGACACTAGGGAATATCATTATGTAAAATAGAACATGAATATACTGAGCTTTTCCCAATATTTAATATCAATGAATTTGGCATATGTAAGATGCTTATAAACCTTATCAATTAGCAGAGATACTTGTACTAGTATTCGATTTACATGTGTAGTGTCATTCTTTTACATGAAACTAATGCACAAATGGTAGCACAAGTGATGTAGTCGCATATTCTTACTCTCATAACCATAATTAGAGCTACAATATTATTATGGTAATTAATACCCACTGTAATCATGACACCTGCTATATTAATTGTAATAGCAATTTCGTATGAAATAAAATCAGTAGAATTATATTTTGTTTCCACCTAGTTACACTTAACACATTTAACATTTATGCAGTTACATTCGCTACTTTACCTGTTGTATATTCTGCCAAACACAATTTCAGTAAAAACAAGGATTTAATTTATGAATAATTTTATACAGGTCAATTTTTATTTTATTGAAAAATATACAAACAAAAAAACTAAAAGAAATATATATATATATATATTAGAGGTGCGCCGAGTAACACTTTTGCCGAGTAACGAGTATCGAGTTTTACTCGGCTCAAATTTTTTTCAACCGAGTACTCGCCGAACTCGGTTCAATCACCCGCATTTCGCGCGCGTAAACAAGTTCAAACAGGTTTGCGCCGGTCAAGACGTCGTCGGCTCGCGTTTTGTCTCATTACTCCTAAATCATTAACATAATTTTGATTTTATTAATTCAGATTTTGAAAGATTTCCTAAATTACTAATAAATACTTTTGATTAACAATTGTATTAATTATATCTACCTAAATATAGTGCTTAAACAAATACTGTTACTCGTTATCAAATAACCGAGTTATTCGGCCGAGAACGAGTAACAAAAAACCCGCCGAGTACGCAGAGTACCGAGTATCAAACGAGTACTCGGCCCATCCCTAATATATATGTATATATATAAAGTGATGGAGGAATTTAATGTAAACATTTGGGCGGGAGTCATCGGCCAAAATTTTATTGGCCCCTTTCCTTACCAGATATATTGTATGCAGGAAATTACTTAGAATTTTTAGAAAACGCACTACCCAACATTAGAAGAAGGTTTCTTTAGTTGTAAGAAGAGATGATTTTTCAAAATGATGGATGTACCGCCCATCACCACATTAAAGTTCACAAGTTTTTAACAAGACATGTTCCAAATCATTGGATAGGCACAAATAGACCTGTATTGTGGCCTGCTCAGTCCCAAGTTTTCAAAATCATTCGAACAAATCTATATGCTGTGGTTGTTAAAAAAAAATACAAATTAAAAATTTTTAATAAAACTAATAATTTTAAAAACTTTGTTGCCAGATAAAAAATAAACTGCAAGGATTAGATTATTTCTTTTTTATTATGTCAAATAAGAGATAAATTACAGATTATGAAAACACAAATGATTAATGGTTAAATATTTACAATAAGTATTTAAATCAATTTAATTGAATATTTTGAAAAAACGGCAACATTTTCCCTAATATCATATTAGGTTCAATGAGCTCCGAATTACCTCCTCTATTATCTATTTAAAACTGTCTATCCGTCCCCCATCACTTTGTTTATATATACATACAAATATATATATTTATCTCCTTGTGCACTTAGTTGTATCGGTCTTAGTTGTGTCAGTATACCCAATATTAATCATTCTTTATTCAAAGATATATACTCTACTACATAGTTTAGGCTTGCCAGATAAAAATATAACGGTTGAAGATACAAAATTGCATCCATATATTCCACTGGCATTAAATATGGTCCTAGTGAAATTTCAAAGACCACATGTTGATCATGATAACAGTCGAACCGTTAGATCAAATCTGTATATATGTGATAGCAAAGTATATCAACATCATGTGCTTGCACATTAAGTTAATCCACATTTTAAACGCAAGCGTGAATATTGGTTAACCTACTCACACTTATGATTCTTATATTTATTTCTCTTACAAATGACTACTGAAGTACATTTCTAAAAGGAGATGGTCAAATTCGGTGGCGAAATGAGGCCCTACAGGATGATATTTTATTGTGAAAACCACTTGACTGCGTTTTTTGATTATACATCGTGTGTTAACGCCGCGCATGAATTCGACAAAACAAATGATGATCCATTTTAACCTATAGGGTGCAAAAGGTTCCGTCGGCGTGGAGTACCGTCTTCCACGTCTACAGGAGATACGTGATAATTTTGCTTCCTTGTTTTTTTATTTATAAATATTTAGGGTATTGATTGAAGTTGAAATATGTTAAATTATCACGTATCTCCTGTAGATATCCTTTGAATAAAATTTTGTTGTGTTTTTATGAATTCATCTATTGTTTTTATTTTGAATATAAGTCAGAAATCATAACAACTCAAGCAAAAATGCTTTGAATAGAGAGATATAGAGGTAATAATTGAGAAAATTGGATTTAAATAACGTTTTCAGATAGTATTTACGGATTTTTTAAGTT
This sequence comes from Eumeta japonica, assembly GCA_005406025.1. Lineage (NCBI taxonomy): Eukaryota > Metazoa > Arthropoda > Insecta > Lepidoptera > Psychidae > Eumeta > Eumeta japonica. Next base: position 188,719 of record BGZK01001061.1, read on the forward strand.
TTTAGGCATAAAAATCACTATAAATGCATGATATATCAGCCGAACCACTAACGATTGAGTCGTATTTTCCTTTTACTTTTGACAATGAGCTCGAAAAAACTGAAAAAAAGCAATTTTTCGCAAAAATTGTCTTTTGACCACTTCTACTGGTGAACCAATGGGAGATACGAAAAAAATCCCAAATGCATTTTTAAAGAGCGTGAAATTTCTTATAAGGTCCATCAAACCGATTGAAAATATTGTAAAAGGTCTTTAAGCATTAGAAATTTGAAAAAAACAAACATTTTTTTTTATGTGTATTTTAAATGGGAAAACTAAAAATTGAAATAGAAAGTGGTTAAAATTAATATTAAGGACTCAAACTTGGTGAGAATTTTTTTTTCTACGTGTAGATTAAGATTTTGCTTGAGCACCGAGAAAAAAAAATACTTTGCGGAAATGAATCACCCTACTATACATACATGTTCTTTGTCAAATTTTGTAATAAATATTATTTATGACTCAATGACACCAATTATTCTAATTAAGACGAATGTCTGTCTGTATATCTTTTATAACTTAAGCAACAGTTTGAAGCCATTTTATACCTCAAAACGTAAGAAATCGATAAATACTATCTAATGATTTTTATCAATTTCTTACGTTTTGAGGTATAAAAATGGCTGTAAATTCATTAAATATTAGTCAGAAAACTATTTTTCACAAGTCTTAGCTTTTTTCTCCCTATCTTTAGAATTTGCTCAAAAATATTGAAAAAGAAACTATTCTATCCAAAAACTGTACTTTGATGACTCCTAATGGCGAACCAGTGCGAGTTACACAAAAAAACAATAAAGCAATTTCAAAGAGCGTGAAATTTCCCATAAGGTCCATCAAACCGATCCACAATATTGTAAAAAGTGGCTAAGCATTAGAAATTTGAAAAAAATAATTCTTATGTGCATTTTAAATGAGAAAGCTTCAAATTTAAATAGTAAGTACTTAAAAATGATAATAAAAGCTTAAATTTGGTGAGAATTTTTTTTCTATAGGTAGATTTATATTTTGCTTGAGCACTGAGTGTGCATTGATCAACAAGTGGTATATTGACTTTATAAGTACTCACTGTATCACCCACATGATCAACTAAGTTGCACTAGAGATAACATATATATATGACTTACGAGTTTAAATATAACACCTTTAGAATTAAAATCATGAAATTGTCCTCACCTCTCTTGGGAGGTAATGGAAGAAAATCGACTAGTAACTGGTCACTATCTGATGAATCAGACTGGTCAGTATGAGCTGAAGCACCTCCTGAACTACTGCCATCTAAGGAGTCAGTCTCCTCAGCCAAACACTCCAACTCTCTCTGAACCAAGGAGTCGAAAAATGCCATCATTCGAGGATCTTCAGAAGTTGACTGTTCCGCATAGTTATGAGATATATACTGTAAGAATTTAAAATATTAAAATGACCAAATAAATTACTGGCAACAAAGCTGAAATGACTTAATGACACACATTAGTTGAAAAAGCTAATTTATTATCAATTTTAGATCACATTATTAACTATTGATAAAAATGAACTTATGTGTCATGATGATTTCCATTTATGACTTCTAATAAAAATAGCTTTTAAAAATAAATTTGAAAATCAATATCATTGTATTAATGTAATTTTATATTTAAATTTAGATAACATTTTATATTGAAACAATTATTCATCTAACTTATATAAAAATTCAAATTATAGGCATTCAAGAATGTTGCCATTAACCATTTCCTTAACTAAATCTTTTATGAAACACACTTATGCAGGATTCAATAAGTTAAATAATGTTCAACAGAACTGAAATAATTCGCTAAAAGTTAAATTTTCTTGATCAATAATTAGTTTTATAATAAATTTATCAAAACAACATACTTGTCCTCTATGATGAACTAGAGAAACATAATCTTCATGAGTATAGATCTCTCGTGGATTGTCGGAGCCCTGTGCCTCTTCCAGCAAACAACCGCGCATACCCGGATACTCTAGCGCTGACCACACCTAGCATTTATACTTCTTTAAAGTAACACATATCATTTATTCAAAAGATTGAATATCTTAAGTTGTAACAATAATGTATAATATATCAATGAATATTTTTAAGTTTGAATTTTAGATCATCGCATAAAATCACATTTATATTATGATTATATAAATCGTCAGAATTATCATAAAAATACATTCAAATAAACACTACAATTCTAGTGTTTTAAACCTTCAAAAAACAAAAATTTTTTTTTATTGTATATTAAGGATTTTTAAATAATAACTTTTGCCATATAACAGATACATCACATACAGGTACTAACTTTTATGATTTTCTCGACACCTGACGAAACAATCAAACAATATTGTGAATTATAACGAACTTGATTCACTATTGACCTATGCCCGTACAGTACAATGTGTGGTAACTTTACTGTTGAATCTGCAATTAAAAAAATCAGAATAAAGCACAATGTCTGTGTTTGTAGTTATTATTTAGCTAACAAGAAATTTAATACTTTTGGCATGACACAGTTTTAAAGGTAATTAACAGATTAGAAATTAATATTTTTAAATATATTAATCTTATTATGCATGATTTTTTTCCACCAATCAATGCTATGTCTGAATGGTATAATGTTGTCTATGATAGCTACATCGAAATGATAGTTATCTCACTCAGTACAAGTACTTTGTATTGAGTAAAAGTTGGTTGATTGTTTGGGTGGATGGTTATACAATTAATTAGAAAATATTTTAAAAATAATATTGCCGTTTAAAGTTGACAAGTCAATAACAAAATGGTGCTCACATATATAAATTTCTATGCCATAATTTATAATAATTTTCACCGAGAGTTACCTCCAGATGAGTGTTACGGTGAGTTTGTTTCTATTTAAGATATTGAAGCACCTAGGTGCTTCTGTACCAGCGGTATATTGTCATCTCACTAGTAAAATGACAATCTACCACTGGTATGCGGAGTTCTAATGAGGTTATACCTTTTATCAGACCAAAAACAATGGTAACGCCTGATAACATAGCTGCTGTGCAAAAAATTGTACAAAATAACCGATATGCAATATATGAATAAATTCGAGCAACTATGCATATTCGAATGACTGAAATTTATACTGTTTTGCACAGTCAATTAGGTGTCAGAAAACTAGTTTCCCATTGAGTACCCCATAATTAATCTGAAGAGCAATAACATGTTGTGTTAATTAGTGTCGGTCTAATCTGCAATGCTTCAATGAATAGAAATCAAAATCCGTTTATAACATTGTCCCAGGTGATGAATCATGGATTTATCCATATGAACCTAATAAAAAACAGTATGTAATTAATTGGCAATTTGGGTCTTCGAAGGTGAGCTCAAGCCAACAAAAGTAGTGTGTTCCCGAAGTGTGTCTAAGAAAATGGTAGTTTCGTTTATATGCAAAAAAGATGCATTGTCACAATTCTATTATAGGAATACTGAACAGTTACTGCTAATTGGTACACCATGGTTTGTTACCCAGAAATGATAGCTGTGTACAGATAATTTGAAAGGTCGTATCATCTTACATCATGATAACGTGAGCTCTCACATCGCTCATAAAATAAACTACTTTTTGAGCCACAAAAATGTTGAATTGTTTTTAATTTTGATTATAAATCAGATGAATTATTGTACATCCGTCAGGATTGTACATCCTTCATACAATCCAGACCTGAGCCCTAATGATTTCTTCCCTAAAATGAAAGATTTATTATATAGTCAGTAGTTTGAAGATCTAGAAACAGCAGTAGAGGCTTACAAATCGGTCATTTTGTCAATATCAACTTAAGGCTGGAATTTCTGTTTTAATGATTGGTTTTATTGAATGCAATTGTAGGCATATTTTGTAATGGAGAATATTTTGTAAAACAATAAAAAAATAATTTTGTTTTGTCCTGCATCTTGTTTTTTTCAATCCCTATCATTTTGCCACTCATATGCCATCTTGTATGTTTGTAGGCTGATGCAAGGGCCTTAATGCATTAATCTATCCCATGTATTTATATTAAATAGGTCATTTCAAACTAAAATTTGTCAATCAAAATGATTAATCAAGTCAAATTACTGAAAATGAACTAATGCTTTCATTTGTAGTTCTTAAATGTAAAATGTTTATAAAAATTATAAAGCCTATATCCATGTGTTATTACATTATTGCATTAGATAATGTTTTTTATATATTTTATCAATCTTATATAATAAAAATATGTACAAATTAATTTTATGAATGATAAATTTAATCAAGTTATCTTACATTTCAACATAAATTTATAAAAGAAGCTTATTTAATTTTAATCTTTTATAGATATGACTTACCATTATACATTTTATAAAAATTACATAGGCGAATGTAAAATATATTTAAGTTTAAATAATTAGACAAGAAAGTATAAATAGTGGACTTAAAGTTTATACTTCTAACAAATTAACTCTTGAATAATCTCATAACATATATTTTTCTTTTTAGTAGAATAGTCATTAATTATTTAAATGATTTTTCAAAATTAGCTCTATAAAATGGAAATTTTAAAGAAAATTAATTTCATATTTCAAAATCTATAAGCATGAAAAGACAGACTTCTTTATTAATTTAATCGATTTTCAAAAAAAGAAGAGGTACTATGTTTGTCTGTATTTTTTTATGTATACTCAGTAATAATTTCGTCATTTGTGGACCAATTTCAAAAAAATCATTTCATCTTCCTTCTTGAGCAGTGTATTATAATTAAGCAAGGGGAAAATAAACTCACCCCAATTGGGATCTGGAACCTTCCACATATATAGGTTAAAATCATCCGAACCAGATAAGACATACTGGTCGCCTTCGCCAGCGAAACAGCAACTCTTCATAGTACAGGAATTGTAATAATCCTGATGATAAAATTCTGCTACAGGTTTAGGCGAGTGAGCTTCGTACAGCACAGGGGACAGTCGTCGACGCAATGCTAACACTAGTGTACCAGTCGAATTGAATCGCACACTCATGCTGTTTTGGCTTGTACCAGTCGGTCCCACATATCGGATTACTGGACTGGAACAATATTATACTATTTTAGAAGTAGTACTTACATCAAACCAAAAATGTGGGAAAATAATAAGCCTAATAGTCTAAGATCTGACATTAAAAAATATACCCAATAACATGTTACATGGAAAACTGATATTTTGATGCACAGATGCAGGTTAGGAAATGCGCGCGGTTCTACTCCTGAGGTAGACTTAGTTCGTTTAGATAAAATACATTTGTCTGCACTGCCTATCTCTGAGGCTCCATCGTGTCAAAGGAAACTCCATACTAATATACATGGGAAGTAAATCCTATTCAATTATTGAAATCGAATACCTTAATCTTTCTGTACTAGAATGAAAATCTTTGTTAATTCTATGTGTAATAAAGCTATTGCAAATCAAACAGAGTAATTGGAGATTTAATTATGAATATCATTAAGTATGAATAATAACCAACTAATTGTAAAATTTTGCATGATAATTTATATATTTTTTCTAATCACTTGTTGTCAGGTGGCGCCCATTATAACTGTAAATATAATAATTATTAAAATTTACAGAACATTGAAGTTTTCAGCCCTAAAGCAAAATTCAATATAACAGAGGTCACATAAAAAGAATCATGTGCCTTGAATCTCATATCTCATGAATACAATTACACATTGTGTGTTGTATTTGTATGCTTTATATTTATTTTTGTTTTTAAATTTGCTTTTGAAGTACAATGTTACAAGGCATAGAATATATCAAATAAAGAAGCAATTTCCAACTATACATGAAATTCACTAATACGTATATACAGACAGACAACCTAACACTAACCGAATCACAATCACACATGTAAAAAAAAATCAATAAAGATGAAGTGTTTTAGATTTTGAGGTCCTTCAGAATTTTTATTAACACTTTAAATAAACATTTATGACCTAAGAAAATATCACACCAAAGGGATATTGAGATACTGATAAGTATTTGAAATAGAAAAAGAATTAATTCACATGAATTAATGCTATTTTAGAATAGTAGAGATTATTTTAATATATCAGGTAATAAATGATCAATTGTTTTAGGAAATGTATCAATATGATTATTAAAAAATATATGACTTCAAAACAAGCACCCACAATGTTTGCATAAACTCACTGTTTAGGAGAGCGCAAGTCCCAGAGAGCGACACCATCCCGAGCATTTGCCGACACCAACACGCCAGCTTGAAGAGGGTGAAACATCACAGCGTGAAATGCTTTGCGACTTCGCGAGATCACCAGCGATTCTAAAAATCATATAAAGGCAGTATGAGCAGTATGGCATCAATGCCACTTTTAACATATTTGACTGTGATAATATGTATACTGCATGATTGGGACAGTTGTTAGTGATTCTACTTGCTGCGCTGAGGGCATGAGTACAATTCTCGCACAAGACAAACATTTATTCAAATAAAATTAAAGTTTGTCTCAAGTCTTATGTATTATGTGTATGTATTGATAAAAATATATATGTATTCTATCAACTTTTCGATACCTATAGTATAAACCTCGTTACTTAGTTTGGAGCAAGATGGTACTGTGTGGTGTGTGTCCAAATATATTTACTTTTATTATTATTTATCTTCTACTTTATTGTTTTCCTAACGACATTAAAAAATTATGTAATATAAGGAATTACTAAAATATAGTAAACTATTTTTTTTTAATAGGTAGAAACATTAACCCCTACAACATTTTATACTTAAACATTTAATTGTAAAAATTTATTTTCATATAACAATAGTAAGCAGATGCCAACAGTTGTTCTAATCATGTTAAACTATGATATCTTTATTGGCTATATTTACAAACAAGTCACGCTCCGAATATGCATTGGAACTATAATATAAACCAAATTAATACTACATTGGAAAGTTTATTTTTTCATATTTTGTAAAGGGGTAATCAGCACTAATCACATAGTCAAAATCCAGTCACCAAAGATTATAATTTGATTACAAAGATAAGGTAAAGACTCAACCTAGGGGGGGAGGTTATTAGGCTCAAAACCCCAATAACCTTTCCCTTAGATCTGTCCCTGATTGACTATAGTTGCATACATATATTTTTAAACATATCTTGATTCTTAAGTAACATTATTTTTATATAGTTTAATAATACACCTGATTATCAAAAATATTCAATTTATTGTGAAACATATTGTTTATTTTCATTATTATTCATATCAAATTTTCCCAAATAACCATTCCGAAATTCTACAAAGTCAAAACTATTACCGATTCAAGCATTACTAGGAGGTTTGGAACAAAATACCATTTTTATTAGTTTATAACCTATACTAATAATACATATTTGTGTTCCTTCTCATGTAAAACACATTGCTTTTTATTTGTAGGTACACATTACTGGCTATTAAATTGGAAGATAAGCATAGTGATTCACTTGTATGATTAAGATATCAATTTCTTTGTTTCCTAAACATAAAATTTTCAGATAATGAACTATTATGATAATTCACCAGTTATTTTTTTTTTAATGAGACAATGATAGTATTGATTATTGCATTCAAGATTTTTAAGATGAGTAAGATTTTTTGATATAGAGAAAATAATCTTATTTCAAAATTGTAGAATAAAAAAATTTAATTGCTGGTTAGTACTCACCATGAACTGAATGTCTAGTATCAAATAATAGTAATCTGCCATCATTTCCTGCAGTAGCCACCACTAGTTCATTAGTGGGATCGATGCTCAACCCACATACTGCCCTCTGATGCTGCAATACCTCTAATGGACAACGACTCTCCAGATCATGAACTATTACCTATAATTAATTAAATATTTTAGTTTTGTATATAAAATGTTACAAAACAAACTATGCACCCATCACTTTACGCAATACAATAAGGACATTTCATTACTTTGATAATAAACTATAACTTTATGTTTTAATTTATTTAAAAACAGGTATATTTTTTTGTGAATTTTGTTTTTTGGTAAAAAAATTACTTGATTCAAATCTCGCTCCACTATCCCAGTCTCCATAACTATTTTAAACGACATTGAAATCTATTCATTATTATTATCTCTTGAAAAGTGGGTGACCCCATAGCCTTATTCTTATCAAACACAGAAGATTCCTCTTTTCAAGCTGCTGAGGGAATTTTAAACATTTAATTTCAATTCTGCTACTAGCTAAAATTTCCATCTTGAAGCCAAAGAAAATACTGATATCAAATTAAATATAGGCTATATTACTCAGATGTAACTTATAATAATCAATATAACAAATACTTGTATTATTGTAATGAAATAAATATCTTGGTACTCTAAAAACTAAAACAATTATACCAAAGACAATGTTTGTACTATTCTTAGAACAAAAGTATTTGCATTGTCTTGTGTAAATGAAGTTTACACCAAATTGATAAATCTATGGAATGAGTTGCCATTAAAACATTTATATTGTATTTGTGTAGTACAAAGATTTTTCTCCCTTCATTAGTATTATGTCATTACAATTTCTATATTGATGTCAACTCTTCTTATACCAAGTTTCGAGGATCATTATCAATTTATTTGTGGCATTCAATATTCTTACTAAATTTGCAGCATTTTGAAAATATGTATCAATACTAGATTTCCTATAGCAAATTCAATAAGTCCATAGGCGGATCACTTTATGCTATCACAATTCATAAAAGAAAGAATGTAGATAAAAGGAGAAAATAAAATAAAAAGTACTAATGCTTTCACCAGAACAATTTGAATTTTTCTCATTTTCCTTATAAAACTGAGAAAACTTCTTTTACTCCATGTATATTTTGGAATTAGAATTGAAAAGTGCACAAGCATTCTTACATTTATATCCTTTATATAAATTTGAAATATTGTAAATTATAGGCCATGGAAAATTCTTTATTATCTCTTTCTTACAAAATGGATTTATTTACTTCTTACAGATATTTTATATCATTCTATGACACAATGATGTCATGGTTTTCTAGGGCTCTCTTTGTGCTAATGACAATTAAAAATATCTATTACTTAGTTGTTTTTGTAGTTTCACACTTTCTTAATTAAAAAAAACAATAAAACTTAAAATAAAACACATAAATACTTTCTCATCATAAATTGTGCAATACAGTAAATAATAATAATATAATAAATTATCCTATTCAATTTAATCACAAACCCTGAATTAAACCCTGCTTTTACTTTTGCTATCAGCTTTTATTTGACTACAGTGAAAAACTAATAACTATAAAATTATAATTAGAAAGTATTTTATTTGATTACAATAAATATGGCAGATACTAAAAACTCAATGTATGATGAGTGAAGTCATACACCATTTATAAAACTATATTGTTTAACAATAAGTTGTCATATATAAAATGATGGATGATAAATTTGAAATACTTACTTTGTCATTAGAAACATGATAGAAAAAAATTTGCAGTTTTCCTAATATGTTATTTTAATTTAGAATATGAAATTCTATAATAAATATGAATAAATTATTACATTTCATACAAACTATTAAACCATTCTAGCCTAATATAAAACTGATTTCAAATAATAATTTAAATTGCTCTCAAATGTCAGTATTAGTGTGGTGATATTATTACAATAAGTGATTTAATATTCCCTTATTAACAATTGTTTCTTTTTTTTCCAGTCACACAATAATACATAAATAATGCATTACTGAGCCTATTTTAATTTCATGCAACAATAATAATGTTCAATATTTGCTATATACTTATATTTATATACAGTTAGATGTTTATTCTTCTTTTTTTACAATTTTTATACTCCAATGAATAACCAATTTCATATTAATATTAGCAGTGCAAATGTATTCTTATTTAGAGTAAATATAAAGGGAATGTTACCTTTACTATTACAATTGGTTTTAAGATTTTGGATTCTACAATTTCTAATTATTGTACATGTTTAAGTACTTGAGCAATATGACTCGTTATTCCATCCTATTTTAAGGGCACATTTTACATTTCTTTCTTTACTAAGCACTAACTAACATAATTTTTTACATATTCTATTTAATTACAATGATCAAAATAGGATATAAAATGAATTAGGCATACACAATGTAATAGTAATGTAAATGTTAATATAATAATAAGCAAAACTTATAACACCAAAAGAGCTATTTATTATATAGCAAGTACTAGAAATAAACAATAAGCAAAAATTTTATTTCTATTTCAAAATAAATATTTTTCGCCCATGTAAGGTCCAAAACATACCGTATCATCATTGCCACCAGAATATATTTTTTGATTATCACTTGTGATTCCCAGACAAAATATATTTGATTGATGTACACCTTTCATAGCCTCAGGTTTTCCTTTGTCTAAGATAGCTTGACCAAATTTCCAAAGCATAACTCTTCTATCATCACCCCCTAAAAGTTATAAAAAATTATAAAATGATAAGATCAAAATGGTTTCTTATAAGAAATAATCAATAACTTCAAAGAAAAGTAATAAAATGAGCTAAAACCATATTCAAACCAATTAAATATGTATCCTTTAATAAAATGTGACAATTATTATGTTCATTACTGTATATTAGAAAAACGATAAATATAATATCTGAGAAATTGCGTACATAGCTATAAGACAAAAATAATATGGTCATAGAAATCCGTTAAAATCCCATTAATTATATTTACGGTTGTAATACAAATAAATAAATGAAGTTATGCATAAAATAACTTTAATATAAATGATGTACATGAACAAAAAAAAATTAAAAATATTATTTATACCTGAAACAAGTAATTCGCCATTTCTGGAAAACTCAATTGCATTCACACATCCGTAGTGACAAACAAGATCTCGACGGTAAAGATTTTTTGCAGCATTAAGTCGATTTTTAAAAAATTGTGATCGTACATCAAATAAAAGGCCAAATTCCCTTTTTGTTAAATAAGGTAATGGACTAGCAATATTCGCCATCTTTACAATAAATACACCATTTTCTTGACACCAACGAAACAAACTCGCTGCCGATCAGCTGTAAATTATTTATTTTTAATATTGGGTGTGACCAGCACTAAATAACAAATACCCATTTGTAAATTTAAGTTAGAAAAAATAATTATAACCTCAATGTACTTAGGGTATGGCTTAAGTCACGTTCTAATTGGTTTACCAATGAAATGCAATGTATGTAGCTAAATCAAAGCATATACTTTTAATCAAATCAAAGTATTACAAAACACTCTCTTAACGTTCAAATTATTATATTAAATATTATGAATATTATTATTATTATTCAACGTTCCGAAAATTCCAAGAGGTCTAGAAAAAAGCACCTTCATACATTACCTTTGTACATATTAATTCTTTACGTGTTTTATATCTATGCTGTTGCTTAATTAATCGGTTGATGATACAGATGTCTCTATGATCTATACGAGTTTCTTTAATTCTATATAAAAGTAAAACTGAACATATTTCAGAGAGTTTATTATCGAATTTTTCAAGAGATACTTAGTTTTCTTTTATATGGCATATAAAATATGAAGGAAAAAAAAAATCTAAATAACAAGTACCTATCAGTCATTCATGGTCATTCTTAATAATTATTTTAGTAAGACAAAATTTGAGATCATTAGTTACAGTCATATCTAATAAAAAATTCACATTTTATCTTCTTTTTTGGACGATTATCATTTATTCCACGTTTGATAATATGAGTTAAAGTTATATCGAACTTGGTCTATGTTGAGTGTATCCCAGATCATAAACGTATGTTGTCTATGATCTGATAAAAAAGATAGAAAATCTGTTTGTGGAATACACATACGGTGGAAGCAAAACTCTAGAAAAGTAACCTACTCGAGAATGAAATGTATACAATATATCAGAAGTAGGAAAATTGCAATTTTCATTTTTTATGTATCATTTTAACAATCTTAAAAGTTATTTTACATTTTAATGATACGTGTGATGTAGGAGCAGTAAAAAAAAAGAGTAAAATTTATTGATTAAAAAATATAAAAATACAATTTTGTACTCAAAAAGTAAAAAAAAATAATAACTTACATTTATTACTCTTGGTAGCCACCCGCACTTAGTATAACTACTGCACTGTAATCTGAGGACTATTTCTCATATCGTTTAAAATTAAAAAAAAATAAAATCAGCGACCTTTAATAACATTACGAATCCCGTATCAAATGATTATTACTTACGAAATTATTTCAACTAGTTTCTTTATTATAGTCGACAGGTGCAACTACTATAGTTCTCTGATGACGCATTATTTCAATAAATAATGTTCATTATGTACACTTTTTAAAATACTATTTTCTCCGAAATCTCCAAAAAAACACTGTACTTCTTTTCTAAAGTGAAATACTAATCACGGTAATACCAAAAATTAGAAGCATAGAGTTAAATGGTCAGTTTTCCTTAAAACTATTGTACATATTGTATTAAAAATAATATCGGTCCCTTTCAAAGCAGTAATGAAAAACAACTATACCCAATGATCGCTAAGACACCTGAATGAAGTATACACAACCACGGAAAACGAGATATAAAGAGAGCGAGAAGATTGTCCGTCACACTCTTCTCCGATATTAATACGCAAGTGAGACACTGCTCCCTCTACACAACACATGTTTATCTCCATCACTTTTCATCACAAAAGAGGTTGCGAATCAAAATTTCAAAGTCCTGTTATAAGGAATTTCACTTCAAAAATGAAGATAGAATATCGGTAAAGTAAGACATTATATGTAAAATCTCTCGTATATGGGCGGTATTAAGAATACATAAAAGTTAAAATGTACGTTTAATTTTTGTTAGTAATGTATTAGAGCTCTATCATAATTTTATTGTTTTTTTTTATTTCCATGGCAATATTTGCATTCAACCACAATAAATAATGTCAGTTTGACACTGTCAATTACGTTTGTAGTACGGAGTACACAGAGTATGTAATATCTATCCCACGTGAAGGGACTATTCTTATATTTTACGTATATTTCAAAAATTCTGAACTCAACTTTATTTAAAATATATTAGGTTTTCAAATTTTTATCCGAATAGTAATGGTTATATTACAAAATATGAGTAAAGTAAAAATTTCAGGTACAAAAATTGTTATTATATCTCTGACGTTTTAATAATTTAAACAAAAAGACTAAAACACTGCATTCAATAGTTTCAGATTCTGATATTTCCAGTGCAGAAGATTCTGACAAACAAAATAATGCTATTATGTTGACAAAGATCAGTAATGATGCTGGATTAGGTGATGACAGTTCTAATGAAAATGATACTCTTTTGAAAAATGAAGGTTGGGCAGATTCAGTAGCAAAGATCTTAGGTTCTAATAAACCTAAAAATAGGAAGACTTTAGTGTTATCAAGAGCGAAAAAGCATTCAGAAGCAAATAAGATTAAAAAAGATGAAAAACTGGCTTTTGAAATAATCGGAGAAATCAAAGAAGAGAAGCCAAAAGCTATCGAAGTTAAACCTGACATTGAACCAATTGCTAAGAAAAAAGTAAGCCCTATGATTCAATTACTATTTATTAACACACTGAAGCAAATTTCACCTGAATATTAGTAACATACTTAATAATTTGTTTTTACAATATTTCCAGAAAGTTGAAAAACATTCAGTTAGAACAAAACCAAATATATTAGAAAAAGATAGAGAAAAACTTTTATCTAAAATAGCAACGAAAGGTGTTGTACAATTATTCAATGCTGTGAGAAATCAACAAAAGACTTTGGAAAGAACTGAACTAAATGATTTACCTGATAGTAAAAAAGAAAAAATGTTAAAGAAATTTGATAAAAGGACATTTTTGGATTCACTAATGGGACCTACAAAATCTATTGTTGTTGATGAACACACAAAAACTTACAAAGATGAATTAAAAGATGAAGACAAACCAAAATGGAATGCTTTAAGGTATAATAATTAGTTCTCCTTAAACTCTCCACTCATTAATATAACAATATATATATATATGTGTGTGTATATATAATACTGTGTAATATATATATTTTTAGGTATTGAATGTGAAGCATATATTTTGTGATACATTTCTCATAAAGAAATTTGTTGATTTGCATATACAATGTTGTTATTATATATAAACTATAGACATATACTTCTAATTTATATTATGATCACAAAATAATATTGAAAATGTGTATTACAAAATCAATGAAACTGCTAGTTATAATATGGTGTAGTATAAAAATTTAATTAAGAAATATCTAATATAAAAAAATAGTGTGTATTTTGTTTGTCTTCTATGTGCATCTAACCCAGGTACGGGCAACTTTTGGCATGTTGTGGGCCAAACTTTAGTGTGCAAATACGTTTGCGGGTTGTATTAAAAAAGTAGTGCATTTTAGTGTTTTAAACTAGTGTTCCTAATTTTTAGTTATAGATATCAGACATTAAATTTTTCAAAATGACTCACGGGCCGGATCAAATCATACAGCGGGTAGGATGCGGCCCGTGGGTCGGTGATTGCCCACATATGACCTAAACCATTCATCGAATGTTGTACACTTGCCCAGATAAGTATCTGATAAAAAATTAAAAACTAGAATCTGAATTGAGAAGAGGACCGGGACCAAATTGAGATAGGACCAGGGTCACATTTTAGTGTGAGACCAGAATATAAATCAGAAGCAGTAGAATAAGTATATAGAGAAACCAGTATCGGTATTGATAGGAATATAAATTGGTGTTAAAAATGAAAGAATTAATTCTATACCCATAGCAGGTGAAGTTGAAAGCCGAAAGATAGTGTTATATCAGTTCACAAAGCTCACCAAATCCAACATCTTCTGTGTTATATCCTCATATTATTTGAATGCTTTTGTAATCGTGTTCGGGTATGTCAAAATTATTTCATAGTAATCAGTGTACCAGTAATATACTATGACAAAAGTGATTCATGAAAGTTCATGAATCTTCATAATATAGTAGAGTAGAATATATATCTTCATAATTGAAAAATAATAAATAAAAATAGTAAGGGGTATCTTATGAAAGGATGACCGTAGTGATACTCAATGTATGCATTACATCTGTCATATACTTGTTTATATAGGTGCAACCATAATTCACAAAATTTAAATAATTATAAAAATTATTTAAGATTATTTAATTTTTACATTAATGTAAAATATATATATATATATATATATATATATATATATATATATAATTTCCTTCCATTGAACATTCTTGATTATTTATAAGAAATCATATAATTCAGTAATACATTCCCTTTTGGAATAGTACTCATCAAAACAAATTCACTAATGTGGTTTTTTGAAGACTATTCCAAAGTATTACTATCAGTGGTATATAAAATATTGGTGTTCTAATGCACACTGCTACTTGGTACTTTAAACTGAGTTTCTTAAGAATCATTTCTTTTTCATTTGATATTGTTATAATTTTTTAATTATATATAAATGCTGTATTCCATCTTATGTTATGAAAATAATCATTTGTTTCAGAGATGATTTCATGATGGGAGCAAAAATGAAAGACTGGGATAAAGAACCTGATGAATAAATATTGTTTGAGGAATGTTTTATTTTTATTTACAATTTATAAATAATTCTTTATTAAATTAATTTACAATTTCATATAACAAAACAATTAAGATTAAAAAAATTAACATTATTTTTATTTTATGTACATAGAATATGCATCATTTCCCACGGAATGTTGAGTTATTTGTTTGGGTAAAGTGGAATATATTTTCACTGGCAAATTCCAAACCATGGTTTCTATGGGTACATTCAATGGAGCATTCCAATCCTTTTCCTCCGGATTGGGTAACAATTTCTCATTTGTTGTAACAAACTCAAAATGAAGTCGCCATCTCAATGAAACTGTTAATGGAACATATGAAAACTAATGAGAATTAAACATAAAAGATATTGCATACATTTAACACTTTAAAAAATACATTATTATTTAAAAATATATCATAACTATAAAAAAATATTCGACATTAAAATTCTTACTTAAATTTTGTACAATGTAAGAAGCTTGTATATCAATCTAGCTATATCCAATTTTGTGCAGATTCTGTCTCAAATATAAATTTATTGCACTTATATTTCACAAATTTTTAAACTGATATTGGTACTAGATTAGACATTCTAGTAAAATATTTTAAAATAGTGTCACATTATCAATATGTACACAAAAATATGATAATTTTAGATATTAAAAAAATATTTATTAAATTAATAAGAAATGAGTATATAAAACAAATGAGAAAAGACTAATATGACCTTTAGATATCTAGAATATTTATAGTTCACAGAATGATAAGAATAAAAACACTAGTTGTTGGGAGGAAACTATTTTTACATTTATAAATTACCTTCTTCAGCTTCAAAGGCAGGCGTTATATGCAATGGTATTGCTAATATAAGTTGAGAATGTGTGAGGCCCAATGTAACCTCGTGGTAACGTGCTACTGTCATTGTTCTGCTGCTTAATTCTGATAATTTTGTATTTTTGGCAGGAGAATTAAGTTTCAATACCTCTTCAGGTTGCAGCGATACTGAAACCTATTAAAATTTATCAATCATATGTTTGATTAATTTATTTGATCTCCTATGGTTGTATTAAAACATCTGGCCATTTTTGCATGTACTTATAAACCTAATTACAAAGAATAAAAATTAAAAAATCTCATCAATCTCTTCGATGTAAGTTCTATCATTTTCTGTGGTGACGCATCATAATTTTCAATTATTTGATAAAATATAAACAAAAAGAATGAAATAATATAGACATAGAATGAACATTGGGATTGTTTATTAGGTCTGGGGAAAAGGTTTTTTCATATTTTATTTATAAATTTAAGATAATTTTTCATATTTTATTTATCTTTAATTATAACATATATGTCATATTGTTTATTATAGCCATTTTGTAGATAGTGCAGAATCTCATTTTTTCTCTCTTGATGTTAACCTAATACTACCTAAATAAGGTGAAAATCTGAGGGTGCAAGGTCAGAGCCATATGGTGGTTGTATTACACTTCTCAACCAAACTGTCTCAATATTTACCAAGGGGCTAAAGATGTGTGTGGTTTGGCATTATCATTGTGAAAAACTGCACCCTTTCTGTTGATCAGTTTCAGCGATTTTTCTCTAGTTCATGCTTGAGTCCCATCACTTGTTAGCAGTAGAGATCTGAATCAATGGTTTTGCCTGACAGTAAAAGCTCAATGAATAATGCCTTTCCAATATCATCATATACATAGCATCAACTTATTGCGAGTTAATGCAGGTTTCCCTATAGTGTGTAGTGCTTGCTTGGTTTTTTTCCATGATCTTTTTTGTATGTTCTTGTCGTACGTAAACCATTTTTCATCACCGGTGATGAAAAGAATTGCAAATGAGTACACAATTTATTAGATTTCTTTCAGCGGGCTCGTGTGGGACTCAAGTATCAAGTTTTCTCCAGTTTTTCAGCTGTCCTAAGAACTAATATGCCAATCTTGCTGTACTTTTTCCAAAATAGCATCGATTTTATCTGAAACAGGTCGACCAGAGCGAGGTTCATTTCTAATATCAAAATTACCGGACTGAAAATGCTTGAACCACTTATGTGCTACTCTTACTGACACACAATTTTTTTCCACGGCTTGTCACATTTTTCCCTTTTTGTAATAAAACTTCAAAATGTATTGAATTTTTATGTTAGTCATTCATTCATTTTGGTGGACAGAAAAACAAAAAAATGGTGGGACTATTTTTACTTTTTATTTTTCTTTTTTAAAATTTCATCTATATAATGGTATTAAAAATAGCCAGGTACAAACAGCACAATCAAAGAGATTTCACTTCAACGATTTATAAAATACAAAAAAACTTTTCCCTGACCTAATATACAAAAATTTAGATCTCGCCTGTCGCTGTTGCCTAGTTATGCTTATGTGAACTAGGTTACACTAGATTGTGCAATTTATTATCTATAAGCAATGCAATTTTATCAACATTTATCTGCTTTAGCAAAATACTACAATTCAAATCTCTTTCGTGGCAATCTAGTTCTTTTGATTTACAATCAAAAATATTATACATATTGCCTCAACATAATATTTAGAATTCTAAAATTTTAAAGCATGTCTCCCCCAACAAGTACAGTATCATACTTTCTATTTAATTTTCATTTTTTATTTCAAACTGAGAATTTTTTTTTTTTTGCTACATTTATAGCACTAAATATTCCTTTGAAAATACTTGTTTCGGCGTTATTATAATAAAATGTCATATATGCACTTGTACTCGAAGGGAAAGCTAATGAGATCTATATTATGAGAGAAAATAGTATTTTTTAAATTCGGTTATCATTTAAAAAAATATTTGAGTCTGTTTGGTGACTTTTTTTTTCATAAAATATTTCAGTTTAGTTTCATGGACACTTCAAAGTCTTTTTATACTTTATAATAATAAGAACATGTACCTGCATGCAAGTGACGGTTCCCACAGAGAAGTCAAAAGTGCCGACAATATCTTCACCTAATTTATAAGCTGATTTGAACAAACAAAACCTACCAACTTTGCCTCTAGTGTTAGTTATCATATAAGAATTTGGACTTCTTCTAGCAGTGAGATTCTGAAATCCAAACATATAAATTCAACAAACCCACCTAGAATTTATATATTTTTCTTACTATACTTAGAATAACTTGCACAATATTTTGTTTCTTACATATAATAGTTATATAAATTCTATACAAAAATTGCAAACCTTTTCTTTGTCTAAGGGCTTTAAAGAAACAAGAAAGTTCTCCGTCATTGAATTTGCTATTATTTATTTATAATAATTGTCTATTTTATCAGCTCATGCCTATTTTCCAGAAGGGTAATCAGAGACCTCAGATCTCCACATGGTATGATCATTATGTACCTCTTTTGCTTCACAAAAATCCCTAAAACTAATCATGCAAGCAGATGCTTTCTTTAATATTTCCCTAATTCTGTATGTCATTTTGTTTTTAATTTAAGTACTGCACTACAGATGAAAAAAGTATATTGTTACATTATTTTCATGTTTCCTAAACAGCATAGGCATAAGCACTTTAGTTTGCATTATTTAAGTGTGTTAAAACACAATTTATGTGAAAAATACACCAGTAAAGGAGCTTATGTTCATGAAACGTTCTTTTGTTGAAAAATGCAATTTTTCAGCAATAACTAAAAAATGATATATCTTATCATGCTCAAAATAATTTTCATTCAAAGTCTTTGTTAAAAGTTATCTTTTAATTTTTTTCATATTTTTTGGACATATTGTTTGTAAAATAAAGGTGGGGAACACAATTTATGCTTGTTTCGGAGTGATTATTTCCAAAAATATTTACTTAAAAATGTGAAGAAATATTTATGTAAGAAACCAATCTTTCATGCATTAACTTTAAGAAAAAATGCCCATGGTAGTTCTAGTAAACATAATTTATATTTTAAACCTTTAAAAATAAAACAGACAATTTCAAAGCTAAATATAAAATAACAGTATTATTAAAATTTAGGTTAAAGAAAATAAGCGAAAGTTAGCTCGAACTTCGCTGCTTTCATATGAAGTTTAATGTAGAATAAATTTATGAAATATGATGATGAATATCTAAAAGTATAATGAACCACAGAATGTGTATGGAAAAATGGAAAGGATATATCAAAATTACATGAATTGAAAAGGATACTAAAGTTAGTAATCATATGTATGGTAAGTATAGTAATTATTGTAAATTTTGTGTAATATTTGACATGTAATACCTGTAAAGCCTGTAGGGCCATTGTCAAAGGGGTTTCAATTTTTCTTTCCTCGGAAAATGGATTTGTGGGTTGCAGTTCTTCAGTAGTTTCATTGCCGCACAATGCAGCTACATCTTGCATATCCATGATCGGACTTATTGGTAATACTCTAAATGGTATTCTAACCATTTTTATATGAGAGTTCACTTTCTGAGTAGCAATTGTTATTTTATATGAATATTTGACTGCTGTCCCTCTGTATGATGGTGGTGTTTCTATTGGTAGTGACTCTCTATACCAGACTGAAAAATTATACACTTATTATCACACAATAAAATATTATAGTTAACCAACAAAATTATAATACAATAAGGCCAATAATTGCATAATAGATGAATGAAAAGATATGATTTTTCAAATTCATTTATAATGGCATTGACATTTAGTCAATTTATTGAATTAATAACAAAAAGTTTTTTTTTTGAATAGATTTCACACATTGCTCCTCAAAAAAACATAAGAGCAATACATAAAGGACACACACACTAAGAGCCTCTTTCATTATCTTTTAAACTGACAATTAACAAAGTCACATTTAAAATAAAATTTACTTTCTTTGTCTTTGTGACGGGTTTTAGCCGAAACAAGCATTAAAAGGAGGATGTGGAACACTAATTTTATTTTGAAAATACCATTTGTTAAATGTCCGTTTGAAAGGAAATGGTGGAAGACATTAAGTAAATTATACATAACAACTGGGGTCATGCATCATTTGAATGGGATACATGAGTTTATTTACAAGAAAGAAGTTTAAAAATTTAATATAGTTTATAAAACAAAATTGATGCCTGTACACTGACCATGGTCTTTCATTATAGTAGTTTTCTTGTCCAATAGCTTTTTCAATTTAAACAGTATTCACACTTTAAATATTCATAAAATCTATTATTTCAAGTATTTACAATATTAGTTTCACACTTCAAAATATTGTTCACTCATCTTAACCACGCATTCTCACTCAATTTTTTTGATGCTATTGATTTGATTGAAGAGAATGGAAAAACCCTTTCTGAGAATGTTTTCTATTTCAAGTAATAATCCACATTACCCTTGAAATACAAAAAAATTATTGTTAAATTTTTAACTGTTTACATTTGTACAGAATTTTCAATGTACTTATTAACTTAAAATGCAATAATTAGGGACCAAATTCAAATTGATCAAAATGCAACTGCATTTCTGTGCATTATTAACAAAGGTGTCAAATTTTATTTTAATTATTATATGTAAAATTCATAAGTTTCAAGAGTTTTAATTTATTAGTGTTATAAAATAACTAGAACGAACATTACTAAGATGCAATCAAATAATCTTGAAATATATGAATTCAATTCAATTATGAGTTCTGATTCAATACAGTATTCTTCACTTTGTATTGTTATAGTTTTTTGCAGAGGGTACATATTATATTACTTATTTCATCTTTCTAACATATATATATTTTTATCTGATTCACTTGTATCGCACTCAGCCACCTAATATTAAATTCCATATGAACAATGGTAATAAACTATTACGCACCATATAAAGAATAAAAATCCTTTTTTTTCCATCTAATATTAATAAACATTTTTTTAAAGCATTTAAAAGCAAGAATCCATTATATGTATATATATATATATATATATATATATATATGTGAAAAAAAATAATGAGTGGACTATTAATACATTTTCAGGTCTAGTTATCAACTTTCATTTATTAAATTTAAATAGTTTTTTTTCCGATACAGTGTAAACTCTTCATAACATCCTTTGTTTTAACGAAAAATTTACTACAATATAGAGATTAGTTTAATTAGGTTGGTTTACTTTAAAACTGATACATTGGTACACTCCTTATAGTAAAATGACCATTCTCTATTATGAATAAATGCTCATAGTTTGAGGTCGGTAAATATTTACAGTACAGTGTAAACTCTTTATAACGTTATCCTTTATAACGATAAACTCCCTATAACGTTGGAGTGAGCCCAAGTTGGTTGGTTTGCGTTAAAACTCGCATATTGAAACACTCTTTATAGCGATACGCCATTCTCTATTACGAAGAAATGTGTTCATATTTTTAGACAGTAAATATTTATTATCGGTATTATTGTTTATGTTATGTTATCAGGTAACAAAAGACTTTGAAGCTCCGAAACATCCGAGGTCAGTCTAGCTTTTGTTATCCTTAATTGCCTTGAACACGTGTAGTATGACGCATTGTTTTCTCGGAAGTGATGGTCTTCGACCAAGCATACTGGGTACCTATCGTATTATCAGTCGTAAACCTATATGTGTAAACAATAATTTATATGTATAAGCATTTATTATCTAAGACATACATACATATTAAAAATTCTTGTTAATTTGGTTTTTTTTTGTTCACTCCATATAACGATAACTCTCTATAACGACAAAAAATGCTCAGTCCCTTGAGTTTCGTTATAAAGAGTTTACACTGTATCTATTAATGTCTATGTTATCAATTTACAAAAGATTCCCACAATATCTTTGAACTGCAGAAGTGGCCTTACTTTTGTGGTTATTAAATGCTTCAAACACAAATACTGGAATAATAAAAAACTGGCCAAGATCATGTCGGACCATGCTCATTATAGGGTTCCAAAGCCACAATTACAAGGAAATGTACTACAAATGAAAAAAGTATGTTGTTACACTTTTTTCATATTTCCTGCCCAGAATAGTTATAAGCACTTTAGTCGCCTTTAACAAGAAAAACAAGTAGGTATGTCGACTATTACTATTAAACTAGTGTAAGTTAAAGTGCATCAGCTATAAACTATTACTCTTAAACTAATGTAAAGTACATCAGCAAAAGAACTTATGTTTGTGGCACTTACATCCTTTTGTTGAGAAGCACAGTTTTTCAACAATAACTTTAAAATAGTATATCTGACCATTTTCAAAATAATTTTCGTTGAAGGTATTTATTACACATTTATTTTTTTAATATTTTTTTGACATATGGTTTAGAAAAGTAAGGGGGGCACAATTTCTGCAACTTTCAGAACGATTTATTTCCTAAATTATTCATGTAATCAGAAAAAATTGCTTAGGAACTTAGTATTTTTAAAAGAACTTTGGATTTCCAAAGTTCCAAACATTAATGAGTGCCGCATATTTATGCGCCACTCGTTAATGTTTGCCAAAAAAAATTTTTTTCAGCTCCTGTTACATGTATGATGTGCCCCCCTATAAATATTTATTTTTCTTATTTAGTAGTGATATGTACAAAACACCTACACTATAAATATTATTAATGTAAATTTTATAGTTTTTGAGTAAAGTGCTTGTTACATATGGACGGACATGATAAAACTATAAGCGTTCCGTTTTTACCATTTAGCTCGGAACTCTAAAAACAGGCAATTTAACTACTTGTTGAAGCAGACATTAAAAATTATTGCTATTAGTGAAATTATATTATTTTTTTAATCTACATAATGAAAATTTTAATAAACAAAAAATATTTGATCCCTTGAGGTTCATTATAAAAAGCTCACATTATACTTCTCACTGTTTCTGTCCTCTGCTAAGCACATATATTTTATAGTGTTAATAAATACATTATCATAATTATAAATAAAATTATAATCATCATGGTTATTTGACAGTTCACCTAGTATATAGCAAACTTTTAATTAACAGTTATCAAGTTAATGCAACAAAATAAAAAATGCATTAACTTAGGGATGAATAATTACATATTTCAATACTTGGACGCAAACTTTTTTAAATAATCTTATGGAAATTATTACTTGTTATACCTTATTGATAAAATTCAACTATTTTATAATGCTAGATCAATATGTAGAAAATGTTAGTACAATATATAACTTATTGATTCTATCTCTGCTAGACTCTCTGATGTAACTATTAAACATAATTTGATACATTAATATTTATAGATTCAATTAGTGCTAGACATCCTTGTGTAATTGAATGGAATATATTAATTTGATATATGTATAATCATCAACAGCATAGCTGGCAGCAAATTTATTGAATTT
Organism: Eumeta japonica; assembly: GCA_005406025.1. Taxonomy (NCBI): domain Eukaryota; kingdom Metazoa; phylum Arthropoda; class Insecta; order Lepidoptera; family Psychidae; genus Eumeta; species Eumeta japonica. The sequence continues at coordinate 212,659 of BGZK01001061.1, forward strand.
AAAATTTTAATAGGAAAGATAGTATGACACAATTTTTTTTATATATATTTGATTTAAAAGATAAAATAGACATTAACATGATACCAGCAAAAAAAGATAGGCTTTGAATAGGAAGTTCGGAGTATATACATTAATAGTCACACACAATATTCAAATATTTATTTTTATATGAACATAAGTGTTTTAGGATAGGCAAAGGCCAACTTTATAACAATTTTGTTCCATACTTAATAGCTCCTTCTTTAATCATTTGATGCAAGATTAGGCCTCACATTCAAATGTATAATTTCCTAATGATAATAAACATAATAATCAGTCATTTTTATTATATTGTTGGTTGAAAACTACAGATATTATATACCTGTAATGTAGTTAATAATGTGAATCTTATAGATTGATATGAACATTGATGTTTCTTAAGTTATATCAAATCATTATCTATAAATCAACTTACAAGTTTTTGTTTCACCTAAAGGTATTGTTAGATCACAAAACAATATTTTTGGTTTTGTATGAAAAATAACATCTCCAATATCACAGGATGTAACTTCCAAAGCTGTAGATTTTTCAACTGTTAGTGTTTTTTCCAAACTATTCCTGGATGTTGAATAAAAACAATGTATTTGAGCAGATGCCCAAGCCAAATTTTCCAGTATATCACTGTAAGTTAAAACATTGGAATTTATAAAAAAATTAAAGAAATAGACAAAAATTTAATAGTGTTTTTTATGTCACTTTTACCTATGACTTTGAGAGTTTTTATGTTCCGGTTGAGTGGTATGGCAAAAACTAATACTACATTCAATAGCCTCTCCTGCTAAGTATACTGTGCCAGTAGTAAGTTTTGCCGAAAGCTCAATCATTATTAAGCCAAATCAGTTTTATTGACAATATACTATGTTTATTCCATTAAACACGATTCTGGATAAAGATCTGTTAGCACAAATAAGAAATTATTTTAGTTTTGGTTATGAGGAATTACTTAAGAGTATTTATTTTATTACCTTAACCCTTAACTATCCAGAATGCTTTTGTGACGTAACTGACCAGTAGTGTCCAACAGACTCATTTTATAAATGTAAGGTATGATGAAAGAAAAGAAAGATATTTTGATTGAAAAAGACAGTATAATGTATTTCAGTAATGTATATTTACACTTATTTACTTACAGATATTACAAATAATTTTTTTTTTCAGAATGTTCAGAGCAGACATTGCGATTGCATTTATCACAACACTGTTTAGAAGCCCTTGATAATTTCGAAGGGCAAATATAACAACGCTTCTTCCTTTTCGCAGCAGGTTCAGATGATTGAGTAGCTTCCTGATTTGACCCTGCCACGGCTTGCATGGCTGCTAAGTGGTAACTTGATAGTTCTTTCGTGTTTCGTCTCCGTATATGAGGTGTTACCAACTCGGTTGCGATTTCACATAAAAATAGTTTTCTAAATGTATTTTTTTTGTGTGAGTTCCAATCAGGATGTATATTTTTCCATATAATAAGCGATGCAATGCCAACAACATTATAATATTTTGAAAAAATGCAATTGGCCACCTATTTGTTTTACGCCGAACTGTATACTCATGAACCATCTGGTCCAGCGTATCGACACCTCCCTTGGTGGAGTTGTAGTACAAGTTTATTTCAGATTTGTTGTTTTTGTTCACATCTCCTTCCTTTCCATGATGCATCGTAGACAAAAGAATTACAGCACGATTCTTTTTTGGTATATAAGAGACCAGTGTCATATTTTTATAAAATCCAAATACATTAGACTCAATATCGTGGGTTTTCTTGGGTTGAAAATTTGGAGGTATACACGTCTTGTTTTTTCTCAATGTTCCAACTATTGTAAGACCATTTTGTGCCAAAGATTTTGCGACATCAATACTCGTGAAATAATTATCAAAAGTAACATTTCTGTTACTTCCAGTTATGGTTCACATAACTGGTTGACTATATTGTACGCTAAATTTTTCGCTCTGTTTTGTCCTTCTTTTCCGAGATATGGTATACCAAATAGGGGGTAACTAGTTTTGCTGTCACAGATCCACCAAATTTTCATACCATACTTATCAGGTTTGCTGGGTAGGTACTGTTTGAATGATATGCGTCCTCGAAAAGGTACAAGCTGCTCGTCAATAGTAAGATTTTCTCCAGGCAAATAAAACTTTTTCAGGTTTTAATTTACGTATTCCCATAATTCTCTAATAGGTACATGTTTATCTTTTGACTTTCTCAGGGACGTAGTATTTTTATCATCGAATCTTAAGAATCGTAATAAAGAAGCAAACCTATTTTTTCCCATTGTAGCTCGAAATATTGGATTGCCAAAGATAGGGTCTCAGTATTCTCTAAAATCCACACCTCCCTGTTTATTGATGCCTATAGTCAATAAAAGACCAAGAAATGCTTGCATTTCTATTTTCTGTTGATTTCCATCGATTTTGTAAAACTCTAAGCCCTTCAGTATTGGTATATTTTACTATTATTTCTAATACGTGATCGTCGAAAAAAAGGCTGAAACTGTCTATCGGATCTATTATAGCTTGCCCCGGAGGAAGAATCACCTTATGAATACCACCGCGAATTATGTTGTGTCAAAGCGTTCGGTTTTGCCTGTCAGGTTCTGATTTCCAAGTTGTTCCATCTCTTCCTTTATAAGTGTCATTTGAGACGTATTCTTGTAATGGTACATCATCACTCTCACTCCATAATTGTACATCATCGTTTTCAGATGCTGGTTCTGTCACATTACTTTCACTATCAGAACAGCTGTCAACAGCAAAATTCTCATCATCACTATCGCACTCCACGCAAAAATGTTTTCATCGTCACTTTCAACAAGGGCACGTTGAATTTCACTTTGTGTTAGTTGCCGTTTAGCCATTTCTTTGAATAAAAACGAATTAGAACACAACTACTTTATGACAAAAGTTTCTGATCACTGATACGTGATACGATTACAAAGACTACGATTATAACACAAACAAAGGTCTAGCAGCCGCTATTGCCCACCGACACCATAAGATTATATGTAAATAAAAACAATCTACCTTCACATCGAATCAAACAAAATGTTATTGTGTCTGTTGGACACTTCTGGATTGATGAAGTACTATTTTCGTTTATTAACCAAAAATAATAAATTATTCATGTTACAAATATTTTCATTGCACATTTAGATTCGTAAAACATTGGCGATAAATTAGATAAAAGGCCGATTCATAAAAATAAATACTTTAGTTTTTATGAAAACAAACGCAAAATTGTGTCCGCAAGACACTTGTTAAGGGTTAAATCTACATACTTTCTTATGAGTACTCTATGCTTTATATAAAATAACTCATTTATTTTTACTTATAATGTTTATAAATGTTACTTTGCATTTGTTATTCCATAATATTTAGACAATAATAATAGGGGGAGAACATCGGCCGAAGCATTGCCATAAGCCTGCAATTCCCGTTTGAGAAAACGAAAAACTGAATGTAACAAAAATTGTCCCCAACTTTATTGATAAAAAATTTGAAGTTATTTACACTGAAATATCACACAGTCATCACTGTTTTCTAAAATAAAAAAGAAAATAGAGAAATATTCTTATTTGACACATCACTATTACTAATAATCTTTATCTATTACGCAGATGAACTATATATTACAGAATCAGTCATAGAATAATAAATATATGTTGGAAGGTGCGTTCAACTACGATTAAAATAATCCTTCTTCCATTCCATATGATGACCGCGGTGGTTCAGTTACAGCAAAAACGTCACTCGTGAGGTCATTATTTTAGCTCACGCCGAGCTTATAATGACCCGTTTATTAAGATGGGTCGAAATGGACTGGAGGGATTTGACGCAATTTTTAAAGTTAAAATGGTGACAGAAAAAAAATATTATTTTAATTTTTCACATTTTATTTCTTCCGCAGATGCTCAACGTGCGGCAACTGGTAAATATAATTAAGTTGAATACTTTTCGATCGTTGCTAACGGACATACCGCGCGCTATCTATCAATTATGAGCTTATCTTACCACGTCGCAATCCAGCCTGCCGATCGAGAGTCCGCGGCGCCAAATTATTTAAATACTTCATTAAAATGAAATATAAAAACATTGATTTCTTGTATTTTTTTAATATAAATCAAATTAATAAATAATTATTAGAGTTTATTATTAAGGCTTACAAATTATGAGATAGCCTCCTTAAATATCTGACTTATTTTAAAACTGTCAAACCGATTTTGTCAACGGTTAGAACATTCCATAGTCCATTCCACTTGGGTCCATGATTGTAACGCGCACAATCATGTGGAACAAAATAAATCGCGGTTGTGAGGGTAATTTTTCTGACCGCTTTAAACCGAGGTAAAAAATAATCAGTAATAGTATATGACTAAATTAACTATATTAATGATTCAAACAAATAAATAAGCAAATCCCATTGTGTGTTTAATAGACTTCGATTCGAATTATTCCGGCCGACGAATAAAGATTTTATAAAATATCTGCTTATAATTAAATGTACAGTTGTTTTTGCTTATTTTAACTTTAGTAAATATATATAATATTACAATTTTTTTTTATGAAGTGGAATGATTTATCTATTTTACTTGAAATGATTTATCTATTTTAATACATAGTTATTCTTTACTGTTATTAATCACGATTGTGACGTCAGTTGAACAAAAAGCACATTTAGTTAGTGGTTAAACGTCATTCATAAAATTTGTAAGAAGTTTTTAAAACAGATTGCTACTGTTAAATAACTTAAACCTTATATTTATAAGCCATTAATGCAATTTTTTAAGGCTAGTATCATTTCTGTTCTGTATTCAAGTAACTTGTAAGTGAACTATAAACGTCATGTGATTATTTCCAACGAATAAAAAGTTTAAATTCTTTCCTGTTTTAGGATTTTTTTTAGTATTAGAAATTCAATTAAAGACTGAAATAATTCTCAGTGTCAATATGATAGTCTCCGATGGCATAAATCACGGAAAATTGCAATCGATAATCGTAGGTGAACTAAAAAAAGCCGGGCTAAAACATCGATTAAAAAAAATAATATTGAAGAGTGTAAAGGTATGTCCATGCAATTTATAACTTCACTTTTTAAAGTATAGGTACACGTTGACCTCCGATTTGTTTTACTCCTATTTTCAGGACAACAAAACTGTTTTTGGCGCTCCGTTGGTTAAGGTTCCTTCATGCAGTGTTATTTGTTGTGGTAGTACATTGAGTATACCTATAGTAATAAGCGAAATGTCGTCAGTTTTAAGAGAAAATGCTCATACAGAAGGCTTATTTCGGAAAGCAGGATCACAAGCACGCCAGAAAGACATTAAGGTACCTATTTGCATATCTACAAGAAAGTTAAAATTTTGGCATCTGTCGACGCCAATACGGCGAATTTTAAGTTCTAGTTTATAATTAAATTAAGGCTAATTCAAAAAGATGTTTAGGGGAATTAGGTATAACAAGGTGATCGTGGGTGGCAGATTAATACCATACTAGTTTTAAAAGTGACAATACTTTTAAAAGTATAAGAATAGACTAAAGCTATTTTAGTGCATTGTCTAAGTACATAATTTACAATATAATCAGTTAATCTGTGCATATCACTCAAATATAACTGATGTTTTTCACATAGTCATGTAAATAATGACATTACAAGAATTATTTCTTCCTAATAAAAACTAAAATAAATAAAGAAAAAGATGCATCCATTAGGAAATTTGATCTTATTAGATTGATATATAAACTAAATATTTTTTGTCTGGCTATTTAAACATGGAATTGTTTGTGTTATTGGGTTATTTTACTAGCTTTTATTTAGTTTTACCTGTGCTGATGTCTGTCTGTAATCAAATCTTGCAAGTTGAATTTAACACACTTCCCAGTTTCTGTTTGAGCTGAAATTTTGAATCCATACATAAATCGGATGACAGTATAATAATCTGATAACACCAAGATAATCTGATGGTGAAGTCAAGAGATGGATAGTAGAACTCTTTAATGGTGAACAGCACAGATACAAAATTTTGTATATGCATTTAATTGTAATAGCCTGTTTTCATAGCAGGAATTTAAAAAATTAATTTCTCAACTTCCTGCTATGCAAAATTGAAAACTTTTCATAAAATTGGGAAGGTACTATTTACAATCAGTCATCAGATTGTGATGTTTTAGGGCCCTAGGAATATATATTAGACCATTTTCCGAGTAATGTCTGTATGTTTGTAGTCTGTTTGCATGGGCTTGCAAGTGTGCATATACGTGTGCACTTTCCTGCACACATACTGTGCTGTGTGCTTGTGTGTATCATTATGTTTAAATAAACCTTTCATTATGTTTAAATGAATTAACCAATCAAAACCAATCTTAGATTTCCTTCAAATTTGCACAAATTTGGCCTGGTAGATTTTGGGAAATCTCAAATTAAATATTCAGAGAAATGTTTTTTTGAAATAGCTTAGACTACTGTACTAATCTGTACTAAAATCTAATCACCTCTTCTTTCTAAAAAGTTGCATTGATTTTTGTAATCTGAATAAAAATCAGTTAAAATGTTCAAGAGATATTGGAGAGGAAGAATTTTCCGAAAAGTGTTTTTTGAAATATTCTTTAAACTGTGCTACTGATGAGTTTCAAGATCTGTTCAGTTTTACTCAAAAACAATGTTAATTAATCGTGGTAAATCGCATCAATTTCATTCGACAAATATTGTTGATGAAAAAATTGCAAAAATGTGTCATTGCAAAATAACTTGTAAAATTCATGTTGGATAGATGTTTCTACTAGGTCATCTTTTTCTGCTTAAAAAATACATCAAATGGCACAAAGCAGATCAAAATTTATTAAAGATGCATTGGAAAAATATACAAAAAAAATTAAAATTAGTTTTTTTTAATAGATCTAAATTTTTAAACTCAAAGCTCAAAACATATTAAAACATATTATATTTTTGAGTTCAGAGAGCTTGAAAATGTATTTAAAACATTATTTTAAGCTGGAACATTTGAATTATTTACCACTAGGCATAGTTTTGAATGTTTT
>BGZK01001062.1:0-219432 GCA_005406025.1 Eumeta japonica
TCTATTTATATATCCTTATTAGCGTTGGTATTCAAAGCATTCTGAACATATACTGATAAACGATAAACGGTACATCGTTAAGTTCTGTCTTCAATATGTCTGAAGAATACGGCGCAATCACATTTTTTGCAATAGCTTCGCACTTAGTTTTCCCGCAGCTAAACTTCTTCTCAAAAACTTTTTGAATTAATTTGGAAGTGCATTCCATTGATCGAAAACTTTGATTATAACATACCGTATGGAAAGGCCACAAACCCTCAGCTAATGCAAGTTCTGCTTCTTTGTCACCGTATTTTTCGTGATGGAAGTAAGAAGTCAGTGACGACGACGTACTTGCGATGATTAATGCTTTTTTATGTTTGTCCGATTTCAAATGGCTTCTTTATATATCGTGTCTGCCGCCGTGAGCAACACAAAATGTTCCATTACATTTATTGCAACGCACTTCTGCAGGTGTTAAACACTTTTGCAGGAAAGGAGATTCTTTTTGCAAGTCCTCAGTGAACTTACAACTTCGCTTTTTCGCGGTCGGCGGCATTGGAACAACAATTAGTTTTTCTAACGAAATTGAAAAATACGAGTTACCAATTATGTGTCACGGCGTGCACTAATTCGGTCACTATTGCATACACTAGAGCTCTTTGAACTTGAGCCTTTTTCATCTCTGTCTCTCTTGCACTTGGCGCACGAAACAAAACAAAGCAATCAGACTCACACTCACATAAGCGTATACGCACGCGGCATGAACACACGGGCGTACGCGCGGAGCCGTACACACACACGCTTGATTAGGCGAGCGAAGTGAGCCTCTACTAGGTCAAAATATCACTTTTTTGTGGTACACTTTAAAGGAAAACTACAAAACATCTAGACGTAAAATTAAATGTAATTGCTTCATATTAATGTATAAATGTGTTATCAATTATTATTTTTTAGAAAAAATATATACACAGTGGCTCCATCTGTGAGCAACATCAAATACTAATATATAATTGGTCAGTTCATGATTGTATAATATATCTATACATGTAATGTGTAGCATTTTTTATTTATTTTGTAGCAAATTTAGCATTTAACAGAATTTTTTTATATAGCGGATTTACAAGTATTCAAAACTCACACGTGCTGCTCTGTCGAAAATAAGAAGAAATTCGGATGAAAAATTTTAAAAGCACTTAAAAAGAAAAATAAATTGCATCAATTATTTTTATGTGTATATATTTTTGAAATAAAAATATTTTCCAATGATTAAAGTATAATTTTATTTAAGATATATATGCTTTATAAGATACGATTCGCGAACCATTACAAAGTTATACTTTTAGCTAGTGATACACTGTGGCAGCAACGGCGTGCTGCGTCTCGTCGTTCGTATTTTTGATGTGGAACACTTTTAAGCGAGCGAAACGATGGGAAACGAGGAATGCGAGACATACGGGACGCCTTAGACGGTTTGCGGGACTATTTTATTAAATATTGCAATGCAGGATTACGACTGTCATTACGAGACGGTCCCGCATGCGGGACGGTTGGACGCTTTAATCATTAGTAACGCCCAATTTGCACTAAATCATTGTGAAGGTCTAAGTCTCACAATCTTAAATAACCATTATTGAAGGTTATGTCTCAACAATAAAATGACTAAAACCTGATTGAAGAACTTATTGGAAAAATAATCTTGAATTAATATGATAGATAAATTTGTACAATGAAGTAAGCAAGAATCTAATGTAATGTGATACAGTTATAACCTCTTAAATAATAAATAATTCAAATAGGAATCTGATACTCATAACTACAATGACCATCACTTTCTCTAACACTTCTCGGTTCAAACATACAATTTTTTTTATTTATTTTAGTTGGCAAGGGCATATTCATACTCCTCACTCATGCAATGTTATATGAGTGTTTATATTCACTTGTTCTGCTATAGTTTGCCGAAGAGTATAAAATTACTTTTATCTCATATCATGTACACACGAGGAACGCATATCTTTATTTTACAAAATCAAAATTCTCCAAATTGTTCATTAAAATAAAAAAATAATATTCAAATGAAAAATTAAGATAAATAAAAAAAATATTAATTCTAGTAATTTTGAAAAGATCTATAGATCTTCGGTTGCTCGGTATTTCAGAAGACAAGCTCCACTTCATTCAATCTATTTTTATTACATATGCATTAAGGATAACCTGACTTTAGAACCATAAATTAAGAACCGCTAATATCACTAACTTGGAAAATCAGCTACTCAATTATTTCGATGTGCATATCAAATTAATTAATTATTTTGTTCCGTGTAGTAAAATACTTTTTAGATATGAACACAATTACAGGAGAATTAATTAATAATTAACGAGATTTTCGCATTTTTAGCAAATGAAATGCTGTTTTGTATTATGTTTAATATGTCAACAATACACTCCAATCGCTAGCTAATCTTCAATCACCTGCAGCGTAAGTTTGGATGAAATACATTCACTATGTCTAATATGTACGAATTATTTTCATCAAAGTTGTATAGGTATATGTATATATGTAAAGATAGGCATAAATTATTGCTTGTAAATATTTTAAATATGAAGATAGGCCGTACATATAACTTAGTTATATCCAATGCGAAAGTACATTATCACTTTCGATCTATTTTTTTCATTTTTGTGAAGATTAATTGCATTTTTGTAATCAGTTACATATTTTTTTAGAGTAAAATATTTTGTTAAAATTAATTTTAATAAACGTGATTTAATTAATTGCAACAACCTTCATATAGCTTATATTGGCAACTAAGGAGTTTTTCCTCTTTTGTGATGAGGAGGAGGTAAAAAATGCATAACACATATCCGCGCGCCCCTGCACGTGGGTAATGTGCGCCTGAAACCCACTAAAAAGGCTCTCTGAAGAAATGGCGCCTCGGCAGTGGCATTGGCTGGAATGCTGTAACAGCATCACCGAACACGGTCGGACAGCGCGCAGGGATGACGTTGGCGCCGGACAGCACGCGGGGATGACGTCGGCGCGTGACTTTCCCTATAAACACTTCCTTAGGGGATTACCTCAGCATAGGATGTTACTGGATACCGACACGAATCGGGGCCGTTTATCCTATCCGACACGTGGATGGCCCAGTGGTGAGGGGTGATATAGCCTAATTAGATCTTACTGATTAAAGGGTACCTAAGCTTAGTCAGTCATTAATGTCGTTGACTGCCATGAGGTTCTCTACTGCTGCTGTAAGAGCGTCAGGTGGATCATTGAGTATTTTCCGTGGCCTATAGATAAAATGTGTGAGATGGCTTATAAGAGACTGCTGAGTGGAGTAGCGCATTCAGATGTGATTCCGCGAATTTACATACGTTGACTTTCACTAATACATACCTACCCAACTAATGAATTCCGTTTACTAAACGCTATTGTTGATAGTTTGCAAAATCCGCAATACGATACGCCAAAAGCTCTAATTACACAAATATCACAAAAATAAGGACATCACAAGTAATCACAAAAGGAAAAGTCTTAGTACAATGTGATTGATCACCTCGCTTAAGATTTCGAAGTTGAGGAATTCTAACTCACTATACAACTCTGAAAAGTTTAACCTATAATAGATATTCCATCTGAGGCTTGTTCGTATGATGAAAGGGAAAAGAGATTCAGTGTTTTCTCCTTCCATACCTATCGAATTTTATTGATGATGAGGATTTTCAATCGAATGACTAAACTTAAAAATATCTGTGTAATAAAATGCTATCTGGTTTACATGAAGCATTATACAATTTACTTCTCATTATCAGACCCATTTTTAAATTCATTTCAAATCTATTATTAATTGTATTAAAAAAAAGTAATTAATCAAGCTTAGCATAAACGACGTGTATCCATATTACTTTGAAAAAAAGCATTGTCTGAAGTGCCTTGAAACTTGAACGAACATTCTACACCCATAGAGTACTTTGTAACTGTTCTACATGGTTAAAAATAAAGTTCTATTTTAACGCGTTATTTGAGATTGAGAGCAATCGTGAAACTACCAAAGTTTTCCTTATGAAGACTATATAGCTAGTGTGAACCTTGTGGCTATTTAGTATTCTACCACTAATGCAGGTGAGTGGTAAAGGAGATAAATATGAAGATGGGTGTACAAAATGAAGAAAGCGAAATTTTGAAAAATAAAGGGAATGAAGCTTTCAAATCTGAAAAATATGACGAAGCTCTGTCATTATACAGTAAAGCTATCAGTCTCGCTGAGAAAGATAGCAGAGAGTTAGCTATATATTTAAAAAACCGCGCCGCAGTTTATTTAAAGATTAACGATTATGATAATGCAATTAAAGATTGTGATCGGGCTCTCGAAATAGTTCCTGAAGACCCTAAGGCATTATTCAGGAGAGCACAGGCGTTAGAATTTTTAGGAAGGTTTGAGGAAGCTTATAGAGATGCAAAAGCAATATTTACAGTTGAACCTACAAACAAGGCAATTCAGCCGGTTTTGTCAAGATTATATACCATTGTCCAGGAAAGAGCTCGACAAAACGCCCAAACTGGCAACAAAGTGGAACAAATGTTTAAACTAGCTTTTGAAATTTCAGAAGATAAAGAAAAACGCGAAAAAGCAATGTCAAACTTGCTAGTGCTCTCTAAAGAAAATGCAGCTGCAGACATTATGTACAAAAATGGTGTAGTGCATAAAATAATGCAACTTTTAAAAATGGAAAAAAATCCAGAAATTTATATAAACGCAGTTCGTGTGATTGGTCAACTATGTAAAAGAAATATTCAACGCTGCAAAGAAATAATTAAGGCGTTTGGTATACCTCGCTTTTTAGAAATTCTAGACAGCAATAACCAGGAGCATGTTAATGCTGCACAATACTGTATGCAAATTATATTAAACACTTTGTCAGGAATGGATGTCAAAGCGGAAACGAAACCAGATCAAAAGCTGTGTGATGAAAATAAATCAGAAATAGATACTTTACTCACTTGCATGACTTACTCTATCACCGATCGTTTAATCAGTGGGCATGCAAGAGATGCTATTATGGAATTGATTATGAGAAATTGTCATTATACAGCTATTAATTGGGCAGAGAGATTTGTTGAAATTAAGGGTTTGCTGAGACTGCTTGAAGTGTGCAGCGAGCTAGAAGAGTATAAATATGAATCTGCCATGAATATTACACCATCCTCTAGAACCATAGCAGCAGCATGTTTAGCACGAATCTATGAAAATATGTACTATGATCAAGCTAGAGAGCGGTTTAATAATCAAATAGATGATTTTGTTAAAAATAAGTTATTGACACCAGATTTAGAGTCTAAAGTTAGAGTCACTGTGGCGATAACTTCTCTGCTTAGAGGTCCACTTGATGTTGGTAATGTAGTTATTTCAAAAGAAGGAATACTTGAAATGATATTGGTTATGGCTCAGACTGAAGACACTCTTCAACAAAAAGTAGCTTGTGAATGCCTCATTGCTGCAGCTTCAAAAAAAGATAAAGCTCGTGCCATTATTGACAAAGGGGTAGATGTACTTAAGAAATTGTATCAGTGCAAGGACGATGCAGTCAGAATCAGAGCTCTAGTTGGCTTATGCAAAATCGGAAGCTTTGGTGGTGATGATGCTTCTATTCGACCCTTTGCTGATGGTTCTACAAAAAAATTAGCTGAAGCTTGCCGCAAATTTCTTGTGAATCCAGCAAAAGATCAAGATATGAGGAAATGGGCTGCAGAAGGCCTTTCGTATTTAACACTTGATGCTGATGTTAAAGAAAAACTGGTTGAGGATAATGCAGCTATTCAAGCACTTATTGAATTGGCTAAAACTGGTGATCAATCGGCTCTTTATGGTGTTGTTACCACATTAGTAAATCTGTGTAATGCTTATGACAAACAGGAAATTTTACCAGAAATGTTAGAACTTGCAAAATTTGCCAAACATCATATACCAGAGCAGCATGAATTAGATGATCAAGATTTTGTCAATAAAAGGCTTACTGTACTTGCAAAGGCAGGTGTCACATCTGGTTTAGTTGCCCTATCAAAAACAGAAAGCCATAATTCTAGGGAGTTGATTTCAAGAGTATTTAATGCAATATGTAGTCTTCAAGAACTTAGAGGAATTGTTGTGCAACAGGGCGGTACAAAAGTACTTCTTCCAATGGCTTTAGAAGGTACTGACAAAGGTAAAAAGCAAGCAGCCCAGGCTTTGGCTCGCATAGGTATTACAATTAATCCAGAAGTAGCATTTCCTGGCCAACGAAGTCTAGAGGTTGTAAGGCCTCTTTTAGCTCTATTACATCCAGAATGTAAAGCTTTAGAGAATTTTGAAAGTCTAATGGCTCTATGTAATCTAGCAGGAACTAATGAGACTACAAGAAAAAGGATTTTAAAGGAAGGTGGTTTTGCTAAGATTGAACACTATTTGTATGAGGACCACTTGATGTTGGTGAGAGCTGCCACTCAATGTATTTGTAATTTAGTCCAGTCGGAAGACGTTGTGAAAATGTTTGAAGGAAACAATGATAAAACAAAATTTTTGTACATATTGTGTCAAGATGAAGATACAGATACGGCGTTGGCTGCCTCAGGTGCTTTGTGTGTGCTGACATCGATCAGTAAAACATGTTGTCGAAAACTGTTAGATGTAACTGCATGGCCGGAGACGTTACGCTGTTTGCTGGCCAATCCAATAAAAGAAATGCAATTCAGAGGTACATATATCTTGTTTAATATCATAAAAGATGATAGAGATGTAGCGGCAAAAATATTTGAAACTGATGTGATGGAAATCCTTATGGCCATAACGAAACTTGAGGATCGTGAAAGTCAAAAGGCCAGGGATTACGCTCAGAAATGTTTAAATGCAGCAGAGGAGTTAGGTGTGATACGAAAGCCCGATGAATCGCCTATAGTCGATCCTTTTAAAGAAATCAATGAAAATCCAAGTGATGGTGATGATGTAGCATAATGTGTTTCAGATTACTGTTTTAATTTAAAATTATTTAAACATGTTATGGTATTTTAAAGAGTATTTTTTGTCAATATTATGTTTTATTGTTCATATTCCATACTTTAATTAAGACTATTTTATTTCAGCACATTCAGTATTATGGTTGACAACCGCATATTAAACTTAATTCTATGTTGACTTTATGACTGTGGAAAATAAAAATATTTTATCATCAGTCAAAAAAATATATATTAAACTAGCTGTCTCGACAGACATCGTTCTGCCCGAAAAGCTTTAAGCGATATGCCGACAGCAGCACCACCTACCAGGTCCAATAGTGTTTTGAAATCATCCAGGGACCGATTGGAATATACATAGAAAATTTCATCCCAATCGGTCCAGCCGTTTGACATACCGACACCGGCGCCATCTATCAAGTCCAATTGTGAATCTAATCCATCCTTGAATCCACTTGAACACACAAAAAATTCATTCAAATCAGCTCAGCCGTTTAGAGCAATTCACTGTCAACACACGTACAGAAGAATTATATATATAAAGATGAGGTATATTTTGGAATATTTTACTTTGTCATGTGCTACTTTTTAATTTCTATTTTAAAATTTAAATAGTTTAAATAAATCTATAGGTAAATTTTATTTTATTGTAAAATGCAACTTATTAACGTGGTTAACTTTTGAATTCTTCCATTTTCAATGTGTTTTCTGTTTTATCACTCATTTATAGATGAACATTACCTATAAAGAGTCATACAAATCATTGAAGTATATAAATACTCTAAGAGATTCAAGTATATCGTTCCCCAGTATATAAAAGAATTTTTTCAATGTCTATTTTTATCATATGTAATCATTAACCTTTTTATGTTTTGTTAACATATAAAAAATACAGAAAACTTTTTAAATTTCCAGCAAAACTTAAATTACAATTTGATTTATTAATTGTATGTTTAAAATTACATCAATATGTCGACTTCATAAAGATTGTATCATTGGTAATTAAAAAGGGCTTAATATTTTATATTTAGATTTTAATTAGAGCATTGATGTATTATAGGGTTGCTATGCTGTAATGGAGGGAACCTCATTATAAAATGAGAATATCATTATTTCACAAATATTGTAAAATAACTAATTGTTTTTTAATAGTATAAGTAATATGATAGGTATTCTGAATTCAATTAATATAATGGAAAATAGCTACATTAATTCTCTATCACTTATTCTGTAATTTCTGTAACAAATATATATATAAATATATATATGTGTGTGTATGTATGCATGTATACACGTGATTAATATGAAATGCCGCTACTAATTGTGGCAGTTGCACGAAGTAGCCAAATTAAAGTGGGGTTCTTTTAATTTTTATATGGTATTTGTTTTGATAACAAAATGTATTTTTGTCTCTTAGGTATTCAATATAAAATGAAACTGACCCTATGTAATATTTTGCCTATTCCACGTCGCTTCTTATACTAATTCAAAATGACGCTTATAAGAGTTTTCATAAAAATGAAAATCCATATTTTACCAATGATATTCTTTTCGGGAACTTATAAGGCAGAGGGCGCTGTCTTTATCTTATTTTAACTAATCTATTAATGATTGTTTAGAAGTATTTTCATTCAGTATTTCTAAATGTATTATATTTGGAGTTTAATACAATTATATCATTATAGATTTGCATTCCAATATTGCAATATTAATTATAGAATATACATAGAATTTTCAATAATGAAAAAAGATCAGTTAATTGAAGGAGATCTTCAATTTTTTTTTAATACCGATCTTTATCTATATAGACCACTTTCTAACATTAATATGTGTGTTAGGGCGCTTTCTTATCGTTAGGATATTTTGTTATTTAGTTTTGGCCACACTGCTGAGGTACATCCTCCCAAGATTTATTTTAATTTGAGGGGTTTGCACCTTAAATGTTTCGTTTCAACTCAATTTGGTTGCTGATAATGACCATGTCACCAATACGATGACAACATGTGACAGTTTGACCTAAGCTACTCGTAAAGACTCTGGTCAATTCATCCCAAGTCGGGATTCCACCATAGATACTTCTAACTTGAATATAATGCTCTGCTCTTAACTTTCTATTAAAATTTCTACTACTTATATGTTTATATACCAATATCATAGAGGAGAAAGTCTTATCAATGGATTGTATTACATACTAGCTAGCCCTACAGACGTTCTAGCCCTTGTTACGTTTAGCGTATCTATCTATATAGTTAATGCTCACAGCTCTGTCAATGTAGTCACAGAATTCCTTCATCTTTTCTACAGGTCATGTCAATCTCAATCTTGCCCTTGCTTTTAATTCTGACCCCGACCCTGTACTGGTTTTCAATCCCAGCTCCGTTCTCACTTTTGCTCCTCATCTCGCTTTCAATTCCGATTCATAGAAGTTTCGTAGCACAGAAGTGGCCCGTTCGCTCAATTTACAAATCAGGACCTTGTGTATCTCTTAGGAGTAGGTTGAAATTTTGACTCTAGCATCGCAATTTGGATATGAATATTATGTGAGAAAAAGTTTAGGAATGCTCCAGAGGAATGGTGACCAGCATGAACGCAGTATTAGTAAGAAACATAAAATGTCTACATATTAGTCGACTATCCAAAATCATGAATTCATTTAAGGGACTCTGTGTGCGCATGTTCGATGAGGTCCCTATGTATGTATACGATTTGGCCTTAAATAAATTTAAGGTTATTTTTAAACAATTGCTTAGTAAAAAATTATTATACAGTTTCCGAATATTTAGAAGACAAATATCCCTAGGCATAACCAGCTCCATTTCTTACCGGGTTGTTTTATTCTGTAATTGTTTTGGTTGTACATGATAGAATTAAGAAGAACTACCTCTGAGTTCTTTTTAATTCTATCATGAACAACTGCATTCTTCATTTTTCTAGAAGGGAAACTGCTTTTCGTAGAGTGGTAAGGTGAAATTATGACGTATTTCAACTGTTTCTAATGACCTATGAAATAAAATTATTTTCGATTTCATTTCGCTACTAATACACAGTTTCGATTTAAAACAAAACTGCTGGTAAATATTAGCATCAGTATATAAGCTGTTACTCGAGGAGAGTGTAACTTTCTACGAGGTAGAATGTAAATTGATAAAAATAAACAAATACACGGATGAAGTCCCAGGAAAACATTATCAATCTAATTTATTCAGGAATAACGTAGCTATAAATAAAACAATTTTTAGAATCGTTACAGTAGCTCAGCTTAGTACAAATACGCAGGTGAAACAGGGGAAAAATGCTAGTTTTTTTTTTTTCAGAAACCTTCATGGCATGAATACAATATATCATCAAAGTTTCATCATAATCTAATCTGATTAGGACATGCATAATAAGGACAAAAGTACAAACGAATATTTCATTATTGTGTATAAGATTAAGTTTTGCAGTCGTTTATTTGAAATTATTGTCGTGTCATATAACACTAGTCTTGTCGCAATGAAATATTCCCTATGGATGGCGTTTTTCCATATATACTTTAGCACACATTGGATATAAATTGAATCCATGCATTCGACGTCCAAATATTGCATATATATGAATCAACGCATTGAAAAATTATCATAAAAAAAAAACAGTCTTGCAATTGAATCAAATTCTAAAATATAACTTTCTCGTATAGAAAAAAAATCACATGTTATATTGTAAACATTAATATATCGGTGACGTCAACTTGTAAGATATTACTCGTTGAAAAATCGCCTAACGCGCTTATAGAAGTTTTTAATTCATTCATTGCTATCGAAATTGGAAAAGCTGGCGTCCATTTGATCTTTAAGCAAAATTAGCCGCGAATGGAGAATTAGTTACACAAGTAATAAATATATGGGTATTGACAGCACAACGCGCGAAACTCTGCCACTCTGAACTGCAAACGAATGATGCAATGCGCAGGTTCAACGCTCCCCGACCCTTCCTTCCATATTCGTATTTTACGCCAATGCGACGCTGTCGTGACTAACTTCACAGCGGCGGATTTCATGCGTTGCCTGTACCTAGTAATCGTACGAATGTTTGTTTTTGTTATTAGACTCGACCCGCTTTTCTCTCGAAAATTTGTGAATTTATGCAATTGTATACACAGTAAGCATATTTATGAAGCGGTATAAAAGTTTTATTCTCCTTTCTGGGACTACACAAATGTCCAAAAACCTGATTTCAAATAGGTGGTTGTGTTTGGCGTGTTTGAACCTCTACACATGCATTTTATATACCTACTGCATTCAGGTTCGTTGTATTCAGTGTCTGTAATTACGTATAATGCAATAGCATAATGGTGATTGCATTATATGACAATAGGCAATGCCATGCATTTCCAATTCAAAAACATATATTTACAGACACTATATTACCGTGTATTGTCGGAGGATTACATTTACTACAGGCGTAGTGGGTGTTTATGAATGAGAATTTGGGTGTATACAAGATTCTTAGTTCAAATGTATCAACTTAATATTTCTAAATCATGACTGACTGAACAAAATTGTGACTCAAGTACAAAAATTAAGTGTTAACATATTCATAATAAACAAAATATGATTTAGGTTATGTTAATATGCTTATACCCATCCTGCGGCAGCACTATCGGGATTTGGCGAATGTTCAGGGTTCAAGGAATTTTATATACTTAGTTTGGCATTTGACGGATTACTGGCCAGGCTAGGGTTTTGGCAGCGAATGAACGTAATTAAAATAGTTCAATGATGATCGAAATAGACGAGACGCTCCCGTTACAATATTGATGTTATGGCTGTAAATGATTATCTATCGCAAATAGTTTATTTTCAGAAAAGACGAAGAAAACGTAGTGGTGGTATATTCATAGAAAAATTGAACAGGGTATAAATATACCTAGCTTAATGTAATATTTTATGTTATATAATTTACAATTTACATGTATTTTAGAATAAAACCAAAGCCATAAATGTCTTCGTCTCTTTGAATAAAAAATATATATTGGAGACTTTTCCACCATTTCCTTATAAACTGACATTTATTAGAGTCACTTTTGAAATAAAATTTGCATTCCATGTCTTTCTTTTAACGGGTGTTAGCCCGAACAACCGTTATAAGGAGAGGACGTGGAACGCATATTTTATGTTAGTAGTCAGTTTAAAACAAATGTGGGCAACAACCAGCCCGCTGTATTCTGCCAGCGAGACATTTTGAAAAACCCAATAAAAAGGAATATTACACGACTTACTCATACTCACGGAATTAAGTGAGCGAGCAAGCCGAGTGGCGGCTATCATTAAATAATGAGGTGGCAAACATCAAAGCCACGCATTTTGCCGCACTCAAGATTATCGTTTCTCAATTGTTCTACACTAAACGATTCTAGATTATTCCTTTTCTACTTTGCTATATTAGCGGGTGGATGGCTGAAACAGTTCATTTCCAGGTGAACTTCGACAAGCGATATCCTAGCGAACTGTTAGTGCCGTCAATTTGCTTTGAAACTTGGGTGCATCTCGATTACCAAAATGTTTACGAACGTATGCAAAGCCACCAGTTTCAACAAAATGGACAGCTTTTCATGTTGAACAATGGTAAGCCTATTTGTGTGTGTAATGATACATTTCAGTGGAATTCAATATAACGAGGCATTACTCAACGCCCTATGCTGCACTACACAAATAAAAGACAAAATCCAAACCTTATCGCAAATTTAGAAAATAGCAGCAAATGTTGCAAAGAACACAACTTGATAATGTTGTGAAAGCTAGTTTTATAGTTAGTTCTAAATTGGCAGTCATTAAAACCATTTGCTAAATGAGAATTTATCAAGGAATGTATGTTAAAACTTTGCAGTGTTTTGTGTCCTGAAAAGAAAAATAAATTTGAAAAAATTTGTTCGTCGAGACGAACTGTTGTCCGACGTACACAAATGATGGCTAATGATATAAAAACAATATTGACTGACCGTATGGCTGGTTTTGAATCATTTTCCATAGTATTAGACGAGAGCACCGATTTGTCTGACACAGCTCAACTGGCAATATTTATTCGAGGTGTTAATAAAAAGTTTTCTGTTACTAAGGAATTGTTTGCTTTACAGCCGCTAAAAGGAACCACTACAAAAGAGGACATTTTTAATGAAGTTCAAAAGGTATTCACAAGTTTGGGCTTGCCATGGTCAAAATTAGTTGGAGTTTGCACAGATGGTGCACCTACGAATTAATCTGAATTAAATGTGCAAAAAAAATGATTTGATAGTTTTTTATTGCGTTACCCACCAACAGAACTTGTGTTTTAAGTCCATTCGACTTCAGAATGTTATGAATGTGGTAGTAAAAACCATCAATTTTATTCGATCCTGAGGGCTTAACAACCGTCAGATCAAGGCGTTTTTGGATTAAATATCAGTCGAATATGACGACGTAATATATTATTATGAAGTCAGATGGCTAAGCAAAGGGAAAATGCTGAAACGGTTTTAAGAGCTTAGAAATGAGATAGCAGATTTTATGCAAATAAATAATAAACCACTATTTGAATTGAGTGACCCAAAATGGATATGTGACTTAGCATTTCTGGTCGACTTTACAGGCTATTTGAATGATTTAAATTTGAAACTTCCAAAATAAGGACAGTTAGTACATGATTTGTACAGCCATTTGAAAGAGTTTCAGATCAAAATCAGCTTGTGGGAGGCGCAGACGCTGTTTGGTAACAGTTACCATTTCACCACGCTCTCTGCGTATGAAAATGTTGCTTATGCTCAATACGCTGAAGAACTCAAGTTATTGTCGGAGCGATTTACAAAAACGTGGAAGATTTTTTCAATTTATTTGCTACTCCGACAAAAAGTAATGTATAAAATGCTCCAATACACTTGCAAATGGAGTTGATCGAGATTCAAGAAAACTCACTTCTAAAATTTAAATTTGAATACGTGGAGTTGTGCGATTTATACAAAAAATACCTCAAAAAAGACCACTTTCCGCAACTTAGAAAATTCACTAGAAGATTAATTTGTGCGTTTGGCAGTGCCTACTTACAAATCCGAACAGTTCTTTTCAATGATGAAAGTTAATAAATCAAAACATCGTACAGGGCCGACTGACGATAATTTGGAAAATTCTTAACTTTTCTAATAATTCTTTACTTTAGTCTTTGTATCAGTGGAATAAATCCAACCTCAAGTGTCTCATTGATTTCGGTGTCGCTATTTAATTTTCGCAGTTTGTAGTAATTCCAATTTCACGATTTAATCATAATGTTGTACCTATTCTTTTCATTTAATTTTGTTATAATGATATTGTCACACTATTTCGTGTGAGATATCTATCGCTAAAAATTATGAACACTACTTTAAAATGCATTACTTTTGAACGCGGCCCACGAACGTATTTGCAAACTAAAGTTTGGCCCACATGTCCAAGGTGTCCAATACCTGGTTTAATAGGAGACGATGGAGGACCCCCCTAGTGATTCAAAACATTTAATGAGTATAATTCAATAAAAAATTATAAAGGTAGGTCTAATAAAATTATATTACAATTTATTTGTTTGCCAGAAACACCGAGTTCGCTTTCGGTCCTATAGCGATATATTAAAGACTCCCCTGTTGAAAACATCCAATACAGTCCCATACACAACAATAGAATCTGTAATGGCTTATATGTAATCTATCTGGAAGAAAAAATTTCCAGATATAGTTAAATTTGGAATCTATATGTAAGTCCATCATAGCAAGGTTTTTTTATTGAACTTAAAGAGATTGTATTGTTATTTGTATGGATCTTAACTGCACCTTACCGTATCCGTTTTTATCGTAAGTCCATGTGGACATAAAAACTAATGTGGATTTCCAAATACGAAATAGAAAATGTTTTTAAAGCTCTTAAATGACAATTCTACAATCGGAAAAAATAATGTATTCTATGTGTAAATCCAGATAAAAACTCGGTAGACATATAAGTTCCATTATACTTTCCGTTTCTTTCCTTCGAAAGTTTTTATGGGTATGGAATTGCAGCGACAAAAGCATGTTAGGTCCCAATACAATTATTTCTTATTGAAATTTATCGGATCTTTTCAACAGGGTCATCCTGACCACTTTTCTGTTTCCGATCCTGGTCCCGAGTCCATTCCCCATTTCATCCCGGCCATGCTTTTGATTCTAATTCCGGTCTCGCACTCGGCATCGACCCCGGCCTTCGATTCTGTTCCTCGTCTCTTCCAATTCCGATATCCTATCGGTCACGGTTCTAAATTTGTAAAAAGTCGAGCCAAATATTAGTGTCAAAATAAAATATAAGCTACATTAGTCGAAGATAGTGCAGCTTTCTATTAGTATAACGATTTTTAGAATCCGTTTAGTAGTTTAGTTCAATAGTACAAAAAGCGGACGAAGTCTGGGTCAAATGCTAAAACATACTGCATAAACCTTTTCCAAGAAATTATACGTATATTATGTACCAACTTTCAGTTCAAACGGTATCCAAGTTCATTAACTTCGGACAAATCAACATTCATTTTCAGGGTTCCAAGACAAAATGTTAAAAACGGAACCCTTATAGTTTCGTCAAGTTCATCCGTCCGTCTGTACGTCACACGCATTTTACTCAAAAACTACAAAATGTATATTGATGAAATTCGGAGTATAGGTGTTGCATAAACGGCTACTTAGTTTCGTAGTTAAAAAACAAAAATAAACAGTTCTAGGGGGGCACTACATACGTGCAAAACATAACCAAACCAAATATAACCAAAGTTGAAAAAAAATTTTTTCAGCAAACATCAACTTGTAGCACATATTTCGCCAGTTATTTCAAAAACATTTTAAGGTTTCTAAACAATTTTTTTGAATAATTAAATATTTTCTAAAATAATAGCTCCGAAAAAAACCAAAATTGTCCCCACTCGTTTACTTTCTAAACCGTATGTCAAAAAATATGAAAAAAATTACAAAGGTAACGATTAATACTTTCAACGAAAATTATTTTGAATATGATTGAATATACCATTTATGAGTTATTGCTGAAAACCTGCGTTTTTCAACAAAAGGACGTAAGTGTTACGTACATACGCTCTTTTGCTGGTGCTCCAGCCTTAGTTACCACTAGTTTAGAGTAATAATTGACATATCTATTTATTTTTCTAGTAATTGGCGACTTAAGTGATTATATCTATTAAATGAGAGAGTGTAACAATGTAGTTTTTCATCTGTAGTGTATTTCTTTGTAGTAACAGTTTCGGAATCCTACAGTGAGCATGGTCAGACATGCTTTTAACCTATTTTTTTATACACTGGAGTATTGCAGAGTATCCAATATGTTGAAGTCTCAATAAAAGCTGGGCTCAAATGCTATATTTATTGAAATTCATTGGACATGTTTAAAGAATCTATGAAGTAGTTAACATATTTAATTTATATTTTTATTGATAAATGATGTATAACTTTAAACAAATACATTAACACAATGAGGTATGCAATATGAGAAAATATGTTAAAATGTTTACTTGGGTAAATAATTACATTACCTGTTTTTATGTTATAAATACAATTTATAATTTCTGTATGTGTGCATTAAAATTATGAAACTGTGTAATATCATTTTGCTGAATATATTTTAAAAGTAATTTAAATAATTAAGTATACACATAACATATTCTATGTCACACAAGCACTTGAATTTGTAATTTATTTACACATTCAAATGTCATGCAAAGTTAGCATAGCGTAGGTAGTCTCCCTTTAACATAATCAAATGACATACTTTTTCATTTCTTTACCCATAATAAACCTTTTTAAAGATGGTATAAGGACACATTACACGTTAATGAATTTCTTTTAGATGAAGGATGTTGAATTAAAAAACCTAGACAACTTTTCATGCATTGAAAAATTAAAACAGCATTTTTGTTCTAACGTTTACAGACTACTTAGAGTTGCAACCTCATTCATTTTCGAGGTCTGACAGAACATGTATTTAATAAAAACCCATAGAAGCCAAATATAAGTGGTATGTTCGTTGAAATTTATTTATAACAGTTAAACAAAGCTATTCATTAAAATGAAAATGATGCGCTACTTAATTACAAAGGGCACCCTAAGCATCATTTTTCCAAAACAAAGTGTAAACAGGAATTTTTGTAGCAGGAATAAAATGAACTACATCAGAAATGTGTTTATTAAAAAATCAAATTAACAAAATATATATAAAAACCACAAGAAAAAAAAATAGAATTTTTACAGCGAGAATACAATGAACAAGTAAACAGATTTTACCGACAAAAATTACGATAGTTAAATACAAATCCAAGAACCAGCTAAGCCCTGTAAAAGAAATAAAAAATTATTAATTACATTCGATAGTAAAAGATAAATGATAATATTATATTTGAATCAGTCCTATCATTTATATAATCATTTTGTTATCATAACACATATCGGCTCAAGTTAACATCATGTTGCAGGTACTTTTAATGCATATTCCACAAATTAAAATCAAAATGATTTTAGTAAAATAATATGTCAATTACATAAAAAACGTATTATTTTCAAAATATAATATATACAAAGAAAAATTCCAAAAATGCACTTACCCAATTTGATCACAGCGTACTATTGTTTCGACACCTTTCTGTAAATGAAATTATATCCTATATAATATTAATAAAAAAAAATCTTAATTAAGATTAATCAAGATTAATTCAGTCCTATCATTTATTATCATGTGTATTTCATATCACATTTTCGGCTCATGTGGTTTCTCATCATTACATTAATAAAGTATGACAGGTCCAGAAATATGGATCTACTATATGGCAAATTTATAATGTGACATACATATATAATACATAACCCTGGGCATATTAATGACACAGCCATTATTGACTAATGATGTCTCATCAAGATCACGTGTTCAATGGTATCATTTAATGTTACGTCGTACAGTTTGGAAGTTATTTTCTAATTTCCCTTCCGAAAATAAAACCCAATTCAAAATTCATTTATTTACGTTATAAGTCTTTGCATGGTTCACAGAAATTATGTGTACCAATTTTTTGTCTTAATTGGTACAGTAAATTTGGACAAAGAGAAACCCTTATAAAATCAAATAATAAAGGGTCTGTTTTTTCGTTGGACGTATGGAACTCTAAAAACTTGACATATTTGAAGATAACCAATCTTGTAACTTGAAAGCAGCATAAAAACATATCCTAAATAAATAAAGATGCTACCAATAACTTGATAAGATTTCATGTATTATCTGCGGTTCCAGTTTGTAAAATATCTTATCTTGTATAAATATATTTATTTTAATCGGACTTAGACGTTTTATCTATTGCGAACACGTGGATGGAGAATAATATTAAATGATAGAAAGTTAGTGATTACAGTAAATTTTGATATTTCTATTAATAGAAATCTGTACAATAAAAATTTTATATTAATATTGTATTTTTAATCTATAATTACGATAAAAATTTAATTTACCTTAACCTCGCATTAGAACGTGCAATTATGACATCACCATAGATTGATATGAATACATCTCCACGTTCAACTATAACCTCATAGACAATTACGATAACTAAATTCTGTTTGTTGTACTCTATGGTAAGAATAGAAATTTTGCATATGAAAAAATAATTAATCAAAAATAAATTATTATGTTACCATTCAATTCCGATGTTATTTGAATGCAAATAAAAGTAAAATAAATTTTAGTTAATGATTAATGCAATTCAACAGGAACGCGTAATCATTAGCAAATAGTAATAACAATGTTTTTGTATCGTATTCTAAAGGTTATAGAAATAGCAATTAAGAATTGTATACAATCAAAACGAAGATCTCTCCATTAAAAAGATTTTGGTATTCGATATCAAAATTTAGTTAGACATATCGAGCTAATTTTAAAATAAGTATCGAAATTTCTTCGAATAAATTTCTTCTATTTATATATATCTCAAATATTTTATTAAATTAGGATCGATCTTACTTTGTAAGCATTTTAAAATCTGTAGTATATTTTGTATTACAATTAAGTTTCCAAAATTTAAAATAAATAAACTTATTACACGATTTAAAAATTATAATTAATAGCATGCTGCTAGAATTATTATAATTATTTTAAGATGTATTTAATCCATCGATGTTTTTCATTTAATTACACTGTCAATATATTGAATACATGTTAAATTATAGAATGTATATTCGTTTGTTTCTCAAAAGTCGTTCATTTATAAAACCGTCAAGTCATTTATTTGTGGGGAAAGGCCGCAACACGAAAATTTTACGAGTTAAATGCATGGTCATAATTTTCAAAATGACGCCACAATGGTAAAACAATAGTAGTTCCATGGAACAAATTGTTTTCTACAATCAAGGAGGTTCGATTTTTAAATGTTGTAATTAGTTTTAAATAATGTTCTGTATATGGCCAGTTCCGGATTCATAGATAGCAGCTCTCGTGCACCTATTGATTCATATTTTGAAATATCATGATATATGTGAATATATATATGTATATATAGGTATATAAAGAAATTACATATGCACAAAAACATATTTCCATGCACACAAAGCCGCGGGAAAAGTACTGTGGCATAAGAACGTAGTTGAAGATGAACTTATACAATGGGATGATAACAAATAAGCAAGCCTTATAGTAGTCGCGCATGAAGTGTAACGTCTGACATCTCACTTTAGTAAAAAGCAATATTAACATTATGTACAGAAAAAAATATGATTCGGGCATTATTTGAATTGATTGTTCGTAAGAAAGAATAATTATTTTTAATAAAAAATGTACTTTATAAAATAAACACTAGAAGTAATGCAATTTTTTGTAAAAGACAGTTATTTTTGTTAAATTTGGGGAAAACGGAGACAACATTTAGTTATCGAAACATTTCGATCATTTAGAGCATTTGAGTTCGTCAATTGAAAAAGCTGTATAGGGCTCAACTTCTGGCGAACTGAAGTTTACGTAAGAATCACCACTTAAAATCATAAAAAGAGAGTGATAGTATTTTTTAAAGAGAAGGTTCTGCTCTAAAAAAAAAGCGGATTCACCTTCATATATGGTAAAGTACATACGAAATCCAGTAAAAATCTATTATTTTTTGTTCTTTGATTTCGAATGCTCGATTGTATATCGTATAAGAGCCAAGAAGGTCGTTTTAATATAATTTAAGTAGTACGGTTGGCGATACTGGTTGAAACAACCAGTCGGAAAATGGGTTGGTAACATCAGATGGCCAACTCTAGCACCGCGCATTTTCATTGATGAAATCAAATAGGGCGCGCTTTTCCGCTTCCTATTCATCATTTTCGTCCCCATTCGCAAAATCACTCACACAGATTGCGGGTTGCAGGAAAGATGTAATAGCTTAATAACCTGATACAATAGACAATATACTTTGTCAGGTACCTGAGAGTATACTCACCTAATAAAATATAATAAAAACATTTTATTTGCTATAGGAGGTAGTAATTGATTTGTAGCTTATCTGTCGGTGTCGATGACTTCAACTCTATGTAACTTTTTTCTTTTTTTTTGTAGCATTTTTGAGGGCTAAACGAGCTTGCGAGCCAGCAAAGATAAGGTCGTCATCAGCTGCTCGTGTATTCTCGCAACAACAGCTGATCACAAGTGCGTTGTCGGCGTCTTAGAAAAAAATATCTGATGGAGGGGATATGTCTTAGGGTTGGCACTGCTTTCTTGATTTTGAAAGTGCGTGCGCCTGGTAATTGTGCGAAATGTGTGTGTAAATTAATTGAAAGCCATCGAATAAATTTCTACATGTGAATCGGTCCATGTTAAATGGATGCAAGTCCATAACACGCTGTTTCGAGAAAGTCACAAAAAAAATTTTTTTCCCAAAAAATTAACCATTTAAGTTTTATCCACTTACATTGTCCATTTATACTTATAAAAATATAAATAGACAAAACTCAAATGGTAAATTTTTGAGAAAAAGTTTTTTGCGATTTTTTCGAAACAATGTGTTGTGGCTTTGAATTCTTTTAAATGGACCGAATCATGTGCATGTTAATTGAATTAAATAACACAACTTATCATTTTTAAATGCTCTGTTTATTACTTAAAAATTAGTCAGCAGGTCACATTTTTTAACGCTAAAGTTAACTTTAAAACTATTTATACATTATAAGATATAAACTAAATGCCTTTCTTTTTTATATGCTATACAATTTTAATTATAATGTACGATTTTTACAATAAAAGTAGCTGAGTTGATAAAGTCCATAGTTGAAGCCAAATCTTTGAGCGTTTCAATTTAATCTTATTTGATAAGGGATTGCCCATAACCTAGAGAAAATATCAAAATAATCAGAATAGTATTTGTTTTTTTTTATCAATGTTTACTAATATAAAGTACAACTTGTTGTTTTTTAATTAACATATTGAATATGAAGATTTAGGGGACAATCCCAAAATGAAACGTCACATTTATGTACTCGGATTCCTTGGGTTCTGCTCGGTTACGTTTTGGTGCATTATAGTGATATCCTGTAATCTCATATTACTATTCGGTGAGACGAAGTCCTCGATGTTGCTAGCGGTGCGTGAGGGCCGGTCGAATGGGAATCCCATGGGACGCTTGTCCGGGAACAACTTGTCTTTCAAGCCGCAGAAACTCGATGCCTCGTCACATGATAGTTCGGAGCCATCCGGTTGGTCGACCTGTAATTTATTTAACTTTATATGACATTGGTCGTCACCTTCGCTGGGGTTTATAGGTTAGAGTCTGGCCAACGAAAGAAGAGACTGAAAAAAAGACGGGAAAAATAAAAAAAATCTTATTCTGGTAACATTAATTATAGTATAGAAAACTAGTTTTGATAGTTTATTACTTATTCATATTTTATAATAATGATAATTTTTAGCAATTGGTAGATATAAATTGCTATTTAATTTTTTATTGTACGGAGAACATTTCGGTTAGGTACCAGATTATTATAATATACAACGAAGACTGATATTACATTAACTTTGATCGTTTTTAGACGTCTTTAATGCAGGAATACAGTATGATTTCTCTATGAAAATGATCGAGTCATAATTCATAATGACAGTGCGAAAATTGAATTTTTTAGACAGAAAAAAATAAGACAATATTGTTATTAGGAAGCAAAATCATGATTAATCTTTCAAACTAAACAATGGCATACACTGCCGTTTGAAACGAGTTTAGTGTGGTCATACGAAGACTCCTAAATATTCATCAGCCTCATCTTTTGTTAGCCAGCTAAGTTAAAACAAAAATGAAAACCGTGGAGATACCCTAACATCATCATACAATCATCATCTACATATTCCGTAAATATAAAAAGCAGGAGATTACTCATTGAAACACTTTAGCTTCTTTAAGTTTATTCATCTTAAAATTCATACCCTTCCTAATTATTTAAATTAAAAAGCTGATGACAGCTTAATAAGTGATTATTAAATCCCAAGTTATCTTATATTACGGAATTCCCAGTTTTCTTATATTACGGAATGGGACAAGACGAAATGAAAACTCGTGAAAGTACAAGAACAGTTCGAAATCACGTTAGACTTATATAAATATTTCTACATGGGTACTAATTAAAACTGCTATAGAAATCACTTGTCACTCCGTTTGGATATCCAAAAGTGCATATTTAAATAAATCACATACTTTTATCGCATCCCTTTTTCTTGATTACAGTTCAATAAAGAAAACTGACAAATGATATAAGAGACTGAAGTTAAGACATTATTTATTTTTTTAGAAAATAGGGATCTTTTGCGACATGCCTTTTCTTTAACTCGATTAATACGAGAGTTCAATTCGACGTGTACAATTTAAAAAATTACGAAGTCAAACTTTTGTCTCAATAATGAAGGTTTATTAATAAATAACTTCCAATACTTTTTTGTTAAGCTTCAGACTTACTTTTGTTTAATTTAAATGAGATATTTATATATCTCATTTAAATTCAAATGTTTTTCGAATAATTTTCATGAGATTATTCTTATTTCATAAGAATAATCTTATTCATAAGATTATTCTTATGAAAATTATTCAAAAAACATTTCATTTTATCATTCTGGATAATTTATCACTATTGTTTTAATGAATTTTTTAAGTGGCCTTCGTTTTGAAGTTAGGTTAAACGGCTTAATAACTGACGACGTATTAACACAATAAACAAACACACATACACCATTTGCGATAAATGCAGTCAACACGGATGTCAAACTATTCATAGTCGACCGATATGAAAGTTATGAACGTATAATGAAACACTTACTTTATCCATTTCGTAGTTGGACAGCATGACGAAAAGTTGGTAAGCGGCGCCGCCCGCCGTGCCCTTGGGTATCAGCATGTGCTGAGGCCAACCGCAGCCGCAGAAGTTGAATTCGGCGAACTTCGGGTTCTTCGGATCGCTTCTTTGCTCCTGCACGATAATTCATTAAACGATTCGAAGACTTAGACAAATTTTTAACAACTATATGGTTTCAAAATTTTGTTTTTAAAGTATCCGATTATGCTGGACGTTGATACAGCCCTTCGTCAAACTAAGATAACGCAATATCGGATCATAATAAAAGAAAAATACAAAATGATAACAATTTTTGAACCCTTTACAATCAATTATTGGAACTTATGGTTATCGCGTACGGCAGCGCTGTGTGACTCGGACGAGCAGTTGAGAGGAATGAGCGAAGGGCAAACGTACCCTACTACGTATTTTTTTATGGACAAATATACGTCATTCGGGCATTGTGCGCATGCGATTATTTTTACTCGATTGCGCGACACAAAGAAGGGTAATGTGTCTATTAGCCTATATACATACGTATGTATGTTTCTCTTTTTGTGGCGCTCTAGAGAGCAAGCGCATGGGCCAATTTTGATGGTCTTTACTTCAAGTGATTTGCCTACATCCTGTATCTCAAAAGACATAACAATATTGCAATATAGTGGCAACCGGACGCCATATTGTGAAAACGAAAATAAAGAAAGTCGATGAGCTATGTCAAGAGGGATATCACTGAACAAGTCTTTGAAAACCATTTTTAGATTTTGTCACTCACTTTTCATTTTGAATAACCATTTCGGATGTTTTAGCACAGCAGTAAAAACATTTTAATATTCGCCATCAACTTTTGTTTATTGTTTCCTTAGAAGATGTCGAGATATGGAAAGAGGAATAGTTACCGATAAATCACGGAAGGTTTGCTCGAAGGGAATGGTCACCGATGACTGCGTAGACTGACGCGTGATGGTGTTCTCGCCGGCCTTTACTGAAAAAATACGTTTTTTTTATCGTACAATATATTCAACAGCAGAATAAATAATAGTTATAATAGAAAATCAAAAATGAAAAATCTATTTAATTATTGAATTGAGGATTCAACTGAGACTGTACCCTTAAAAAGCGTACCCTTAAAAAAATATATGTAGGTATGATTTTCTTCATAAAATTCATAGTCATTTTGTAATAAATTGTTTTCTATGTAAGACAATTTCATTTTGCATTTAGTTCTAATCAAATCTATTGTCCTAATCAATTCAATAGAGGGCGCCGGTAGAAGCTTGTCTCATAGTTTTTACTTCATAGTTTACGATACTGGTATGTGCTACGGCTGTATGAATTTATCTTACAGAGTGATATTTTTTTCGTTTTCTTCATTCAATTTGAGATGTTCCATAATGAAGTATCAATTTTATGTTTCGTTGCTCATTTTTGTTGAAAATCTATTAACTAGTAAAATTACCATTATTGGGTTTTAGTAATTTGCTAAACAACACTAATAATTCATTTGCTTCTCACACTGGGTTTTGAACAATGTACGTTGTGCACTCTGCGAGTTTTCCTTACAATTAATATTAATGTTTAGGATGGTATTTTGGTAGTGCCATCTGTTGATTGCGCTATGCTAATTCTATTGAAATGGAAGAATATTTCTTACGAATGTGTAAAACTGTCACAGCGACAAATATTGAGCAATAAATGAATTATATATCTACAAAAAATGTAGTACACTTGTTGAACGAGACATGTAATCCCAATAAGAACTTTTTATAGACAACAACTAAATGTTGATAGACGAAAGTTTTATTGTGACAACTATTTGATTTTTGTTCGATGAGAAAAAAAGGACCAAACACTTTTTATTATTAATTCGAAATAGTACATGTGACAAATTTAATACTACATGTACTATTTCGAACCGCGGGTGTGACCGCGATAACTAAAAAACAATTTAACTTTTAAACTTAATTTCTTTTCCAATCTCATCACTAATCGATTGGGAAGAATTGTGTTGAAAATTACATCTTGATATAGTACCGACTAGTTGTAATTGAATTTTTTATCTCGCAGTTATTCATGTTTTGATCTGTCATTTCGGTCAAATATTTCAAATGGCGATTGAAATGAACGTTTTATGTTATCATCGCCATCTGTTGGCGATTACAAAAATAAATTAAGCGTGAATTTGTTTTTAATTTTGTAATTGTTAACAGATGGAGGTAGTAACATCAAAAATAAAAAAAAGAGGGTTTTCGGTGAGAAGTTCATATGTTTTCATAAACTTCTAATTTAAACAACATACGTTTGGCACGAGCGCTTAAGGTATGCACATTTGGTTTTACCAAATTTATTCAAACTTACGTGGTACTACAAATCGGTCCATCTCAATAAACATTTTCCGTTGATCAGCGAGCTGCCAGGGCAAATTTCTTTCATCGAATTTTGGCGCCATAAAAATCCTAACTGTGGCACGGCGTACTGATCCCGTGTTGTTCACGTTTATGCTGAAAAATAATTATTAATATAAACTAAAGAAAATAATAAGAAACTAAATATGAAAATAATAAACAAGTACTAATAAAATCGATTTTACGAACTGGTTTCCAGATTTATTTGAACACTTCTCACCCTTTTTGGAAAACTCAAAAATTAAATTGAAGCGGTAACAAATTGGATTAACACATTGCTTTAATGTTGTAAATATTGGAAAGATTCGAATTAATTTAGTAGTTCATTAGATAAAAAACGATCTTTATTTTAGAATAATATATGTAATTATAATTTAAATGCTTAAGGATTCTTTTTCAAATCGAGACGTAGGTACGAGAAAATCGTTGTTCACACTTTCGCTTCCTACATTAAAGAACTAAGAGTGTTTTTTTTTAACAATATTTTTTTTTTTATTATTGCTTTGATGTAATTTGTATATAATAAATGGTACGTCACCTACAACGACAAATAAGAGCGCTATATAAATCCTCGTATAAAAGATCGTGAATGCAAAGGAGACGGTAATAGTAAAAATTGACATTTGAGCCTCTTGAGTTATTTTGTCTTTGTGCTGAGTTTGATTCTTAAGCGGTTTCTATGTAAATATTAAAAAATTATATTGTATATCTACTCGGATATGGTTACTTAAAAATTAATCACTATAAATTATTTATGAAAATGAAGTAGTTTATCATTTATCAGAATTTATAAATAAGTGCGATAAAATAATAATTCTTATAGAAAATCGATTAAAATTTAAATACCAATTGTAGTAATTTTTAGAATAAATGTGAATTATAAACAGAATAGTGTGCATATTACATATTTAGTCAATTGCTGATAAGATTGATGTTATTTACGTTAAGCATCACCAGAAAATTTCCCATTTTTGAAATTACAAGCTATTAATTACTGTGTTGATTTTGATTATAGGAGACTGATTGTAGTAATGAAAAAATGTTTTTTTTTTTGTCAACAAATATAGATTTTAAGTAGAAAAATATTTTTTTCTTAAAAGCATTGAAGACTTAAAGTATTGTACAACGCAGAAAACTCTGCCGCTCTGAATTGTCTGCGAACGATGCAATGCACAGGCGTAACGCCGTTCGACCTCTCCTCCTTCTCCCCTTCGACCTCCCTTCGTATTTTGACGCTTTCGTGACTGACTTCACAGCGGCAGACTTTCGTGCTTTGTGCTGTAATTATCCTAACCTACCGAGAATGGTTAATTTTAAATACACCAGAGAGCGCGGTCCATACTCACACGTATCGGAATGGGCGATTATTCAGATGCGTAAAGCGAGCGAAGACCGAACCTCGATTGGAGAAGTCGAGTCCGCTAGACAGATCCACGTCGCTCATCATCCAATAGGTGTTCAGGACGTTCGTCTGGCCGCTTCCGCCCGCCGGCTCGACGGCGACAGACGTCACGTTGACGCCTGGATTCTCCAACTGCGGATGCGCCGTGATAGGTCACCGTTCATTATTCATTCATAAATACAATGTTGTGATGGAGAGATAAGGAATTTTCGAATCATACAAATTTCGTTGTTGGATATATTTCAAACATACGACGCGTTGCGTTTATACGATGGCCGGATGTGTGGATTTGCGGCTTAATTGCACTATTATATAGCTTAGAGCAGTTTCATTACAAAATTATTTCGCACCTCGGAATTCGTGTAAGGGCGCACACGTTCCATAGTTTCTTTGAACGACTGGAAGAGGTCGTCTATCCAAGCGTGCCAGCGATAAAACAATGGGTCACGCATAGTTGTTGCTTCATCTGCTATCACCCCAAAGCTTTCCTACAACATACATTTTAATCTATAACATTCGGTAATATATAAGCACCACATGTTTAGATGAATGATGGAATTGTCAGTTCTAAAGTGAGGAATTAATGTGATTTCTTTTTGATAAATTGTACAGAAATTAGTGAGGCCAATAGTAGAAATTAATAGGAAATTAAGAATGGCAATCATAATGAAATTCGAATAAACATAGTTTTTTTTTATTTAAACGAGGTACACATGTTTACCAGATAACGATGTTCGGGATCGTGTACGTATGCGGAGAACGAGTGCCCATTGTTGTGGAGCGACCCGTACAGCTCCTGGTTGGGTGATAGAATGCTGGATTCAACCATGTTGCCGAGTGTGTCGATAGTTAAGGATTGCGTTGAACCGTTGGGCTAGAATAATAATTATAACTTTTTGTTCATTCATATAACGTACATGACATATTCTTAGAAATATAAAGTTTTTCATACTGAAAAGAGAAATCACCATCTAAATATATATTTATCACACTTATTTGAACACTATGTGAAGTTAGTTACAAAATCGTCGCAATGGCGTAAAATAGGATCACGGAGGAGAAAAAGGGAGGGTCGGGAAGTGTTATGCATGCGCATTGCCTCATTCGCAGGCAATTCAGAGCGGTAGTTTAGTACGTTGGACGGTAAACAATATCGCTGTCGTTTTTAAATAGCGCGAATGATATAACTAATCATTACCAATAATTGGACATTTCACATCAAATTTCCTTTACATCACTTTTATTTTGGTTAATTCCTTTTCGTGTTAGCTACAACAGAAGAGTCGAACCTACTTGTCTGTTAATCAAAAGTGTCCATAGGTGATGCATGGGAATACCACTTCACTTCTTTTGTCTGGCTTGGAAGAAGATACACCACAAAAGACAAATAATTTCCGTTTAATATTAATAATTAGGCCCTTAAAAATCTAAGGTACACCTTGAAGTTGGGTGAAGTTTTGTTTTTTTTTTTGTACAAATGATACAGATTAAAAATGAATACGTACAAGTCTCACTATGCCAGTAGAGATGGCTTCTTCGATGTTTCTCCTCCAGCGCTCCATATCACTGATGGTCACATTTAGGTTGTCGACTGGCCTCTTCAGGTCCTGCCAGCGCATGTTGGCCTGACGCGGCGGCCACCCGCGAGCCGAGGTTAAGCTGTCTAACTTTGGGAAGTAGGCTTCAGGTATCGGCTCTCTCCAATTACTGAATTTTTTCACTCGCGGCAAAGCATTACATAAACGCTCACAATTGTATCTGAAAACGGAAATAATTAATGCTTAGTTTATTCTCTAATCGCATTGAAAAATTAATATAACTAAAGAAATATTTATGACATACAGAAAAAAAGGATGGGTTTGACGATTACTCTTTCAAAATAAACAAGGTACTCGTAAAACAGTAAACTCATTTTAAGTAAATGATACATCATCATCATAAAATTTTCAATAGGTTTTCATAATTCTTTCATTTGATATGATTTATCTGATCCGCGTCTCTTAACGTCGTCGTTTTGATAGTGAAATACATATTTAAAACTAATTTATTTTATTTCTTTCATAAAAAATACCTGGCTATTATTTGTTGATGCATGTAAAAGAATAACTCTCCTCTGCGGTCCTTATTTACAATATTAATTTCAGCTCTGTTATTGCCGAATGGGTACACTAAATGCCAGTGCCAGTGATGCAAGTTGATGCCAACGTCTTCGCGGAAATAAGCCAAGCGATGTTCTTCTTCTAAGTCGGTAGCAGTGTAATCCCTTGGAATGATTATGGGTGTCCTCTGAAATCAATGAAATAAATGAATACAGATGATAAAAAAAGCATCTATCAAAACACTAAATCTAAAAAGAAACAACCTTTACAATATATAAAACATTGTTTGACGAAACTTAACCTAACCTAACCCAGTCTACGTTTTTACTCGTCTACGTAGGCCGGTTACGTGGGCCCACGGGGATAGTTGGGCCGCATTTTACACCGACGGAAGCCGGATAGAGGGTAAAGTCGATAGGAACCTTAAGGAATGGCGAGACGAGGATGAGATCTGACACCCTACACTCTGTCTCGAGTCCTTCTGTAGGATTTTTCAGGCAGAAATGGTCGCGCTGCAAAGAGCAATACAGAGGGTGAAAAACTGTAGGGACATCAAGGTGGTCAACAGATTTAGTAACTTCAGGTCGTCCCTAAAGGTAACTGACCAGGCCGAAAACCCATCACCCTGTGGTTGATGAAGCTATACACAACATCTATGAGATCGTTGCGAAAGGATCAGCTGTGCACCTGTTTCTGATTAGAGTCCATGCCAGAATTAGGATAAACGAGCATTCAGAACAGCTCGCCAGTCGCGCTGCTCTCACCAAAAAGATGATGGCAGACTGTGATCGGTTTCCGCTGACGCACGCTAAAAAGTGATAAGAGCTGCGAGCTTCGAAGAGTGGCAAAAACGATACACTGAGAGAAGCACGGAAGGGAAGCACAAATCACCAATTGCTTTTTTTCCCAAGTGAAAAAAGCATGCAGGGTCCTTTGCTATATATATATGGCAGAGGACCCTGCATGCTTTTTGCATGCTTTTCTATAGAAATGATGTAATAAATGGTGCAAACCCTCACAGGTCATGGCGAGTTCGCACACTTTCTTGATGAGAGTTTAAGTTAAAAGACATATCGTGCTTTGACCCTTGACCTTGCAAAGATCTGGGAAGTGCTGTACGTTCTCGAGGAATATCATATCCTGCGGGAACGAGCAGAATTAGAAGCGGAGGTAGGTGTCCAGATCGAGAGGTAACACTTTTTGGAAATATTGAAAATTAGGGAAAAAAGGGTAAATTTTATAAAGTTTTGTGAACTTGTTATTAAAAGATGCAAGAAAACGAATGATTAATAAACACTCGGGGACTACCGCGGTAAAGCTATTGCATAGTATTTTTTTTGAACTTATGCAATTATAATTATTTATTTATTTTATTTATGCAGTATTTTTTTTGAGGAAGTGCCCTAACGCCGAAACTCTAAGCAGGCATGAGTCACCAGATTGCGGGGCGAAGAGGGGGATTACGAATGCGCAGTAACGCCGATACAATCAATGCCACCTAGAGGCGAGTTGCTGAACTAAAGAGACAAGCGTGATATTTCAAAAAAGTCATTAAAAGTTCTGCTATTCATCGATAGATGGCAAAAGTAAAAAGTATCACCGCTGTGCCGGTCGGAGTAGGGGATGTTAGGTTATTTTCGTTACGGAATTTCTGGATTCGGTCTCCACGCTCAAGGCCCGCGATAGAAACTATGCAATAGCTTAATAATGTAATTAACTAGTAATATGGATTAGGCAGATATGAATTAAAGGTACATAAATATGTAACTCTAATGGACCTCATATTTAAATATTATATACTATGTTATTGCTAAGATCAAGACAAATCTACCTATATTTACAAAAACTGTGTTGAAATCCATTAAGCTGTTTATGCTACAGAGTGTGTCAAATAAATAGACGTACAGATGTCTGAGGCAATCAATTAGTAATTAAAACATAAAGTGTCGTAACTATTTTTTCGCATGCAACAGTGGGTAAAATAATCACAAAAATTCTGTTTGATCTTTAGCCTCTGAATGATACATGAACTTTCATGGCGATCTTGATGTCTTGATCTTCAACCCCGACGTCGACATTGATATTAGCAGACACAATGAGTAATTAATTTGATAAGCTAAAAGCAGATGTTATTGGTGAATTTACTAACATGTGAATCCTCAAATTCAATATATTTTCGCAGTCATGATGAGAAAATCTTACAATTTATAATTTATAAAATACTAGATACTTAAATTCTATGTTATAGTATCCACATCTAGCAAAATGTAAAACTTTTTATCATATGTGTAATTATCATCTGTATTTATTATAACGAGTACAATAAGAAAGTTGATAAGGTAGGTCTTTGAAAAATTATCTGGAGTGAATTTGTAATATATTATAGAATGCTTAAATTCTAAGCCCTACAAATGATTACGGTTGCGTATACGACATTGTGGGTTTGATATTGTATGTATGTGTTTAAGTGTCGTAACTACCGAAGGAGATCTGTGTTCTTTATCTATTACCTCGAGAAGTAAGCTAACTTTAACTTATCCCTATATGGGCCTACCCCAAAAACTTCCCACCATTTATTATAAATGTACCTGCTCTGGATTTTTTACTTAAATGTTAAGTATAAACGAGTCTTTTGCAAAAACGATTAAAGGAAAATAAAAATACGAAACAGTTTTTTTACTAATACGGTACATGTGGTGTTATTAACAATATTTCTAAATATGTAGGTATCACAACATGTAATGTGTTTACCTTTTTTTTTAATATGTATACAATTTACTAAGAAACTATATTATATATATTTTTTTCTCTTTTTCTGATACCGATTAATTATGTTTTCATTACTAATTAAATATCTGTTTATTTTAAAAAACCATATCTCTTTGTACTATTTTCAAAACAAAAGAACAGTGCAGTTTCGTGAAAAATTTAAATTTTAAATTTTATCAGCAAACTCCAGTTATCAGTTGGTCTTATCGCAAGTTGAGGCCATAGAATACAGTTCAACAACTCTATTTTGCAGAACAGCATTCGAGAAATAATTGATGTTTGGATGAATTTTAAGTCTTCATAATTTTTTCATAAAATGAAAATTTCTTACTTACCATCAGATACATAATTGGAATCAGTAAAACACGTATACAAAAAATATTTCATTTTTATTTATCTATTAAAAAATATTAAATATTGACAATTTCCTACTATAATAAATTTTAAATAATTTGAGACTTGTATTCACCTAAGCAGTATTAGGAAAGGCGAATATGTTTAGTTTTGTGATATTAAAATATGAGATAATTTTTTTAATACTATATATTATAAATACTATTCTCATTTAATTTTATTTATAGTCGCATAACTATACATAAATTAGAATGCTTTTAAGGGTAACAGTAAGTTTTAATTTAAATAGGCAATAAATGAATAGTTATACAATTTTTGATTAGGTACCTCAAAGTGTTGTTTTGTATTCATTCCACTTTTATCGGCCATGGGAGCCCATTTTTTTAATAAAATTATATACGTAATAGTGTATTGTAATTTTTTTTATTAATCTAAAAGTATTATTTTCAACTGTGCAATTCTGTCAAAATTTTTCATTGTGCAAAATCGTAAAATGGAACGTTGAAAGCGACTAAGTCACGTAGGCCACTGCGCGCGTGTTTATATTTTCGATTTTAAATATGAAATACCTAACCTGAAGGAATTCGTGAAATAACAAATGTTTCTATAGTGAGATGTGTATTTTTAGTTAAAATCGCATTATGGATTTTACGGATGCTCCTGGTGTAGTGGTAGTTCGTGCAAAACCGGAGGGACAAAGGAAAACTTTCAAACCTAATGTGAGATCTGTGAATAAAATACCAGACGAAATACTAAATGACCCTATTCTTAATAGAGCATGCGAAGCTCTACCTTCAAACTACAATTTCGAAATACACAAAACTATATGGAGAATAAGATCCTTAAATTCAAAAAGAGTCGCACTGCAAATGCCAGAAGGTGACATATAGTGTATTTTACTCCGTTGAAATTATGAATAGAAAAGTTATATTTCATATCTTTTTCTTCTATTTCAGGTTTAACAATGTTTGCCACGACATTATGTGATATAATAGATACCTTCACAGAAGCCGATTCAGTGATAATGGGAGATGTTACTTATGGTGCTTGTTGTATAGACGATTTTACGGCCAAAGCGCTTGGTGTGGACTTACTAGTGCATTATGGGCATTCCTGTCTCATCCCTATTGATCAAACTAGTGATATAAAAGTATTGTACATTTTTGTTGATATAAAAATAGACCCATCTCATTTTATTGAAACTATTAAATTAAACTTTCCTAAAGGGACGCACTTAGCATTAGTCAGTACGATACAATTTGTAACCACTTTGCATGCCGTTACAAAAAATTTGAGAAATCAAGATTATATTATAACTGTCCCTCAGTGTAAACCGTTGTCACCTGGGGAGATCTTAGGATGTACTGCCCCAAAAGTTGATTGTGATGCTTTAGTGTACTTGGGTGATGGGAGATTTCATCTCGAGTCTATTATGATAGCGAATCCAACTGTACGAGCTTACAAGTATGATCCTTATGAAAAGAAGTTTACTGTAGAAGAATATGAACATAAACTCATGCAGGAGAATAGATATAATCAAATTAAGATTGCTGAAGTGGCTGGCAAATTTGGGCTTATTCTTGGTACTTTAGGTAGACAAGGCAGTATAAAAGTTTTAGCTAATTTAGAAAAGCAAATCGTCAATGCAAATAAACAATATATTAAGATATTGCTATCTGAAATATTTCCTAGTAAATTAGCACTATTCAACTTAGATGCATTTGTTCAAGTCGCATGTCCTAGATTATCTATAGATTGGGGCACAGCTTTTCCTAAACCTTTACTGACTCCTTACGAGCTATCTGTATGTCTTGGAAATGGTAAGTGGATGAAAGACGATGGGACTTATCCCATGGACTTTTATTCAAATGATAGTCTTGGGCCGTGGACACCAAACTACAAGCCAGCGCTGTGTTCTGGCACAGATAAAAAATGTGATGATTGTTGTGAAGGAAAGAAAAGGAATTGAAACATACCGGTGTTCCTTCTGGAATCACTGCCGCTGCTTCCTTGGCTTGACCAAACACTTTCGAATCCAAGAATTTAGACGGGAAGGTTTCGGCAAAATTTTTTATTGGTACATCTCTTGT
This sequence comes from Eumeta japonica, assembly GCA_005406025.1. Lineage (NCBI taxonomy): Eukaryota > Metazoa > Arthropoda > Insecta > Lepidoptera > Psychidae > Eumeta > Eumeta japonica. The sequence continues at coordinate 34,423 of BGZK01001062.1, forward strand.
GTCCCGTCTAGAAAAAGATTTATGATTAAATGTACATAACAAAGCAGTTGAAAACTTCTCAGTTAGCAGTAATGGAACAATTTCTTATTTCATTCTTTCTGAAATGGAAGTTCCTTGTAATGAGGAGCAAAGTGTAGAAAAGATAGCTTTAAATAAGAATTCCTTTTGTTTAGAGATAAAACAGCTCATTATATTTGAAATACTATATGTATAAATGTAAGTATGACTGGCATAAGCGTATGAATGTATTAGTAAAGTTACCGATGCATAAGAGCTACAGAATAGCAATAGTTGAATAGCTGTGGGTTCAAGTTGGCTCTTGAAAAGACGCAAGTTGACAGGAAATCGTCTAATTGATTTTCTGGAACCTCTGAAAAAAATGACAGCAATTTATAAATCAGTAATATATTAATGAATAAAAATTATTGGAAATTAAAATTTGTTTTATTGTTGATTATATTGAGATGTAATAAAATCCTTCATTAAATTGTCTCCTATGAATATTGTTTAGTCAATGTTAAATACATTGTTGTCTGTGTAATGATTATATTTAATAGATAATTCATATTTTAGTAGTCCTATATCAACTGCATGAACTTTTGTTAATATTGTGACATTGAAATCCAGTCGAATGGATTTCAAATATATATTTCCGTTTAAAAAAAAAATTAAATATAATAGTGTTTAACATTAGGAGGTACAAAAGTGAATGTGTTTAATATTGCATAATTATGATTTTATAATGACAATAAAAATAAGGTATGCACAAATAAAATTTATTTAATTATTACCTTCATTGATGCCTCTATTAAAGAGTGCATCAGCAACTATTTTTGTTGTTACAATGTACTTTGTTACGTTCTCCTTAAAATTAATTCTCTAAATAGCGATTGGCATATAAATCAATAACTAAATGATAAAAGGAGCATATGCCAAAACCATTAGCTTAACCTGATTAGTTAGATATCTAGGTTGAAAAATGCTCAAAAATAGTATGTGACTGAGTTGTGGTTCTTCCTTTTTTCTTATAGTTTGTTTTATTGATTGTCATCATAAATCTTAAAGAACGATGGTGGCCGATAGTTGAAAGTGTTGCTTCCAAATCAGAAGGTATTTGGTTCAAAACCTGATCATGGGTGAATTTACCGACCTGTTTTTAACTTATGGCAAATTAGAAAACGTTCTCTCCATGTCTAGAAGAGCACGTTAAACAGATCCAAAGTTTAAAGATACCTATATATTAGGTACGCCGAAAGTCAGCGGCGCTTTAAGCCTATGTTCTGTGGACGCAACGTACTGATCCATGTACTTTAAAGGCCATTTTTATTGCTTATATATATAGAGGTATAATTGTTTTATTTTTGTATTATAATGTAATATCACGACAATCAATAAAAATAAGATATATTGTTTTGTTCATCAGCGTTGCATGACTGCGCCCGAATTCTTGTAACATTAATATATTTGATGCCTAAGACATTATATTTGTCATCTTAGTCTGACAGATATGAATACATACGTAGCAGCACGTTGATGACCTCCGAAGCCATTTCTTGGTGGCGGGGCAAAAACAACGAAAAGTCGGCATCCTTGGGGAGCTGTCGCGAGATCGTCAAATCGGGGACTTGGCTCAAGTTCTTCAGGGGGATCACGACGGACGCGTCGTTGCCGAAGCGATTGTTCAGCTCGATACCATTGTTCGCGTATTCCTCCGTCTTGGAAAAAAAATGATAATACCTTTCAATAATTTATTTAAAAAAAAACACTACGTGGCAGACGGACTCACGCACTGAAAGATTCTTCGGTATTCATATAAAATATGATATATGTACTACATCAACAAAAACAAGCCGTAAATAATTCCATTTTAAACAAGTTTTTTATTTACAGTGACTACTAAAGTTTGTTAAGTTCGTTAAGTTAAATCAAATCAAAAATATCTTTATTTCGTAGGTGTAATTCTATTCACTTGAAATACGTCATTATTGTATTCTTTTGGTATTAACATTACCACCCATTAGGAATGCTGATTCGCCTTGAGAAAAATAGGCAAGAAATTCAAGGTTTGCTCTTTTTTGCTCAAAGATACAAGATAGATTAGTCAATAAAACTAGTATATAACATTTGAAAATTACGTGAAACAACCTTACAGCCAAGCAGTTCAATCCAACGGTTTTTTTTCGTTAATATATTCAGTTACGGTATAATAGCCCTTACCATATAACACTTTTTAATGAAAGTTTTAAATTCATGAAATAGCAAATTTTGAATTCCAACTGGGTCCATAAATAAAAACGCTTACTTTTCCCCTTTAGTGATTTATTTTTTACAACTTTAACGAATCTATTTTAAAGAGTGGCAAGGTCATTTTTATATCTAATGATAATATTATGAATGTCACTCATTTTTTGGAACGACTTTGTATTCCTTTTGACAAATACCAGGTTATGCATAGGTTTTGTGACGGTATAGTTTAAATATTAGTTTCTTTATTTTTTTTTCTGAGTAAAACCATTAATACCTGCCCAATCATATTAACAAATGACCATCTCTGACCAAAAGCTAGATGAAATATGTAATATAGTTATTCGATATGTTTATACATCAAAGTCGTAATACCTTATATACGAAAATCTAATATATGGTAGAAAAAATTTAGAATTGTTAAGCAAAATAGTGATAGACAATTTTTTAAATAAAAATAAACTATGTTTACATGTCAGTCGTTAAGGTCTGGTTTTAATCAAGAGGGCTCTGTGTGTGCATGTCCATTATAATTTCTTGGGATATACAAAATCTACCCTTATACAATTTTTTTCTTAAGCAACCACTTTGTGAGAAGGGGTGTTACGTAATATTTAGGGCTTATCTGTTCATAGACATAACAAGCTCGACTTCCTATCCTAGGTTTATTCCCATTTGTAATAGTTTTACATATGATTGGAACTCTTGCATAATTTTATCCTCGAAGTTTTTGTTCGTTCTTCTTGAGGTAGAACTGCCTTACGAACGAGTGGCAATTTTAAAAAAGTGGTAAAATTTTTAAATACCGCTATTTGTTAAAATATTGTTACATAATGATTTTATGCGTTACTTTTGAAACTTACGAAATAAAGAGATGTTGAATTTGAATTAAATCAATAAAAAATGTCAAATCATGTAACATTTATATAAAATATAACATATTTGTGTTAAAAAAAGTTGTATTTTAGAGTTGGCGCTAATGAATAAAAAGCAAACAAAATAATAATCTTTAAACGAGAATACAAAACATGAAGTATAGAGTTAAAAGGACGGTTAATGATGAATACGCTAGCACCGATTCCAAAAACTAGGTACTATTTAATTATTTTAATACGTTTTAGAAGACGGTTTTATTCATACAATTGTTAAGAAAGTTATTTTGTAGAAACAAGAAAATATGTAAGAATTATTCAAAACGTGCATATTTTTATAAATGAAATACCTACCTAAAAATACGCTAGAAAGCTATATTGTTTTATCTTGGTACCTTTTTAAAATATTTTTTAATACAATGAGAATAATTTGATAAAAATTTACTATTTAAATTAAAAAAAATGTACCACTTTAAAACGAATTTTTTTTTCTTATTCACTAAATTCATACCACCTTCCATATTTTGCCGCCATTAGCGCCTTAGAAAACCATTTAAGAAACCATCTATCATTTTTCATTACATAGTCGGTCATGATAAATAGAAAACAATACACATGCCTATATGCACATAATTAAGATTTCTAATTGAATAATTAATAACTAAATTAATGAACCGGTATACACAGAAACACGAAGATATATTTGTGAACAACATGCATTTATATATTTTATATGACAGAAGAGTAAAAATTGATTTGCGAATGTGAAGAGAAAATTGAACTCACCAGAAACTGCTCGGTCAGATGAAAGAGCGCTCTTTGATCGCCTTTGGGCGTGATGAGCGGCTCGGAGGGCCGGTCGAACAGCAGTTTCAAGCTCTCCTTTACGTTCATTTTGAATTAAATTATTATATTATGGAGAATAAAATTATTTTCTAAATAGTAACTAAAATAGGGGGTCCACACTTCACTAAACGTGAAGTGCAATTGGCAAGTCGGAGCCTGGAGTTCGAATTTTATAGTCGGCCGAATGTCGTGTGCATAACTTGATAATGTACATATTTGGGGACGAGAAACCGCGAAATGATAAACGAAGTTACTCTGTGGGAAATTATAGTCGGGAAGGGTTTTATCAGTACGATATACGACTGTTAAACCACGACTCTGCTTTCCATTGGGGGCTGTAACCGATTTTTGGTATTTTCCACTAAAATGGAGAGGAATACAATACTTAGGAGGTTTGTTGTACGTATTTCAACCCTATACTTTTAAATGTGCAATTCGTTTACATATCAGCGTACGCCACGACGATCTCGCAAAGGCTGCGATGAAAATTTTTATTTTGATAAAGGCTTGCTTCTCAAGGTTATCTATATAAATCTCTTCCCTGGAAAAAAAACGATTATGCACATAAAAAATTTGCACATAAATCTTACTTTATACTACAATCTCGATTTTAAAGTAATTTTAATGTTGCTATGCTTATATATATATATATATATATATATATATATATATATATATATATATATATTGTATAAACTAGTACATTATGTAAATTACACTTAGCTCTAAATAAATAAAACACATAGGTAAATTTTGTAATTTAATATTGTTGAAAATGAACATAAGCATCATTTACCGAAAGAAGTTATTTATGTTCCCACTGCAAACTATAAAGTCGGCGACCAAACTCCATTACCGAGGTGCTAAATCTATTACAGGCTTTATACTTTCTTAGAAACTCCCCATATTGAAATTGTGGAGTAGTTACTATTACATATTATCCAAAAACCGACAAACACGTAATAATTTTTTTAAATAATAGCGATCGTCAAAATGTTTTAAAAACTACGTGCTTACAAATCTTTTTTCGAGGAAAATTGGCCGGAGCCAATTCGCTTCCAAATTTTACTACTATTTATTATTTTCGGCTATGTAACTATTCATTATCTAACTATTCATTTTAGAAAATATCACTCCATACAACATTTCAGCCAAATGTACTTACCAATCCATATGACGCTCTTACAGTGCAGTGGTTAGTCTCATGGAAGTCAACGATACACATGACCGACTAAGCGTAGGTATTACCTCTACTAGTTAGGTCTTAGACCATAGCTCGCCTACTCCACCCGGCCGCCTCCGCGCCGGGTAGGTAAGATGGACCAGACCCGTGTCGGTATCCAGTGACTCCTATGCTGAGGTAATCCCTTAAGGAATCGCCCATAGGGCATGTCCCGCGCCGTCGACACCCCCGCGTGTCGTCCGGCCGCGTTCGCTGAAGCTATTATAGAAGTCCATCTATATTAGCATTGTGGACCAAATTATTCCTACTTCAGGGGGATGTTTTTAGTGGGTTTCAGCCCCACACTACCCGTATACACGGGCGCGCGGGTATGTGTTATGCATTTTTTATCTCCTCCTCGCCGCAAGACGGAAAAAAAACAGTAGTTATTTTCACATTGTTTTAATTTTGTTTTATGACAAAAGTAATGTAACGTGTTATTCTGATAATTTTACTCTCAATCTACATCTTGTTGTCGGTATTTATTATTTTTTTATTGGTTTTATGAGAAACAGTCAAGGACAACCATTTCAATAAGCGGATTATTTCCAGAAAATCATACAAGCAAAATGTGACATATTCTTTTAAGATATAAAAAAAAAACATTATACGACATCACTAGTTAGATAATCAGATAATAATGCATTATTACAATTTTATATTACACATTCAAACTTCTGATTACAATTACGTTTATTACTATGATTCACATGAATAAAAAAATTGTGCCTACTTATATAATATGTGATGCGAAATAGAGACTATAATGTGATATTTGACATATTTATAATTAGGGATGTATATATAAATATAAATTTATCAAAGAACTAATTTTCACCCGCGTGGATATGAATACACAACTTACTCCATGTTGTATATTGAGAAATCTCTCTGTTAATCATGACCCCGATTTCGTTATGGGTTGTCGATGTGTTGATGTGGTATGTTGATTTCAATTCCGCGGCCTTATTACCTAAAAGAAATCGATTTCTGATTTCGCAGGATATTTACAATTATTTTAGTAATTCCCAAGTTAATATTTCGAAATGCTAATTGTCTTTCTATTAACAGTGTTGTCTCTACAATGAAATCACTAAATTATCATAATGAAATTTAATCGCATATTTGAATTCAAAAACCGTTAGGGATCGCGATTTCGCAATTATTCGAGAATTACGCTCTTAAACCGAAGACTGGTCTATAGCAATTCTCAAGCGATTTACAATTGATTTTCCGTCATTCGTATTTCTTATAAAGTGAATAATTATTTTTTTTATATAAATCGTTAGATTAAATAAAATCTTTGCACATTTATCGAAGACCTAAGACAATTCAATAATATGGTATAATTGTACTGATCTGATGATGGAGCCAGAAGGTAGGCACAGGAATTCCATGATTGAATAACATATCCCAGTCGTGTTTGAGCTTGCCAGAATTGTCTTGAGATGTACTCTCACCATGAATGATTTTCAGGGTCTGATGATGGAGACGGAAGGTAAGCACTAGCACTCCATAATAGAACAACGTAGTCTAACCTTATTTGGGCTTAATGGAATTTTTTAAATGGACTTTGACCATAAATAATTGGCTTTCAGGGTCTAATGATGGAGCCAGAAGGTAAACACAGGAACTCCATAATGAAACAACGTATCCTAGTCGTGTTTGGTCTTGTAGAAATCGTCTTGAGATGTACTTTGACCATGAACGATTTTCAGAGTCTGATGATGGAGCCGGAAGGTAGGCACTAGTATTCAATAATAGAACAACGTATCCAAGCGGTGTTCGCGGTAGTTGGAATTGTCTTGGAATGCACTTTAACCGTGTTTGGTTTCCAGGGTCTGATGATGGAACCGGAAGGTAGACGCTAGTACTCCATAATGAAACAACGCAGCCTAGCCGTATTTGGACTTGTTGGTATTTTCGCGGAATACACTTTGACCGTAATTGGCTTTCAGGGTCTAATAACGGAGCTCGAAGTTTGGAAGCTCCATCATCAGACCCTGAAAGTCAATCGTGGTCAAAATACATTTCAGGGCAATTCCAACAAGCCCAAATATGGTTAGGATAAATTTTTCCGTTATGATATGTTAATTCCGGTGCCAACCGTCGGGCTCCATGATCACAACCTGAAAGCCAATTATGGCCAAAGTCCACTTAAGAAATTCTATTAAGAACACATACGATTAGGTTACGTTATTCTTTTATAGAGTACTAGTGCTTACCTTCCGGCTCCATCATCAAACCCTGAAAATCACTCATGATGAGAGTACATCTCAAGACAACTCTATCAAGCTCAAACACGACTAGGATTTGTTATTCCGTTATAGAGTTCCTGTGCCTACCTTCTGGCACCATCATCAGATCAGTTCAATTATACCATATAATTGTACATCCATCGGTCCATGCAAAGTGCAAAGTTTTAATATAATCTAACCCTTTAAAGTTACTCAAAATTGCGTATAAGAATAACATTTTTTTATACCTAACAATTTCGACTCACAAATCGATTCCGGAATCGCAATCGATTTCTACTTTACATAATAAGGGCCCCGATCTCGTTCTAAATTCTAATCCCAGATTTGTTCGAGATTATGATCCCGGGCACGTTTTCGATTTCAACCCTGAATACATTTCTTACAATAAAAAGTAAAGAAATTTAAATCTCCTATGCAAAATTCCATACTTTTAGATTTAGTTGTATCGGTTGTGCGATGATCAATGGCGAAGTTTCGCGTTTTATACATATATATAGATAAAATCTTAGAATGACATTATAAGTTTCAAAAAGCATTTACCTAAATACCTATTTAGCTTTGAACATGTTGACCCACTAATCCAGAATATAATTTGTAAAAATAATATCTATTACAGTATTAAGGTATTTTTTTTAATAAGTAATGAAATTAAAATTGTAAGTACTTATTAAATAATACGTCGCCACAATTGATAAATACATTGATAATAAATAGTACACTGATGTCATTTTTGCACAATTGGAGGCAAATTTGAGTTTTTAAAACCTTTTCATAGGGTCTATCTAAAGTTTGGTCTTAAACCTGAATTGAATATAAAATTTTTCGGGAAATTCCTCATCAATAAATGTACATCTCAATTTAATATTTAAACTTGCAAATAGATTTTTCTGATTTTAAATATAGTTTCAGCTATATTTAGAGACAACATTTAAATATCAATCTACGCAAAGTAACTGTTTTGGTTGGTGGTAAAATGACCTCGGGACGACCACAATTTTTTTTCCCACAAACGGTCGATTCTGAGTGTTCTCGCCGCAACTGATAAAACGTTAGACAAGTGCGTTCTTACAACAATATCATTATGTTATAAATTAATCATAGTATTGTATACATGTACAATTTTCATGTATAATATATACAGTTTTGTGTATATACGAAAGAAAAGTCGAACTGAGACCAAGGGGCTCGGAAGTCGATGTGAGTAGGTACAAGGTAGGTATAATTATATTCATCGCTGCATGAACATAATTGAGGGTTAGCATTTCTTTTAGTAACGACAAATGATCTAACCGTCGAGTCTTTATTTTGCTCATAAATTTTCATGTACTCATCACGCTCTTAATATTCTCGTAAATAGATTATATCGACAATATTTAAAAGGAATCTGAAAGAGGAGGAGTCAATTGACTAATGAGATTCTAAATTAAGTCAATTTAACTCTGTCTTCTGTGACCAGGTTCCTGCTCTATTTTCTAGTTAAGACGTCGCCGTTACCGATTGGTGATAACGGTAATCAGCAGCCTCCATTCCCACGGAGGAATAAGGTAGAATAGTTCCTCTAAAGAGTTATAAGAAAGTCCGGAATAGCTTATCTCTCTTTTAAAATTACCATTTTTATCATTTTCAAATGGAATTTGGTCTAAATAAATGCTTTATTTGCAAAGTATTTTTATGTCATAAATTACTATTAATTTCCATTTTCTTTTCACAATTAATCCATTTAATGTAGTTGTATTATTGTAAAAAGAAATGAAGCAAAGTCTTGTAGCTGTACACAGATACACATAGGTATACACAGAAGTTAAATTCCAATTTGCTTTCCACGTCTTTCGTAGTATAAAGTAGGTTTAAATATTAACCGCCCACATTATTTGTATGGACAGTTTATTTAACAATATAGCAATTTAATTAATGAAAAATCTACAAAATTATATAGTCTACAGAAGCAAAACTGTAGGCGGATCGATCTATATTTTTTTATTTTTACAGGTATTTTACATACACAATTTATTATTACATTTTTGCAATTCATAGTTTTTGACAACAGATTATTTAACAAAAATTGTTTTACTCCAGTCGTACAAGCTATATTAGCAACAAAAATTGAAATCTGATTAGACGAAATAATTTTAGAAGTGCAATGAAGATTATTATACATTTAGATAGGTGTACAAATTTTTAATATTCTATGTTGAATCAGTTTCAGGTGAAATTGTCTGTGGTAAACGGACTAACATAAAAATTGTATTGTTTTTATTGAAATGTGAACATATTTTAGTTTGTTTCCAATTCAGGAACAAAATATCATTTTTCAGCTTCAATGTTATTCACATAACAAGTTTGGTTGTTGAAGAAACTAAGTTACATAAATAGTTCATGTGAATATAATGTGTAAATAGAAATACTAAGGAATGGGGGCTTTGAAATTATTATCACAAAATTTTAAAGAACTTAACATAGAGTTTCAGAGAGATACCGACTTTAGTTTTCAGATCAAGAAGTAATTTTCAGGAAAATGATATGAGGACAGTAGGAAAATGACTTATAGAATGAAGTCTGGAGTAAAAAAAAGATTTGTGTTCTGTCTAAAGAAATGTTTAATATCAATTTTTAAAATAATAAATATCATTAAATTATTTATAACAAGGAACGAAAAAAAATGGTTAACACAATTACCACTAACAAAATTTTTCTATTCACGGTTATATAAATTAAGATCTTTTAAGTGTTTGCTGTAAAAATCATGACTAGCATATATTTTTGACCTGCATTCTTAACGGCTAAGGATTTATATAAACAATCTATATTTCTTAAATCTCATGATGCACCTCTTCATCTACAATAACAATAATGAGTACACACAACATATTTGCTATCAGGAATTTTGGCGGGGAATGTTTTTTTTTTTAATACAAACTATGACTTTTCTTTGAGAAAATTACAGATTGTTTCATGAAATTTCTCCGGTTTCTGGCTGTGGACCCAGTGACCAGCGCCCTCTATGAACACTAATTCCGCCAACGGAAAGTATTCTTGAATTTCTGGAAGATCATTTTTTCTGAAACAAAAATATTAATATAAAAAACTCGCCATTTTTTTTTTATTGGTTTATCATTTTTTTGCAATCAATATAGTCTTGTACCAATTTAAAATATATATCTACCTACCATTTAGATATCTCCCTCATACTACTACATCTTACATACCTTTTATAAAAGATAATAAGTTAGTTGATGATGGTCCAATAAGAGACCAACCATTAACATTTAATTAATTTTATAATTCACATTATGGAAAATAATTAATTAAATTGTACATGAAATAATTAGGTACTTAACTAAACCTATTTTCAAACGAATTAGGATTCATTTGTTCAATTCAATTTTCAATACAGAAAAATTTTACACAAAATATTGATATCAATCTTTTGTATCTTTTTTGATTTGATTAATATCAATTTTGTAAACAAATGTATATTATATACTTGTTTTAAATTTTTTATAAATTGATATTAATTACATAGTTTTTAATATTTATAATTAAATTTGATACATATTTAATGCTTTCTATGAATGTGGCCTATGCAAGAATTTATATAAAAGTGTGACAAATGTTATTAAGCATGTGGAAAAATTTTAATTGCAACAGCAAACAATTAATATGAAAATATGCCTTGTATATGCCAATTTTTAAAATAAACGATTTAATTGACATAAGCACTCTAAAAGAAAATATGAATAAACATAGCAAAATATTCAAATGCATATTTTACATTTCCTCACACTAAATGTTTATTGTCACTCACCCTATATAATCTGAAAGTGTTCCTCCGATAAACAGAGTAGGACCGACATATTGTAACCCTTTGAGATTCGATGGAAAACTTGCTATATCTGTCTGAAAGTTAGCTTTCAATGCTGGCAGATTTACTCGCCATGAATAACCACCTGTATTATTTTGAATTAGATTAGTTATGAGGAAGTTTCTAAGGTTCACATCAGGGGTAATGCTTTTTAGTTGTTCATCTGCTAGTTTTCTAGCTTTTGACATTGCGATGCCAGATCTAATAGATACTGCACTCATAGCATCAAACAGGTTAACCATAGAATATATCTGTGGACTAGTCTTCACAGGAGATATATCAACAACTATCAAACTAGATACTAAATCGGGCTGAAACAAAAACGTCTTGATTTATAATAGATTTTCCCTTTACACTATGTAAAATTCTCTAGCAAAACTCACACAAAGCAGTGCCAGAACCATAGCTGTTCTGCCACCCATACTATGACCTAGAACAGAAACTTTGGACAGTTCCAACTTCTTCAAGAGGTTCATTACATCGCTTGCCATGTGTTTGTAACTATGATGAGACGAATGGCTGCTATCACCGTGGTTTCTAGCATCTATACTGATAACTTTGCGCCCAATAGTTCGATGAATCGCTTTACTCATACTGTTCCAATTGTTCTTGGAACCTAAAAGTCCATGGAGAATAACTAGTGGAGGTTTGTTGGAGGAGTTTGTACTTGCTGTTGTTTCGTAAGAGGCGTAAGCCAGATCGACAGTTTCAGTTGCATCCATTTCGCATTTCGTAAAGTGTCTTTGAAAAACAATCGGTAAGCATTTAGTACATAGTTTCATTCCATTAGGAATATTTTGCACAACAAAATTTTTAAGGATCATTTTGTAAAATATGTATTATTATATTCTCAAATAGGCAGATAATAAGTGCGTAAAACTTTCATTGAAAATTTATCTATTGAATAACAAAATATTTCGAGGTTGTTTAATTTTCTTAATCAGTGTTGCTATTAAGCAAATAGCAACACTAATTAATAGTTATTGCTACACCGAAAGAATTTTAGATAGAATATTAAATGTGTGAAAAATTAGATTTTTCAAGATGCTTAACCTAATTTTCGAATTCCTCCTTATCATACCTTTTTTAACCCCATTGCATGCACCCTCCCATAACTTTATTACAGATTAACGAGATACATCAATGGGCTTGGATTTGTGCAGCAATACAGATTTATGCTTATTATATTATATTCTTCCATTATAATGCTCTCGACACACTTTTCAGCGAAAATATGTTTCTTTAATAGGGATATTTTTCACATTCATGTCAAGTCGGGATATTGAGTTTATTTTTGTTCTGTGAACGACATAGCATTATAATTGTGCGTACGATTTGTCCGCGTCAACAAATAGTTCTGACGCATGCCTGTAATTAACTGTGTTACGTGCAACGTGCAACCCAATGCTGACCCTCGAATCCGATCTTCCATTACCAATTCTTATACAAAAAATCAAAATTTGATACATATAAAACCAGTAAGCGAGTGTTGATATGTTATTTATTTTAATCTGTTAAATAGTTATAATGTTATTTCTGTGTACGTTTCATTCCACATCAGCATATCCTCAGGAAAATAGTCTAGAACCTGAAATTAAAAACTTTATGACTTCTAATGATTAATTGAGTTACTGTTTTAGTATTAAGGTATTTAGATAGAGGCAGCATCTATAATACACAAGACGGTTAATCTTTATCTAATTGGGATAACTGGCGCTAGTGCACCGATAGCGACAGTTTACGCTCAGCAGTAGCTAATCGTGTATGAGTGCTAGGTCAAAGCAAATACTAATATTAAATTATATTACTAAGACATAATATAGTGTTCTTTGAGTGAACGTATTTTTAGAATTGGTATAGTACTTTCATTCAACAGTAAAAATGCCTCGACAAAATTGGGGATAAATACTAATTTTACTATAAAAACACGCAGTATTCGAGCGCAATATTTTGTCAAAAAGTGAAATCAATGGACCAATTACTTTTGGAGTTTTGCGAGCACAAGCATACGGAGGCTGAATTTTTACATATAAGACAAGAAGTATATGGTATTATGAGGTTATTAAGATTTAGGATTTTCATATAATGCAACAAGTTTATTTAATCAAATTTTTATTGATTTTACTCAGTCTACTGATAATCTGAACACTGAACACAAAAAATTTTTACCAATAGAATTGTAAAAAATATTTTGTATTTTAAAAAAGTTTTTTCAGTTGTAATGCAGCGTCTATTCCGCAAATTCATCCTACATAGGTCCTCAATTTTTTTGCTATAACTGCGATTCTGGAGCGTATGATGATGTACATAAAGAGTGAATAGTGGAACTTTTCTGTACTTACTAGTAAACTCCCCGAGTTTGAGCTCATTTGTTTTGTTTTGACGAATCTTATACGTTACATTTTATAAGTAAGATTTGAAAATGAAACCAAGAGGTGGATAGTGGAACTCTTCAGAGTCTGCTAGCAACATCGAGTTTGGGCTCATTTATTTTGTTTTGATGAGTCGTATGCATTACATTTTGTAGCACAAGGGTCTGACGATGAAGCTAAGAGGATAGGGGAACTCTAGGATTATTAGCATTAGGATTAGGATCTAGGATTATTATAACTCTAGGATATTAGTAAATTGCTCGAGTTTGAACTCATTCGTTTTGGTTTAACGAATCTTATATTACATCTTGGAACGATGATGCGATGATAAAGCCAGAAATATGATAATGAAACTATAATCTATTGTACAAAAAAAATAACACTTTCCACTAAGTAGTTAACTACAATCCTTGTCATTATAAACTACGATGTTTATGACTAAAATGGCATGATTCTTTAGTTTAAAACCATTGTTATAAGGATTGAGCTTTAATAATACATATACCTGTGTCAAAATATAATGTACTAGCTATCACCCACGGCTTCGTCTGCTTGAACAGAGATATTTTTTTTATAGTGCGGTATCAATAATGATTCATATGTCCGTTTTCTTCTCGATTTCAATTCTATTTCCACTGTCGCTTCGATCTTAGTTAGGTTTTCAATTCTAATTTCAATTCCCGGTGCTTGTTTTGATTTCGGTGCCGGCCTCGTTGTCGCTCTCAAGTCCAATCGTTTAGTCGATTCTAATCTCGCTCTCAATCCAGTCCTTATTTCGCTATGTAATCGTATATTTCGAATTAACAATTTTTCCGAGGGATTATTGGATTGTATCTTATATAGACTACTATTTCGTTTATGTTCGATATGTTTGTTTCCAGTTACAAAACTCAATTCTCATAATTTTGATATTTACTGAGAACAGATATTCAATGTACGATATAGTGTTTAATAAAAAATATTTGTATTTGTGTATAAAATAACCAAAAGATCAGATAGTAATTTTTATCCCAATAATAGCGTTCAATTACATAAGTCACTTTATTGATAGAAACCAAAATTGTCCTTAAAATATATAGTTAAAAAAATACAAGTATGTGTGTGTATCTATATGTAATTAAAAGTTCATAAATAAATACGTTACAATCGGAAAAACTGACGGTATTGCGTCGAATTTTTGAATTTTCAGCGAGCACTGCATAAAAGGCTTTCGATTTAAAATAAAGGCTATAGAGTTTTGGTTATTTTTTGCACACTGGAACAACATTCAACCAAAATTTGTTTGTTTTTCCTTTGCAAAACTATTTCCAATATAAACACAAAAGTGAAATAAATTTTCTTTTACTTACTACACATGCAAATAAGACAGAGCTCTCTTAGATACTGGTGCAAAAATGGCTTAGTGGGTTTTTTCATTTTAAAGTAAGCCTAAAAATAGACATAATAATTCTTAGCATGAAATTAGCTAATGGGTAAGTGCCAAAGCACCAGGTTATTTCAACGAACTTGTAAGTGAAACTAAAACAAGGAAACTGTACCTCTCTCATTTCGCTATCTTTCCTGAATCTTAAATAAAAGCAAAACGTTGACGCGCATGTATTTCATAATTTCTTTGGGAGTTACATTTTTGCCGCATGTAAATGGCGATTCTGCAACAATTATACGACACGTATCCGCTTGAGTTCGAGATTGCACAATCACAATGGCTATCTCTTCTGTGGTCTATTTGGTGTAGACGAGGGCGGTGGCGGATCCAGGATTGTGGCTAGGGCGAGGCTCGACCCTAATGAGGGTGAGTTTTATAAAGATAATGAATTTTAAAACTTTAAAACATAGAGCTTTTGGTTGGGGGATGGGGCTCGAACCCCTTAGCCTCCCTCCTCCCGCCCCTAAATCCGCTCCTGCATGAGGATGTAATGCTAAATTCTACATTAACAAAATATGGCCGTTTCCCGAGTAACGATATAAATGTACAAGTTGGACTATAAACCGATAAGAAAACGAATAACAATTACGACTAGGACAAATTGGGCTTGAGCCTACTTCGGGTTGATAGTTTGGGTGACTACCTTCACCCAACCATTCAGAAAGTCACACTTTTATTTAACGACGACATGGATGATTACCAGGACACACAATATGGTTAACCTTTTCCAAAATTTATATGCAATTCATATATACCTTATGTCACAAACTAATATTACATTAGGCGATTCAGTTCATCGGACACAATGCCAAATATCGAGTCTGCTATTTATATTGTATTCCTTTTAGGTGTACGACACACTCTTTTAATTCCACTCAATTTTCATCGTTATGGAGTTCTATACATATCCACCTAACTTAAACTAACAGGTTAAATCGACCTTATTCACGTATTAGAACTTGTTCATTGTTCCGAAAATTTATGCCAATTTTTCAGCGTTTGTTGAACTTTTGACACGTTTGTTAAATGAAATTCAATTCGGTGCATGGAGTGTAGAACGGTTCGAGCCTTACAAGAATGAGCAAAATTTATTCAATAATAAGTATTCAAGCTTGTTACACTAAACCTTCCTTATTATACACAAACGGTCCATCGAATATGATAATCGCCTGCTAACCATTGGGAATTTCCACGAAAACAAGCGAAGGAAAGGTCTTTGAGAAGCGCAGATTTTTCAGGAATTCTTTCACTCTATGTTCATTATTTCTCATATCTATAATACCCCTGAAAGTATAACGATAAATAGGATTTAATACTCAATTATATTGATATCACTCACAAAATAGACATGTCGTTTTCTTTGACAATTGACAACAACGTCCATTGTTTTATTCAATAATTAATGAAATAAATAAAATGTTTCACTTAACGCGCTACACGTGTATTATTTGAGTGATCACGCGGTAGCCGCGTGATCGCGTTGACATGACGCGTGATAGCAAATCGTCCCGCGTCGATGCCGTAGTTGCCGGCTGGTCCATTTCATTGTTTCATCACCATCGTATCAATGCGCCCAATTTTTATATTGAAAAAGGAAAAATTTAATTGAAGCACTTGCATTACATGATATCTCGGTATATTCAAATAACATCCCCTCAACCCATATAAATTCATACATTTTTGACAGAGGCAGGCTTTTTTTTCTGTGCGCGTATCCAGGTATCTATTTTAAAAACGTCGACCCATAGTAGAACTACGAGCTCAACGCAGCAAATGTTATACTTGCAGCGGTGCGTATCAAACTCTCATTTGATATAATTAAATGTAAAAATTAAACACGTAAAAATACGTTGTTTTAACTTCACAATTGGCAGATAACTAAGGTAATCTTAAAACATTAATCTAAAGTCACAAATGTCAATATCTCTTAAGACTATTGACATTTTAAAACGTTTAGTTTTTAACTTTAACAGGTAGCAGTTAACTATTGCACATGAGAGTTGGAAGTACATCGCTGTTACTCTTTAAAATTGAAATGATAACAGCACGTGCGGCGTTCTCATTTAGTGCAATAAGGGCGGCCACGTGATTTGCTCCTGGATTTGCTACAGGACCGACAATTTCAATTTCTATGAGACTATTTGATATTCATGGATTGCACTCCATTTCGAGACCGATATATCTATCGGTCGTTAAAATATCGGTATATATAGTAAAATACTTTGGTTAATCCTCTATGCATTATTTTTAATTTGTTTTTTATAGCATTGTTTCATATCATCTCACACAACGCCGAACGTGCAAAAATCCGAGCTTGCAAAGATCAGGTATTAAAGTTATCGAATAAAGGCGGTCACCGTATGATATCTAAAATTGTAACAGATAATGAAACGTATATTCCCCTTTTATGACTTGCCTATACGTAGAGAAAGTAAAGCATAGGTTCATAAAGATGATCTAACGCCAACTGTCGTGAATGAAGTATGTGCAATGAAAAAAGTTATGTATGTCGTGTTTTAAGAAGTACAGGATCTGTCAAAGCTATTAAACTTTGATAGAAAACTGTCACGGTGGCCTGATACACACAGCACTGGTTGCCAGAAGTTCTCCAGACTCTTCTAATTAAAGGTTAAATGCCGCACCACCACAACGCATCCTCTCATACCGCTGTGCTCACTGTCAACATTTCGTCTTTACCTTACTCACCAGATCTCAAAGTGTGCTACTTTAGATCTTTTTTATAAAAAAATCGTGTTCGCGTTTTACAACAGAAGAAAAGATCGACTCCACTATTACTAAATATTTTGACACTATTTCTGTAAACGACTGGCGCGATTCTTTCCGTTTGTGAATGATTGAATGAACGATGATTTCCGTTATGAAAATTTGTCTACAGAAGTGTATTGACGCTGTGTTCAATATTAATATGTATATCTGGTTTGTTTCGCTTATGTAGTTTTCCTGCACTTAAATAATTCTGAAGTGATGGATAACCAGTGGCGTAGCTAGCCTTAATGTCACCCGGGGCGGATTTGAAGTGACACCCTAAAAATCAAAACTGTTGACTTGAAGAAAAACTGTAATGATAAACAATGTTTTATATCTCGTTATGCATTTTTTGTGAATCAAAATTTGCGGTCCGATGAACTCGGGTGTCACCCCTGAATGGGTAGCTCCCGGCGTGGCCGCCCCACCGCCCTCCCCTAACTAAGCCACTGATGATAACGGCCATTCTTCTTTGATTAGATACATATAAGAGTGCCTCTAATATACGTTTTATATATCCCGTACTATATGACTGCCAAGGGCGGATTCAATTTAAAATATCAAAAAATACACGTAGAAAAAAAAACACATTGAGAAGAAACTTTGTAGGGTCTACAATTGGATTACCAGGCACGAGCTCGAATACCCGATCGGCTAGACATGCCATAAAGGTTTGTGATATTAACACTGACTGGATGTCGGTCGAAAGATGACTTGTCTACACGTTGCGGATGAATTTGTTCTGTACATCTTGAAGCTGTGAGTATCTTAGCTTTGTATTGTAAAAATATTTTTATAGGTGACAATTACAGCGCAATAATCAGAATAGTATATAATCTAAATTTTTCGATTTTACTTTTGTCAAAGGCTTTGGATTTTTTTTTATATATATAAATTAATGGATTGCTAACTCAGGTCATGTGTTCAGCGTTCGTTTCGATTTCGATTGAAAAATATTAGTTCGGACTATGAATGGATGCGCTTTGTCAAATGCCTCTTGTACGCCGATAATCAAGTAATTCTTGCGCCGTCGGTGTGCGAGTCGCACGCGTTGATAACTAAAATGAATGATCCTGTTAAGAGAAAAGAGGTATGGAAGTTAATACCGGCAAGAATGAGGTTTAAAAGAGAATGCTGATGAGATAGTTGAGCGATTGAACGAATTTGTATATTTAGATGTCGTTTGTATACAATTGACGGCATTGACCAGTGAAATTATAAAAGCTCGTGGTCATAAAAATCATATTAATTTTTGTGCTTTTTATTCAATTCGTATTTAATTTTTAGCTTCTTGAAAACACCGAAATGATCTTTAAACCAGTGGACTTTTTGGGGAAATCATAAATATCGTCCAAGATTTAATTTAATGGTTATTTACTTTAATTATTTAAGTAAGTGAAAATGACCTTCCAGAATGTTTGCATTGTATTCGCGCGAGACGGATTTCGCGAAAAAAAAAACAAATAGATTCATGTCGCTTTGCGCAATCCCCGTTTTTGCCAACGTAATGCGCTATTTTGTCAGTAGATGTCTTATTTGAAACTTACCATTTGTACAATTTCATAAAATATTGTACAATGTAATTGTAAGGTACCTGGACAAATCACTTTTACTGTAATTAGCTAAAACATTACATCTTAGGTTTTATGAAAATTATCTACCCATTGGCTATATCTTATCAACTGCACTTAAATAAAAAGAAGAATTAATAAACTAGGATGATTAGTTTAGAATATGATAAGTATTTATCCGTAAACCTTAAGCAGTCGATTTGGGGCCGTTCATAAATTACGCAATAAAAGTTTTAGCAATCTTTGGCCCCCATCTTATGTACGACAAAACAATAATCGGTTGACCCCCTTCCCTCATTAAATCTTATATAAAATGAACTATCTACTGAAATTATAAAGAGGTAGTGGAAGCAATAAAAAAAAAAAGTCTTTGATTGCAATAACAAATTGCAATATTTTGGTAAAAATCGTTTTAGTTAGATCATTCAGCAACTGGCTCAACCACTACGTGTGCTATCTTCACTATCCAGTTCCTCGTTCATGGCGATAACTTAGTCGTCGATGTTCATCCATTTAACTATTTTGAGCATTATTTTTAATGTGGCGTGTAACTTCTTATGTATACGCTTATAGTCTCCTTTTTGCATTTTTGGTGTCAGAGCTATAAAGTTTCACAGCCGTTTCGTATTTGTAGCATAATGAGCAAATTCTTCCAGACCGTGCGGAAATGTGCCATGGATATCACATATCTTGCCGTGGCACGAATAAACGCAATTTTTGAAACTATATTCGTAACTTAACCCATTTTTATGGTTTTACATAAGAATCGTGAAGACTCCCTCCCGTCCCCTCGTAAGAAAAAATAAGACACGTTCAAACCTCTTCTCTAAACGCTTTACGTAATTTATGAATGATTTATTGTATACTAGGTCTAACAGCAGACTTTGGAGGTGGTCAGAATTTTTAAAACACGTGTTTATAAATAATTATAACAAAAATATAGTTTTTTTTTTTAATTTTTTAGATTATACTACTATTATGTTAACTTATACTAAATTACAGTTAAATTACACTACTATTAAATTAAATACTAGTTAATATATATAACTACAAACGTTGTGGGCATTTGAATTTCTGTAGATCGTATGTGATAAATCTACAGTTTGGGATTGAGGGTAAAATTAAACAACATTTTATTTAACGATTATCTTAATTTTCCGTGACATGCACTCTATTTTCTGAACGTTTATATTATTTTTATCATTTTTTTAAAGGACCTAAAGAATTATAGCTTCAATAACTAGTATTCAGCTGTATTCTAATACATCATATTCATAGTAGGGTTGATGGATATATTTTCTAAAAAAAAACCATTTTGTTGTCTTGGAAGTTTAATACTATATTTAAGATATTTTTTTTTGTATTCAATTGTTATCCTTCGAATCTCCTTATATCATTACCATAGCTTTCTAGAGATAATGAAAGTTACGTCATCTCATAATCTGTGATGCGTTATGTAGTTTATTTCAAAAAATCAACAACTAATTGTATAAACTTAGCTGGATTATCGGAATGGACATTGTGCCCCGCTTCTGGAACGTGCTCCACTTTGCATAATGGAAAATATCTTCGGATTGCAGACATTTCGTGTTGCCTGAAATGAAGACATACGCTATTTACAAATACCGGATGAATAATCTACACTCCTTAGAATTTGTGTAGGCGGCAAAATAAATATACTAATATACAAACAGTTTTGTGTCACAGTACAGTCACGACTACAGCATAAAATACTATAGTAAACCTACTCTTTCGATCTCGAGATCATGCCGCAGCGGAGTAGATACTCTATCGTTCAAAGGCAATAAAGTGCCTAGCGGCCAGGGTTGTCACAAAACAAAGAATGATCTTATTAATAACTTCATTAAAACATAAAGTTTGTAATTGTAATTGTGTATATTTAAGATGCATAATAATATGTACACAACAATAATAATCTATAATAATAATGAAAACAACGCATAAATTATAAATAATTTGAAAGTGTATTATGATCAGTAGTAATTCAACAATGAAAATCGTTTTACGAAAATTGGAGTCTAATGGTCGCGCAATTAACCAGGATGATCTACATTATTGGTAATAGAGGACATTGGGATTATTCTTAAAGTGATTGCTGTTTGTAAACCGCCCAGCAGCCGCAGTCCGGGCTCAGAGATATATACACGGTAAAAAGTTGTAATGCGATATCTTGAGATCTCTTTTCAAGATTTAGCAATATATTTGTACAAATTGAAATTTCCAATCTAAGAATTATAATTTTCGACCCGGTTATTTTTTTTTTTATGTAAATGCAACAAATATGAATGATATTATTTTTGCTTGGGTATTCAATATTTTATACCACAGTAACGGCAAATTCGTCTCACTAAATTTATTAAAATGTGCAGAGAATACAAAGTAATAATATTTTATGTACTTTTGATAAGGTATCAAAAGTACATTTACATAAATCCAATAAAGAAATAGTTTAAATAGATATATAATGTCTTCATTTTGTTTGATTCCTTTACTCCATGTCATATTATTGCCATTAGTCAAGATTCTGTATTTTGTAACTCTGTGATCTTGATCTTTCTTACGTTCACCTTTTCACTTATTATTTTTATGGAATCGTTGATTTTACCATCATGTGGGTAAATAGTAACCAAACCTAACTACTATTTACGATTTAACTAATTGATAAAATATATAGGCAAGATGGTGTAACGTTTATGTGATTGTCGATGTATATAAAAAAAAAACTGCTTAGAATAGACGTTTAGAATGGTTAAATTTTGAAATATGACTTTAAATTAATATTTAAAAATAACGATTTAAGAAACATGTGTAAGAATCATCAAATGAATTGATGTCAAGGGTAGTCTTATCTACGATATCCAAGTCGAAGTTAAACAAATTCATATTGTCATTTCGTCTTAGCACTTATGACTTCACCGACGCTCATCCAATTGCTTTTAGAAGTCAGCAAGTCGTGGAGTAGAAAAATAGGGGATTTCCTGCCCGGCCCCGATACGTTCTTGTTGTTGAGGAATTTGTAGCACAGGTCTACGGCGACCTTCCTCGGTGAGCCTACGTAATAAGTTTTATAATATCAACGTTTACACATGAACGTTTAAATACTTACTGAACAAAATCAGATTTTTCTCCCAGTACAAATAACGTGGGACCAGTGTACACGCAGTCTTCCAATTCCTTGGGAAATGTCGCCATAGACGGCAAATATTGTTTTAGAGCGTTCACATTACAGACCCAGGCGAAAGTGTTGTCTGGATTTTGGCCTATGTTCGCGAGCAGGGCATTCAAAGCTTTTTCGTCTTCTGCTATCGTACGAAGACTCTTTTCAGCTACATTTATGGCTTCTATCGCGCTAGTCACTCCTTTGAAATCCACGAAGCTCATGGCGTCTAATATTTTCATCAAGTATTCCGTGTTAGGGATCGGTTTGGCCGTAGGTGACACATCCACCACGATCAGGTTATCGACTATTTTTGGCTATAAATAAAATAATGTATGCGTTAATTTAAGAAATACAGCACTAAATCACCGGAGCATATGAATATAGCGCATTTCCTTGTGATAATTTGAATTATATCTTTTTTATACTTTCAGTCTTAAATGCAATTAGTCTATAAGCTATCTCTAACACTTACCACTTCCAACTAACTAACGTTAAGCACTGCTACTGTTTAGTAGAAAATTAAAATAATTCGCGTATACACCTATTTTCGCAATTTATTTTATTTTCTTTCTTTAATGCCTACATTAATTTTTAATAAATAACCTTGCGTCAGATGTATATATTCTATAAACGAACGCTGGCTAAGTCAACGGACCTGTTTAAGAGCTGTGACCATAGCCGATCTGCCACCTATGCTGTGTCCAAGGAAAGTAGCCTTTTTTATCTCCAACTTATTCAATAGCTTCAGAATATCCAAAGTCAGATCTATATAATCGTGACTCTCCGTGTGTGGACTTTGGCCGTGGTTTCGCATGTCGACCGCCATAACCTGCCTTTTCGTCTTAGCACTTATGACTTCACCGACGCTCGTCCAATTGCTTTTAGAAGTCAGCAAGTCGTGGAGTAGAAAAATAGGAGATTTTCTGCCCGGCCCCGATACGTTCTTGTTGCTGAGGAATTTGTAGCACAGGTCTACGGCGACCTTCCTCGGTGGGCCCACGTAATAGGTTTTGTAATTTCGCTTCGATAGCAATATACGCATTTCGAGATTTCGGTTAGAGTGCCTTAGACGATTCTTCATTAAAAGACGGGCGGTCCGAAATTCGCTGTGCAATTTTCGCATTACGATCGACATCAATTGTTATCTTATTTGGTGGTATCAATACATATTTTATTCTAAAATGTGGTCGAAGATCTGTAAGCGTAAATGTATGACTTTGATATAATTTACTACTGTCATAAAAGCACCGAGAAAACGATTGCTCAATTTTCTATGACGACGAAGAAATGACAGTTATTTTAAGACCATAAAATGTAAAGAATGATTGACATTTTTATATTTTCAAGGTGTCATTATACAAAATACATGCGAGTCTCGATGATATTATACTGCATTCACGACTTATAATGTTTTTATGCTTTTAGATTATAAAATCTAAATTTTAGATTATAAATGTATAATATACTCGCAATCTCAGAGGAGTCACTGCACACCCAGAGGGGTGCGTTGCCGGCCTCTTTGGTATTCGCTCCGTGCCAAGTCAAAGGTGAAGGAAAACCAAATCGACGCCAGCGTTCGCACCGGATAATTTAGGCGTTTTAGGAGGCTGTATAAAACTTTCAATCTATCGAATGCATGTGCATTTTCGAAAATTAATACTTAAAAATAAAGCGAAACCACCAGAGTTGCTTTGTAAACCAGAGATACACTAACAATAAAGATGAATGTACATTTTATAAATTTGCGACAGCTAAACGAAAAACAACAAAAAAAAAATCAGTGCAGACATATGGAAATTCGTACGTTTCTTCTGAACAATTATTTTAACATTGTAAATATTCTTTTGATTGCCTCAGTAAAGGTCTCATTTCCAGCGAAAGCACGAATACGCTTTCGTGCCGTGAACCCTAGATCCAGGTGAACGAGACGTCAAAAGATGCATAGAGACAAAGACTGCATAAGTATGAAAAACATATTGAAATTTTAATTGCCACTTATTTGGTTGTAATAATTATGGGTCTTTTTTTCTTTACAGCATACCGTCCAGACGACAGAATGCTCAATTTTTAGTTTCCCTTCCATGCAGTCATATGTTTAACACTTCATGCTAAAGACGGGAAATATTTTATTCCATTGTCAATAACACTTAAAATAGATGTAATTTGTCTGTAGTGAAATTAAAACAAATAGAAACATATTAACAAATAATAATAAAAAAAAATACTGTACTGACAAGCTAAGCCACTTGTTAGTATAGTTTGTGCTATAACCTACAACTGATAGTTTGTGTATAACTGTAAGGTCAAAGCTGTCAACAATGACGTCCACGCGATATGCACGCTAGTCTACGAGTACGCTATTTACGAGTTACTGAGATTAAAGTAGTAATTCGTGCCTAATTTCATATTCCTTAAAAATAATGAACGAACAAACGCACTTTAGCAAAATTAAAGTTTTCTTCAGTAAACGTCTAGTCTAGAAAAAACTTTTGGCCATCACGGGACGCCCGGCAGATGTGAAATATTTAAGTTAATATTAGAATTCATAATAAATAAATACCAATAAAGAAAATAAATAGTAAAATAATAAAAAAAGAATAAAGTTTGTTAATAAAAATCAATATATTTTTCTTATTAGTTTAAATATAATAATAATTAGAGAATATTTATATTTACAAATAGAAAATATATTTTGATTTAATAATAAGTCAGTGATTCGAATTCTTTTAGGGACTTTATAAAGAATAACATTTTAATTTTTACCTACGATATCTCAGCTCCCAATGAACCGATCTCAGCGAGAGAGGTGTCGTTGAACCTTTCGCCATGTTCTCTCTCAACCGGATTTGACTTCAAGAGTTCTGAGACTAACTTCCAAATTTAGGACCTACGTTGACGCCGCGCCGAGTCAAAGGGGTAGAAAATTTTTCGAATTACTCAATAAATCCAAACTCGGGGAGTCTAGCTTTCCCGTTTACAGTCTATGCCCGAAAAACTAAAAATTGAGCCTTCGAACTTAAAATTGGTTTTTCGCGGTATTCATCGTTTCCAGTGATCCGACAAAAACAAAATTTTGTTTTGTTTTATGGATTTTTGTGCTCAGTACGAAAAAACCTCTTAGAAAATCCCACTCCCACAATTTAATAAAAATAGAGATGGAGAGATCCGAGAGACGGCTCAATCGCGTAAGTAGAGGATACAGGGAAAAATGTGGGACTCGAGAAAGCAATTTAACAAAACAATTTTATTTACTAGATTTATATTGGTTTCAACCCGGTGATTCTAAAGGGGGAGATCGACGATCCCAACAGCCCTGAAATTGGGTTACGATACTCTTAAATTTATTATTATAAAAAAAAATTAATAATAAATTATCAATATATTCATTTCAAAGCAAATTTTTAAAGTCAATTTGATAGTAATAGTTTCCAATTTCAATTCTTAATTTAATAAAATCCTAAATAATAACATAACACCAAAATATTAAAAAATGGTAATTAATTTTGCTAAACATATTTCAATAACAATTTTCTTAAATAATAATAAAAAATAAAATCTATTTTAATAGTAATTATATACTTAGCGGTAAAGTCCAGAATTATTTATTTAGATAATACAATGTTTTCAATTTTATCTATAATTTACAATTCTGTCAATTACCTAGTAATAAAAATAAATAATTTCAAGACAATTTTATTAATTTAAATAATAATAAATTGTAATAGGATGACGTCACAATACTTAAAACAATAATAATAAATTATTTTAAAATATTTTTAATTATATGTCAACTAAATCAATAAAATCAATTAAATAATGAATTAATGTCAAACTTTGTTTAAGGGACAACAAATTCAAAGTATAATAATAACAAAATAATAATAACTCTATAAAATATTTCCAATTTTTATCAATAATTATTCGGACGATTAGCTAATGAAAATAATAAAAATTTTCATAATTGAAATATTAGCTGAATTTTGTATAATAAGGTGAAGTGAGAATAAAAGTATAGTACACGATAGTACACGCGCGCGAATATACGGAGTGTGTGTGATTCGAGTCAATTTTTACTCCTAAGGCACGCCAATAGATGTTTCACATCGAAAATGTTCAAAATCAATTCTACTAGTGATATAGTTAGATACAGATATACGCAAAATAACGTTGTAACGAACGATTTATTGTTTTTCCAACTGTACACATTTCAAAAACGTTTTGCTTTATCATATTATGAAGGAATCAATTAGTCAGTAAAGCGACAACGTCATGATTTTATGTATTGTTAATTCAACGTCAAACAATTATTTCATTCTGTCAAAGATTTTTAAATAACTTCTTATTGATTTATCAATATTACTTTTTGGAGTTTACTCCTTAAGAATCGATTTCATATTTAGGCCCGGGGTATGGAATTTTATGGGAGTAAAATCAAGTGTTAGATAAATGACGTTGCGCTATCGTCATGGTTACTGTTTACATTTCAATCAATTAGAATGTGACAAATATAATAGATTTTCTCCACGAATCATTGTTAGTGTATACAGAAGGGGGTCCAAAACTATTGAAGAAACGTTACCATGAACTTCCACTCATACTTGGTGGAGATTTTAATATTGATTTTAATAAAGAAGATGGTTTTCGTTTAGTACAATTTCTGAAAGATGAACTGAACTTAGATTTAATTTCTGACAGAACACTAGGGACAACTAGATATGGTACAACTATTGATGCGATGTTTTCACGATTTATCACACATGTATCTTCCGACATTCATGTATCAAATTTTAGTTACCATAAACCAATTGTTTCAGTGTTTAATGATACCGCTATTGTTCCTGTGATAAACATCACAAGATAACGTCAATGATAGAAAATTAATCTTACTAAAAATTTTATTGTATCACATAATCATTTTCAATATTTTCTTAAATGACGAATTAATTGTTTTACTATTAACATAAATAAATGAATTGTGTATTATGCTTTGAATAATATAATAGATGCTTTCATTTACCATTATACTAATCTATATGTACGATATCATCTTAAAGCAGTAAACTCCATTCGTGCGTCGCAGCTGACACACAATTTTTTTTGTTATTTTTTTAATTTATGTCGATACGTATAATAAAAAAAACATACATTTTTATTTTAACTAGTAACTGTCAAATAATACATTTTTAATGTCCTTAATCATCAAACGATTGTTAAACTATTCATAAGAAAAAAAAATACTAAATTAAAAATCCGGGGACCAACTTAACAATAAAAATTATTGTTGTTATTTTTAATTAATGAATTACCGTCAAACGTTTATTTTAAATTGTCATAAGCTGTCAAAGAATTGTCAAACGATTTGGAGTAAATAAAAATCAAAGAATTTAATTTGGAGGGATCAACTTAACAATGGCGGTATCGCCTGCGTTACGATTATTAAACTGTTACTTTTTCTATAATAAAATAAACATCGATAATATTTATTTTATCATTTCCATTACTAACTTTATTTAACTCTGCCGCTATGAAGTTAGTCACGAAAGCGACGCATGGCGGTAAATAGGAACGCGGCGGAGGCCCGTCCCTCCGGGAGCGTTGAACTTGCATATTTTATCATTCTCAGGTAATCCGAAGCGGCAGATTTTCGTGCGTTGGCACTGTAAAAAAAAAAACGCAAAATACTAACATATAAAGAACAATTACACTTAAAAATTGAAATGATAAGTACTATTTTGCTAATGTCTATATAGAAATAGATATTCAAAAACTCTTTAATTTTTTACTTGTATCTACAATGATCATAAACCACAGAATTGACGTGACCATTTTGATTTAATCTGATTCCACTTTTTTGTTTAATAGATATTTCGCGAAACCGAAAACAATCATCGTCTAAGGTAATTAAAAAAAAAAACACTAGTCATTCAGTGTCGGACACGTATTACCTTCGAAAGATAGTAAAACGAATTTGCATATATACAAAATACATTCGTATTAAAAAGTGAAGACATGCACTGGAATATAAATACATCCTTTGCAAAAAATTTAAATATGTAACAACAGTACGATAGTTTATTATAAAATATATAATTTATGAATTGACAAAAGTAGTAAAAACTTTGATACAAATTTAATACGAAAAAGGAAAAAAAATCCTAAAACATTTTGGTTAAGCCTAAGGGTATTGCCCTTAGGCGTGTATTATTAATGAGCTTATTAAAATAACTAGTGCGGAGCTTACTAATACTTAGTATATACTCAATATATTGATAATTTGAAAACTGCGGATCGTATGATTTCCAGTCAAAGGTTACCGATCAGATATCAATATACTAAGTATTAGTAAGCTCAGCACCGGTTATCTTAATAAGGTCATTAACGATACACGACTAAGGGACCCTTAGGCTTAGCTAAAATATTTTAGGATTTTTCCTTCACGTATTTATATATATGTTGAAGCTCTCAATCACGACCTCGGTGCCATTCTCTTCTCGATTGAGATCTCAGAATCGCGGTCCCGGTTTTGATTCTGAACCCTGTTCTGCCTTAAGTGGAAACCGGTTCTGCTCCCGCTCTTGGTCCTGGTCCCGATCCTCATTCATCGCCTGAAAAGCGATCAGAGCGCAGCAATTTAGAAGTCCTAGTCGCCGTGTCATCCTTTTTGGTAATTTAAATTTAAGCTAAAGTAGCAACATCGAAGACAACCGTTTTATAAGACATTAACAGAACTGATCAAAAAATATTATAATCCTTCTTGAATAATCTATTTCTACTCTATTAAGAAAATTTGCTATTCTAGGGATCGTTGAACGCCTACGCGTCTCTTAATCAAAGTGATTACATGAATATTAACTAAGCCTTGTTTAATACCTTCGAATTGAATAAATTAAATAAGGATTTTGGCTTTAATACCATTACAGTTCTCCGGGAATTGGCCCTCGTTAGAGTGATTATAATAAGTGTATAATAAGATTTATTACACGAGTATTACAAATAAAAATTGTGCATATGTTACGAGCGTCATAATGCAAATCGCTACTGCAACACAAAATATTTTCACCGTGTTGGATGACATTTAATTATTATAATGTATTCACTCGATCGCACGTCAAATGTCAAAGTACATATACATATAATGGATGTAAGTCGTTAATCGATCAGTATGCTACATTTGCGGCACTGAGGGATACGAAGTTGGTGGGACCGGTTGCAACGAGGTATTTTATTTGAATTCATAATTTTTAATTATTGTTCAATGAAAAAAAAAAATCGGTGATCGGTTTCAGTATAAAATTAAAAGCAAACATTTTTAATATTTCATTTTAATACTATAACATGGTACGAGGGGTATGCCAAAAGTTATCAGATAGTCTTTACTAAGTAATTTGATACTTGCGAATTTATATACAATCGTAATATTAGTTATTTAGTGACGATTTGAAAAATGAAACATTTGAGTTCCAACATATTTTTTTTAATGCAATTTTTTGTGAGAATTTTTCGAGCAAATCGCTTGCAACGATGGAAATCAGTCAACGTAATTTTCACGCTATGATTTATTGTTTACAAAATATATTTAAAACCCCAAGAATTTGGTTACTACTTTTGGTGCATCTACTTGTTCAGAAGCAACAGTTATTAATTGACTTAAAATAGTTTAAAAGCGGACGGGGAAGTATTGAAGATGAAGCGAGAACTGGCCGGCCGTCAATCGCAGTCGCTCAAGAAAATGTTCAAGCAGTTAAAAATTTATCGGAGACAACCAGAAGAATTACATATTTAGAGCTTGACTAGAACTGGGTGTTGTATCATCAGCGATCCAAACCATCATTCACGATCAGCTTTCTTTTTGTAAGCGTTGTCGAAGATGGGCGCCGAACAACCTGACTGATGAGCTGAAAGACCGCCGGGTAGATTGGTGTCGATTTCTGTTAGAGAAATGCGACGGAGGCGAGAAACAAAACGTGTGCGACGTACACACCGTGACGATACGTGGATGTACAATTACGACTCCGAAACAGAGCGACAATCGATCTGCAATACCAATAAAATGTCGTCGTGCGCGAAACATACAGAAACAGATGGTCGCCACGTTTTTTTTTTTTGTAAGACAGGTCATGTTGCCACTCTGGTGTTAAAGAATGAAAAAAACAGTTAATTCTGAGTGGTATACGACAGTCAGTGTCCCAGCAGTTTTATCAGCTTGGTGTGAAAAGCGATCGAAGTTGTACGAATCCGGCATCTTCTTTGGCACCGCGACGAGGACGCGCCGCGCACGTCCGTCAAAAGACTTGATTTTTTTAATACAAAAAATGTGTCTATCCTACCTCATTCACCATATTCTCCTTACTTCGAATTGCGATTTCTTTTTTATTTCTCAAATGCAAAGAAGAATTGAAAGGCAGAAGATTTGAGAGCAAGGAAGATGCGATGACTACTAAAAATTCGAAATTTTTGAGATGTATGAAAAGAGCGATCAGATGGATTTTTGAAATAGTTTAAACGCATAGAAAAATGTATACAACCTCAGGGTGAATACTTTGTAAATTCAGATATTAGTGATAAATAATAAATACTATAATTTTCGAGTACCTAGTTTTTTTTTAAATACCCCTCGTATGTTTAAAAAAAAAACCATTACGTACTAACAAAATTACTTCGGAAAATTCGTTGGTCAATTTACTTAAGAAAAAGAAATACCATAATGTAGAATCAGTGTACGTACTTTTTTTTCAAATTACGTACTTATGTATAATTGTTTAAAAAACGATGAATATACGCTTATACGACTACCTTGGATTTTTGGATTTCTATATTTTAACTCCTCGCTAAGAAAACTGAAATTTTTAGTAAAGCTAAGATAATTGATTTTTTTTGTAAAATTAGAAAAAAAAAACATTATTTCAGTCCAATTTCCTAAAACTGAAAGTTTTTTAAAAGCTGTATATACATGTACATGTATTATAAATACTCATACTACTCTTTTGTATTGCTTTAGCTGGTATCGATCCAAAACAATTAATTAGTTGTTTTGAAGACTGTTTAAACAATTATTTAAATGGGTTTTTGTGGACGGTTTTCATTGTTTTTTTTTTCTTGAAAAATTTGTTTCATTACTCGTACGTTTATAGAATTATTTATTTATTTATTTTATTTATTGTTACAGAAGGAAAAGCCGCAAACATCATGGCGACGTTATTACACAATATAACGCGGTTTTATCACTACGTGAACGTGGACTTAGCAGGTAATTTATGCGCCCAATCGGCAAATACGTAAATAATAAATTCACTGAAACTGATTTCGCGGGTCGAAGTTCATACTCAGGGGCGTAGCTACCGCCGTATCTGCCGTATCAATTATATGGGGCCCCCGGACTACGGGGGCCCCCAACGTGCGTAAGCAAAAATTGATAAAAACTTCTTTTTTTCACAAATGACTGATGTCAAAAAAAGAAATTTCTTTCTTTCCCGCATAAAGCATGAGTTCAAAAGTTGGCAGCATTCCCTAACAGCAATCATAAACTAAGAAAGTATGTTGAAGTGATAAGGTTGAAGTTTGAACCTTTTGGCAATAAATGAAAGACGTACTATGATCTATTTGACAGTGAAAGAAAAAAATGAATATTAATGTAATCCGCCGCACATAAATAATGACGGTTGTTATGACAAAGATGAGGATGGCGTACAAAGCCCTTTAGTACTTAATGTATGAATAAAAATATTAAGGTTATAACTTATTTTTTAATGAAGTTTTTCAATTTTTAATGGTCATTTTGTTTTCAGACACAGATGAATCCAAAAATCCCAAAATCGCTCTTGCTGTTCTCGAGTTATAAATGGTGTAACTAACACAACTTTCTTTTGAATTGTTTGTAAAAAAATTGGAAAAAGTGACAGATAGATAATTATGATGAATAAATATTTCTTTTAATTTTATGCAATTTTTTTTTATGAGAAATCTTTACCCTTCCTAAGGGCCCCCAAACAATTTTTTATACGGGGCCCCGCCAAGGCACGCTGCGCTTCTGTTCATACTACATTATACATAATTCACATTTTAACGGCAAATTGGCATAGACATTAGTATGTGATTCACTTGATAGTGATGGAAAAAAAAAACTTTAAAAACATTGATATTTCATTTATATAGCAGAATTTTCGTATTTTGTTATCTGTATTAACACCACAAACTAACGTAATGTTGTCAGCACATTAGCCATTTTGCGGTTTTGTGTTATAATGTGTCCGTTTTTTAATAAATAGTGGCGCTACAAAATAATTACTTAGTTGGCAACATTTTACAATCTGTTAGCAGAGAAAACGCATATAAGTTGTTTAGCCGGTAGGTGTGAATATTAAAAAAAAAATGTCGGTGATGTAAATACATAATTGAATTGTGCTTCTGTGGAAAAATCGACAGTTTTCTTTGAAGTAGGCGAAGAGAAAAGCAGGAAAGTGATACAAGCGACCCGTCGTTACAAAACTCTGTCGCTGTGAAGTTAGTCACGAAAGCGTCGCGATGCCGTAAGATAGGAACGAAGGGGGGAAGAAGGAAGGGTCGGGGAGCGTCAAGCCTGCGCATTGCAAATCATACGCAGACAATTCAAAACGGCAGAGTTTCGTGCGGTGTACTGTACCGAAGCTATTTATGGGACAGAGATGATATTCAGAGAGTGTAATTGATCAATAGGGACACTCCCGCTGAGACGTCGGTGTATGAGCTAGCTCGGTGCATGACTGGCATCTCGCCTTATGACATGCTATTTGTGTCGCATCGTCTGTTATTTGCACGACATAGCAACAACAGTAACTATTTAGTGTAATTTGTCAAATTATAAAGTTACATATATTGACAATTTAAATTTTTGAATTAGAAAAGTGAAATAATATATAAACAGACTGACAATTTAAAAAAGGTTTTTGAGTGTTTGTTACGCCAATATGTACATAAAATGAAATTCTCGATTATCTCCTGCTACGAATATGGGATGCCCGATAGGATCGTGTCGACAAATTAAGAAATATACGCGATGTTGACATCGGTGTAATTTCGACAAAAGTTCAATCCCCCCCTATCTCCTACAAGATGTAAGAATCTTTAAAAAGTTTTATGGAAATTCAATTTTAATAAATTGCATCTCCCCTTCCCGAATCGAACATCGGTTCATTTAAAAATAAATTTTCTTTTGAAAGCAGTTGCATCGTGTTACACTTTCGATAAACTACGTACTTAATATGAAAATAAAGGATCTTCTCCAAGCCTGTTAAAGCGCCCTCTATTTACCGTGATGCTGTCTTTCTTCTCTTCTTTTTCTTTCTCCTAGATACTATAACGTAATTCTTTTGACTATTAATTTATTTCGTCTTTTTTTATACTTGTCTTTTATCCAATAGCATTTTCAGTATTTCGGTCGAAAATGTTATGGTCTTTTTTTTAATTTCTGATGGTCCATAAACCAATTTTGTTACTTAGTTGAGGACCATTTTTCCATAGTCTTCTTTATTAAATTTCAAACTCGCCATCCATATGATAGACACGGTACATGGAAGCATGTATCTATTTAATATTTTCGTTTTTACTTCTAATAGATTTTTGTTATGGAATTTTTGGAGATTTTTTTAATATAGATTTTTTTTTTGCTATTCAATATTTTTCTTTGCGATCTTTATTACTTCTTCTATGTGTCTTCAGTTAGGTATGTTAAAAGAGTTTGTAAAGAAATTCTGTTAAAAGTACTAGTTTGTCTTAAATGGTGTAAATTTTCTCCGTTTATGTTTATGTCACACAATTTCAAGAAAATGAAATGTACTACTTTTTACACCACACTTGAACTTTGAAGTTTTTAATTTCAAAAACTAAAATTAACGTCAAAGAAATCGTATTCGAAGTTAAATCATATTTCCCGAGCTCCCGCTCGGGAAATATGATTTAACTTCGGAGACGTTCTAACGTTCTAACTTCAGAGAACTGACGGGAGTCAGTTCTCCGTAAAATATATGTAGGTATATCAGGTTAGCTAATTTAACTTTAGTAGTTTTCTTGAAAGAAACATCTAAACACTTTTGAAAAGTGTGAAAATTGTTCCTGGTTTTCTCTCGGACAATATAGCGCAGGAAAATCTATAAAAATCATAAATGACCCTAGTTTGAAATCTATAGTATCTGCCTATCTTTCTGGGAATTAGGCGTGAGTTTATTTTACACATGAATTATTATTATATATTTATTGAAAGAAAAATAAAAGTTGTGAAACAAGAAAATATATAATATTTGCAGTATTTTGTTGTTAAGTAATAGTTTCTAATTCTGACACGGGAATGTGGTTTAAATTGAAACGCATTTATTAGATTCGTAGATTTCACCCTCAAAGGGGTAGATTTTTTTTTTCTAGGACTCACCCTTTTCTGCCCTTTTCTGGAAGAGGGCAAGGACTTTTTACAAGTTTACAAGCGCATGCAGTTCTGTGCGTAGAATTGTGTGAAGCGCATACACTTTATATAGTTCTCAGTTCACACTAAGAGGCGTTCGCATCGTCGACTTCTCAACACAATCTTTTTATTTGATGATTTATAGAGAACTAATAAATAGAACAACATGCCAGTGGCATTTCCTTTATTTTCATTAACTTTAGTAATGTATTATTATCTATTAAAATATTCAACGTTACATTAACATAGAACCTAACCTATCATATCATTTTGCGCTTAAAGTTATACCTATATTTATTTGAACTGCTTTCTTTGCAAATGCTTATTGAATAGTGAAATTCATATCATGGACATATAGAATATAGGTAATATAGGTCAAAGCCATTATGAAAAAGTTTTAGTACGAAACACAAATTTTAGTGCGAAACGCGCGAGTGCAGCTGGCACTTGACCAGTTTTTTATTTCAACTCAAGAATACCTTAAAATTATGATATGTTTTGATGACACAGGACACCATCGAAATTTATGTAATTCCATATCCAACACATTTTTTACTACGTTTTTTGGTTCTAGATCCACGCACCAACGATTTCGCGATGATATCCAGCCCATGGCCAATCGCACTGTTATTGGTGTGTTACCATCGATTTGTGCGTAAGTGGGGTCCTGAATTCATGAAAAACCGACCTGCATATGATCTCAAGAAGGTGATCATCGTGTATAACGTTATTCAGATATGGGC
Source organism: Eumeta japonica (assembly GCA_005406025.1). Lineage (NCBI taxonomy): Eukaryota > Metazoa > Arthropoda > Insecta > Lepidoptera > Psychidae > Eumeta > Eumeta japonica. The sequence goes on from BGZK01001062.1 coordinate 70,216, forward strand.
TTCAGCTCATCTTTTGATTAAGGTAAAAATTTAATTCTTTTATATTGCAATACCACACTAGAAAATAATGTATAGTGTTAACACACCAATACTGTCATGCAACCACATAGATTATATCACAAAAAAAAACTTTTCGCGTGTAAACACTGATCACATATTATTAGGTCGAGGTAAAAGTTTTTTCGTATATCGTAAGTAAAAATTTGCAGTGAAAACTTTTCGGTTGTGCTGTTTGTATCTGGCTAGTTTTGATACCATTAAATAGAGATATTTTAAGAAAGTAAAAAATTAAAAAGTATAAAACCGTGTCCCGCCATTTTATGTTGTTTTTCTTTCCACCAAAATAAGTGAATCTCACATAGAAATTCGATACATTTCGAAGTTTTATTACAAAAAAGGGAAAACTTTATAACTACTATAAAACATCATATTAATTATTATGACTGCATACTAGAAACTATAAAACGCAGTACTCAACCTTACTGACTATACTTGGAATTACAAAAAGTTTTGGGATAAGAAAGATTTATGACGTCATCGATTTGGCAATGACAAAACTCTACCAAAAATTAATAATAGGAATTCCTAAAGCAGATTCATGATTTTTACAAAACTTTTGTCGTCCTGAGAATTACTCGTATTTAAGTAAATATTAATGTATTCACCACTTTTATCTCTCAGGGTAGGTAACATTTATTGTTATCTAACAAAATCTAGCAAACCGGTGTAACAGGTGAATAGCCCGAAGTTCTTGACGATTTAACGGTTATGTTTATAATAGAATTATTGCATTAATTAACATTTAGTTTTATAATTTCAGTGCTTGACCCTAGTATACCTACCCGGATATTACACCATTGGCTGCCAGAAAATTATCACAGACGACACGCCCGTCGAGAGGCAGATCGTGTTCACTGTGTGGTCTTACTACATCATCAAGATTGTTGATTTACTAGACACGGTAAAAATGAACAGAATTTTAAATTTGTGAATTTCATATAGATAGGTTTGAAATATGAGTAATAAAAAACTTGCAACCTGGCTAGACAAAAACCAATGAATAAGAAAAACAAAATCAAGCTATTATCAAAATTCTTACTGCTAATAGATATGAAATTGTAGTTCTGTTTTTAGACGCTAGACTAACTCCCGTTATAAACATTAAATTATTATGTAACATTGTTATTTACTGTACAAAACTACCTACAACCAAAACATATTTCATTCGATTTATTCCTAATGTAACATATTCTTCAACTGTGTCGCAGAATCTGACTTGATTTAAAAAAAAAAACCTTGAAATGTGTATATTTATGAGAATAAAATTATATGTCTATGTATGTCTAAGGGAGTATCAAGAACGATATCGTTACAGGTATCGAAACAGAGAGCAGAATCAAGATCGAAATAGTTATGATTAACCATGAACCACGAAGTAAAAATTCATGATAACCACTACTTATCCTGAGTTTTTGCTTTGTGGGTAGATCGATTTTAGTTGTTAGTGTAATGGCATACCGGGAATACCAAGTTAGAGAAAAACGGCAAATATCAATAATTTGAAATTAGGAAGCTAGTATCCGTCACATTGAAATCCTAGTGATGGATCCAGTGTATCAAATACAAGGGTTTGTGATTAAGCTAGATAATAAATACAAAAATATTTTTTAAGTTTTATTAAAAATATAACCCCTTGTACTAGCTTTTTTATATATAAGAAGAGCATCGGTGTTCAAATAAACATTTGATATGTAATCTAAATATTATACTGAAATCATTTCAATTTTAAAAGAAATTTTAATTCCAAAGAAACGAAATGCTCTGTTTTAACCTTCTCAAAATTGCAAGAAATAAGATAATATAATAAATTAAATTGTGGTAGAGGGTACAACCATGCTGCGGTCAAATTGGCTGCAACACGAAAATGAGTGCTCGATTGGTGAGATACAACAATTTTACAGGTTATAGACGCGATGTAACAGCTTCCAATGTTGCCTTTCACCCAGTTTATGAGAGATCCGGTGGCCCACTCCCCGTCCATCAGCCCGCACAACTTCCATCAGTCCACACACTACCCATCAACCTTCCACCAGCCCATTTCCAACTCTATCAGATATCCTATTCCCACCCAAGATGCTGGCAAAGTTCTAGTACAAAAGGAGTCCCTTTGGGGTTACGAGCATCCAGCGGCGGTAGCCACCACTTTCTGGTAGCTCGTTTGTTCGTCGAGAATGTTTAACAAAACAAGATAACTAGCTAAAACAATAAAGCTGTACTTTGATTTGAACTTTCACAAAATCCATCCGTTCAACTGCAGAGAATTGTATAAAAACCAGACAAATCTTATCACGTCATTGTAAATTATTCTTAAGCTTTTAAATTAGAAAGGATATGATGTTAAGATTATTGGTGAATATGTCGTATAGCTTCGATTTACTGACGATGTAGTTATTGTATGATCTAACGATATATACTTCTTCATTGTTACCTAATGTGCCTGCATCTAGATACAATAAATCTAGATCCGTTCACATCTCACGCAATTCGTTTGTTTCCTGCGGTGGTGGAACAAGGACTGCCTCCACCACAAACTACAATTGAATATAAGGAAAGTTATTATGGCAAAATCGCTTAATATTGCTTACCATGATAAGGAAATCTAATGAGAAGTAAGATTAAAAACGAACACGATTAAGACAAAAGTTAATCGAAGATGTCGACGTATTCCTTCATTTGGAACAGTTTTTTTTTTTGATTAGGCTAATCCAACTGCGAAAAAGAGGTTACATGAATAATGAAACTTGACTGGACGGAATTCGAGAAACAATGTAGCGTCAATGAGCACAACATGATACAGCAAAAATGAAATAGTGACTATAAGCGAAACAGTACATGTTACCTGTGACGATAAACGAACGTCAGGCGTAGAGTCTTGTTAACCTACATAAACTCATTAAGAATGCGATGGAAATAGCTATACTCGAAGTATTGTTACGAGATGAAACCAAGAACGACGAAATCTGTAGAGCAACCAGAGCGACCGACGTAGCTCACAGAATTCTTATATTTAAATGGTAATGGACATACTGCATCGGAAGAAAAGTTGTAACTAAATGCTGGTTACGGATGGTTCGGAATCGTACTTCATGAAAATCTAGGGAAGAGTGGTGCAGCAGCGGACGTGCTATAATGGCTGAAACGTAAGCCTTACTTAAGCCTCAGCCTCAAGGATGAAACTTAAGTATTTGGTATAACGCTTCTACAGATACAATTATTGTTTCTAGAGATACACTTACATAAATAAAAAATCAATAAAAATTTACTACTTTTAATGCACAGTCGGAGTATGATGAACAAGTGACAATGCATGGGTTTCATGACTTATTTATAATGTGCATAAATCCGTTTCGTATATTGAACACAACTGCTTAATACATTTCAAATAATGGGCATAGCCCAAAGTCGAGTATCCATTTCGAGCGTACAAAATAGAGTACGAGTATATAATAATGGGTACTTATCCATTTTTGCGATACCAACGGAAATACTAAGTAGAATTCAAACAATTACATAATTGTTTTTAAATATTCAAAAATAATATTATGCATAGTTTCAAACAATGCGAATGGAAATTTTTATCTACGTTCGGAGTGCGGACATCCTTGCGGTATTATTTCTTCTACATTTTTAGCGAGTGGTGTTGTAGAGTAATCAAATGTATTCATTTCATCGTGTGATCGGTTCCGATCCCGAGCACTATTTCCGGGTTGAGAGTCGAGCGTATTACCATTGAGCCGAATCACATCATTAATTCTGTAAGAGTTGTTATTCTTTTTGCCCGTAACGTTAGTACTGGCAGTGTCGGACTGGTCATACAGTCGAGGTGGCGTTTGCCAGCCGGGTCCCAGCCTACGCGGGCCCCTATCACACCTACTCTCAGACTCACGACCTGCATGTAAAATAGTTCATTGATACTTAGAGAGAAATGAAACTGACAAATTCTAAAAACGGTTGGTCACGAGGCCATTCCTAAAACTTCCTGCTATTTAGCTCAGAGATATGATCTTCTTGTACATTATTGAGCTTAAAAATTGTAATGCATTTTTTTTTTGTTTTTGAACAACAGTATTTACCGATTAATTAAATTGTGGAATTAGATGCCGTTATTTAGGACAAAAATGATGACTTTTCTCGAAGTATTGCTCCATCAAATTTTTTGATTATTTTAAAGTGAATTTTTTAAGGGATTTATCTTTTAAAAAAAATGACCGATTTTGAGTTATAATAGTTTTTTCCATGTATGAAGTGATGGATTTTTAAAATAGATGTGTGAAAAAATTGATAATTTAGTTTGAAAAAGCGCTTTTTTGGAAATTGTTGCACGGCGACAATTTTCGAACGAATCAATCGATTTTGATCCGCTTTGCGACATTCGACGAACGTTTTTAACCACTAAAATTGTATATCTTATCTACCCTTATCGAAGGCTTCTGGGGCGCCCTTAAATTCATAATATCACCCAGGCCCTTTAAGTCGAGTCCGATCCTGAATACTAGTAACATTTTGCTGATTGTTGAAGATATGGATCAACAAAACACTGTGCGGACAACAATAGAAAAAATGAAGTACGCAGTCACATTCAATATAATACCGATGCAGCTCGTCAATACTTGTCAAGTCACTCGCACACTTGTTGTGCATGATCGGTATAAGAGCAGGAAGAAATTGCAGAGAAATGTAACGAGATTTTATATGGTTTTTTTTTTAATGTGAGTACGGTCGGTACTGAGGACTGGCCATCATGTCTGAACTTGTCCTTAACACGGTTCGGCGGTTCAATAAGAATGAGGGAATGGAACCTACTCTCTTTTCCACATTTTGACAATCTCTTCGGTTTCGTTATATCTCTAAACAGAGTCGGGAATGAACCGAGTAACTTTATTGATAGAAGTCGGTCTTGTTGCGATCACGTCCAACGACAGGTCGAGAGTTTTCTACATGATACCGCTACAAAAAATAGACGCACTCATCAGCGTATATTATGACTAACTCTGGGAGATCCGACAAGGGGTTATTGTCAATGTACAATGCGCGCAAGACGAAAAACTACTGTACTGGGTCACTTCAATACGGATCGAGTACATCTCTAATATCGTGTCTTCGAGTGGTATCGAACCTACGATGATCGAAAACAATACTATTGGGTATGGACAGGATACTGGTTACTACAATGTACAGAAATTTGCAGTGCTAGACACTCCAGTATCGATAAAACTTTAATCGCTTGTACTAATGATTCTTACCTGTATGTTGGAATCTTGCCGACCGCAATGTGGTCCTTCGGTAGCTATGGAAACTGAACTGGTTCAGCAGTCTCTCCTTTAATACCGCATTGCAAAACCTCTAGTCGATCAGCAGTTTTATCAGCAACAGTGCGGCGGGAACGTCAGTTCTCGGTGCTGATGCACCCCGCCATCTTGAAGCCGTTAGTATAATAGCTGATTCAAGGAAGAGGCGTCAAATTTGGTGTTGGACCTAGTATCAGGTGACCAAACATAGATTTATCGTTACAACCCCTATAAAAATAGACCGTATGCTTCTATCGAGATGAACCGAAGCCAACCAAAGTGGCGCGCGAGCGAAATGCCTCTAAGCGGACGATTGCTTCTTTTTTTAATACAACTGGATACGTGGCTACTATTGCTTTGAAAAATTGTTGTACGGTAAATAGTGATTAGTATACAACCATTCATTTGTCGGGAGTTATTGAGGAGCTCCGTAAAAATAACCGTAAACGTCGTATCATCTTGCACCACGACAATTCCAGTTCTCACGGACCAAACACAAATAAATTTATGAAAGAAAAAAACGTAGAACTTGTGAGAAATCTTGCATACCGTCCCGACCTGATATCTTGTGCCTTTTTTTGTTCGCAAAAATTTAGAACCGATTACGCGGTCAACAATTTTCATCACCAGAAATGACTGTCGAAGAGTATCAAAAACATGTTTCCGAGATCACCAGCGAGGAGTGGCATAAATGTTTTCAAGATTGGCTTATTTGTGTAAAAAAGTGCATTTGTGCTAAAAGAGAGTATTTTGAGAAGCAACAAATTCATTTTTGATAATTCATAGTAATTTTTTACTATTCATTACAGAAATTTTCAGTGCGCCACACGCATAGTGCCCAATTCCGCACTTAATCAAGATTCCAATCCATATCCCGTTTTCAATTCCAATTTGTTTCGCTCTCGATTCCCATCGCTGTTCAGGTTTTGATTCTGGTCCTCATCTTAACCTAATTTAATTACGATTCTGATCCCACTCTCGATTCTTATCCCACTAGTCTTCTTGCTTTTAATTTTGGTTTCCCACCCTATTTTGGCTTTGGTAACATTTTCTATCTCGATGTCGGTATCGACTTTCGATTCTGCTATCCATCTCTCTTCCAATTTCGATTCCGCTCCTGGTCAAGCTAGAGCGAATGCTAGTATTAAAACAAAGTTTGCGCTATATTACTCGGTGATAGTATAGCTTCCTAAGAATTAAATAATGTTTCCCATCTGTCGTAGTATAAAAATGACAATGAAGCCAAGGAAAAATGTTAATATACCATTTTACTCAAGGAACATTTTACTCATTGGTGAAGGGGTTTCTAGAATCACTTCACAGCCAACGTCAGATACAAAGGTAGTATTTTTTTTTTCAGAAAACTTTCCGTTTACGCATACTACTTGTACTAGCTTCGTAACATTGGTTGAATGGTTTAACCATAGAAAGAAAACAAACCAAACGTATAATCATAGAAAATATTTTAGCAAAAAAGGAGTAAAATTAGATCATGATCCATTCAGACTTTTGCGTCCCTGTGAAAAACGGTTTTGATCAACAGGCAGACACACAACGAAGTGATTTATTAGGATTCCCTTTTTCCTTTTGAAATACGGAATCCTAAAATGATGAATTGAGATCAATAAGTTATGCAATAAATATTTAAGATAAAATTTGTTTAAAATTGTATGTGTACACAGACCCCCTGCAGGTTTATGTAGTAGCATAAATGAGTAACTAAAATTAAAAATATCAACATCAATAGCTTCACAGCTTTCAACTTTTCAATTTTAAGGTTAATGGCTTAGCAGTTTTGATTTATCTTATATTTTGTTTCTTATTTCAACCCCTTAGAGCTACTTTTTCCAAAACGGTACATGTCAATGTCATGTATTTTTAATTTGTATTAAATAGCTAAAATGCAAATTTTGAATAATTAGCCAAAATACAATTTTTGCTTTTAATAGTTAGCTACTATTTAATAATAACAATTTAAGTTATTTGATGTTATTAACTGTAAGGATAAAAAGGCATGTATTTTATGCAGTACTTTTTGATAATAATTAATGAAATTCATACATTATCATTCTTTTATTAGGTATTTTTCATACTCCGTAAGAAGTTTACACAAGCGTCATTTCTTCACCTCTACCATCACATCGGCATGTGCGCGGTGGGCTTTATCGGCACAAAATATGCACCAGGTAAATGATTTTCAAAAATGTCTACAATCACTTAATCCGAGGTATGCTAGAACATTTATCCGGTAAGGTAGTTTTAGTCCGGTCAAATAAGGTTTGAAACCTAAATTTTGGCCCTCAGCGTTGCAATTTTGATATGATGTAGTTTTAATGGTACAAAAACAATGTGTAAAGGCTTTCGTGTCTGCAATGCAACCTACGGCAAGGTTGGAAAAAAATTTAAGTGTTTTTTCGTAATTACTCGAAAACGGTAAAAGTTAGACAAAAAAGTCCTAATTAAAATGTGTAGAGCTTAAAAGTTCACATAAAAAAGGTTCTATGACTTTTTTCCTTTGGTCAAAATTAACCGTGAGGTTTTAAATTTAAGGGACGAAAGTGAATTTATAAAAATCGTATTTAGCTGGAAAATAAGAATTTTTTTTATAAATATCTTTTAAGATCTAATTTTTAGTTTAATTAAATCCTTGATAAACTTTAATAACCTGATACACTTTATTTTTATTGTTAAAAAATATAACAATTTGAAATTTTCAAATTGAAATTTTAATGCTTATATGTTACAATTGTTTTTTTTTGCTATATTTAGGTTCCTCGTAAAATTTTCAAAAATGTACGATTGAAAGAAATTTTTACCTGGTATAATTAAGTGAGAAGATTATGATTCTCCGATAATGCCTTCTCACTCTTACTCGAACATCTCAATGTCAGAGCATGCGCAATACTCATCGTCAAGCATTCATACGAGTAAGCGATTAAGCAATAGTCCTCTCTTTTTAACTCGGGTCTATACAACGGCGTAGGATTTGAAAAACAATTAATACCTATATAAATTCATAGCTGCCAAAATACAATGACGCGAAAATATATGCTAAATATACAAATTTATGCCGCGAAATGCTGTATACGACGTAGTTAAAAGTGATTAGAGCTGAATTTACTATTAGGATCACGAACCCAAAAAACAATCTGTTCAGTTCGTTTTTCCTTTCGAGGAGTTGCCTGCCAAACAACGAATAAAACGAGTCGAAAAAAAGATGGTGGCCTCTTTCTTCGGAATGACAGGTCATTATGTAACAACTATCTTAGAAGATAAAAAAGTCACTGTAGACTGGATCACTAAAAATAGCTTGCCTCTTGTTTTGGAAAAAGTTCGGGAAAAACGACCTCAGTAGGATTCTCTTCTATCATGACAACGCCTCACGACATACTGCTACACAAACAACTAACAATTTAGGGACGTCAGGTATAAAAATACTGGCTCACGCGCTTTAGAGCCCCGACCTCGCAACAATAAAAGTAAAACTTCGAGGAAAGTGATTTACGGACGCCCAAGAAGCAGTGGCATGGAGCCACTGCTGAAAAAGTCGTCGAGACGACCCTTGAATTCGAATAAGCCAAATATTTCTCTCAGTTGTTCCATCGAATACAACGATATCTTGATCTCAATGGATACTACTTGCTACTTTACAGAGTTTCTAAGAATTTTCAGTTTGCCCCAGATATGTGCGTAAGCGCGCATGCACGTAAGTGCGTGCGCATGCGCCCGCGTGCATGTGTGCGTGCGCCCGCGTGCATGTGTGCGTGCGTGCGTGTGTGTGTGTGTTTTTTTTTATAGCGAAGGAAATTCCTTTACGAATCTCGGGCTTAGATGTTTTGCCTGGTATGTCGGACTCGAACATTAACTTAAGGTGACGTGTTAATGCTAATACCGACTAAAACCTCCGCTATCCTCTGAACTCTGATCCCCACGGTATCCGCCGCTAGGCATTACTTCGTGGGGAGGATTTAGCTACTGCTTTTCTTCTGCTAGCTAAGATGTTATAACTTCTTTCTTCTAGTTGTTGTCACTTGCCCTTTTCCTTTCGATGGAACGCAAGTCTATGAGGACTTCTGTTGCAAATGTGTTGATGGCGTTCCAAGAGGCTTTGATGACAACATTGCTTCTACTATCGTCTCTGGTTGAATACTCTGCTGCAAGACATTTTCTAGTTGATCACGCTGTGGATAAAATCGTGGACACTCGAAGAAAACATGCTTCGCATTTTCGATTACTCCTGGGCAGGACGGGCATTCCGGAGAATTGTCGTGCTTGAAGCGGTGTAAATACTCTCGAAAGCAGCCATGTCCTGATAGCATCTGTGTGAGATAGAAGTTGACCTCACCGTGACTCCGGTTCAGCCAAACATCAATCCGCGGTATGAGGTAGTGCGTCCACCTGCCTTTCTCTGCGGCATCCCATTGACGCTGCCAACGTGCGATGCTCTTCTGTCGTTCTTCTATCCTGAGTTCTTCAGCGCTCAATGTGGTTGTCGTCTTTCGATGGTAAAGGTTCCGTCTTTCCTTAGCTAGGACTCGTAGAGGTAGAGTCCCGGAAATGACGCACACAGCTTCCTCAGATACGGTGCGGAAAGCGCTTGCGACTCGTAGTGCACTCATCCGATATATTGGTCCAGCCTTTCTCCACGAATCTTGCGTTTCTAGTGCGTCAGCCCAAATGGATATTCCGTAGGTGAGCACCGACGTGACTACAGATGACAATAATAGCCGTCTACTCTGCTTTGGACCTCCGACGTTCGGCATCAGTCGTGCGAGACTAGCTCTTACTGCTGATGCTTTAGTACAGACGTGTTCCACTTGCTGCTTAAAGTTGAGTCGGGCATCAAGCTTCACCCCCAGATATCGTATATGAGGTTGTGATGTGATTTCTTGGTCTCCGACTTTTAGCGTAATTGTTTCAATTTTTTTCCGGCTGGTAATAAGCACTGCTTCGGTCTTCTGCTTGGCCAGTTGTAAGTTCACTGAATCCATCCACTGGTTGATCTGTTTAAAAGTGATGTCAAACAGATGTTGAATCTCGTCGAGATGTTTGGCGACGATCACTGCGGCAACATCATCTGCATACGCTACAAGTTTGACACATCTTGGAAGATTCAATCTCAGAAGACCATCGTACATGATATTCCACAGGAGTGGACCGAGAACAGAGCCCTGCGGAACACCACCGGTTACATCATATTCTTTTGGGCCATTCTTCGTGTCGTATTTCAGCACTCTATCTGTGAAGTAACTAACCACTAGTCTGCGCAGATATGCTGGCACGTTCTTCTCGTCGAGAGCTTGCATGATGCAGTCCCAATTGGCGGAGTTGAAAGCATTTCTGATGTCCAACGCAGCTACCAGGCAATACTTCTTCGCTCCACCCTTCCATCTTGTTCCTGCGATGGCCTCCTTCGCTGTATTAACAACCAGACTGATTGCGTCCAGGGTCGATCGTCCTTTCCGAAATCCATACTGATTGTCTGCGAGGAGTGGGTCGACTACTGCATCTATTCGCTGGTGAATTATACGCTCGAATATCTTGCCCGCCGTGTCTAACATGCAGAGTGGACGGTAAGATGACGGTTCTTCTGGTGGTTTCTTACCTTTCGGTAGCAGTACCAATCGTTGCTGTTTCCATTTACGAGGAAAAGTCCCTCCTTGAGGCATGAGTTGTAAGCTTCTAGGAATAATGATGGTGCTGCCTTTATGATGGTCTTCAAGGCTATATTCGGAATTCCGTCCAATCCCGGCGCTTTATTATTCCCTACGCGATTACAGGCCTCCAGCAATTCTTCTTCAGTGACAGGTGGAATGTCGTCCAGTTCGCCTGGCTCTAACTGATAATCAAAGCTGCGTTGTTGTGGAAACAGTGCAGTGACGATTTTCTGAAGAAGTTGAGGGCACGTAGGTGACGGCATTTGTTGTTTCTTCAGGTGGGTCATGACCACCTTGTAAGGCCGACCCCAGACGTCTTTGTCCACCTCGTGTATAAGCTCTTTCCAGCATCTACTTTTGCTCTCTTTTATGGCCTTATTTAGTTCATGACGAGCTTTTTTGTACTCTGCAATCAGCACTGCAGAGTTAGGTCGTTTATAGCTACGCTGAGATATTCTTCTCTTTCTATGACACTCTTTACGGAGGTTGCTGATGTGGTCGTTCCACCAATGTACCGCAGGTCTTGAATTCATAACACGTTTGCGAGGCATACTGGCATCACAAGCTTGCGTTACTCGCATCATCAAGGCCTTAGTATGGTCTTCTGCACATTTAGTCTCGATCGGATCACTATCGAGAGCTGTTAGTAATACTTCTGGGTCAAAGATTTCACCTTCCAACCAATGGTGTTGGTTTGCTTGATAGGTCCCCTGAGGTTCCGGTCTTTAGATGTTTCCCAGAGTATCGCATGATGGTCGCTTGCAGTGTAGATGTCTAGTACTACCCAGCTGATGCTACCTTTAGCAAGGCTGGTACTGACAAAAGTCAGGTCTACAATCGAGCTTGCGTCACCTTTGGTGTAGGTCGGCCTGTCACCACTGTTGAGCAAGACAATATCTAGTGTAGAAAATGCTTCAAGTAGTTCTCTCCTCGTGCATTAGTCTGCTTACTGCCCCAGTCCACTGCCCAGGCGTTGAAGTCCCCGGCTATCGCCACTGGATGATGTTGCTTCGCATCCTCGGTCAGTCGATCCAAAAGTCAGTAAATTCAGGAATAGAGAGGCTAGGTGGTGCGTAGCAGCTGTAGTAACGGATGCCATCTACTGATGCTGCTACAAAGCCAGCGCTGCCATTGTTAACTGCACTCTGGAAAGGAAGATTACCACAGGCCCAGATCACTGCTTTGGTGGTGACATCCGTCTCCCAAGGTTGTCCAGCTAGATGTTTATATGGCTCCGACAAGATCACAAGATCAACTTGCAGCTCTCTGAGTGTGTGTGTGTGTGTGTGTGTGTTTGTGTTGGGGGGGTCGTATGTGTATTAGATCACGCCGTAAGTATATAGAACACTTTAGAAAATAAATACTCAATATTTGTAATTAGGTCCTGCTTTGTCTATGCTTAGACTTAAGTATACACATGTGCATGCACACACTCACACACATACACGCACACTTATATGCACACATATTGTATTATACTTTTGTTATAACATAGCCAGATTAGGTAATTGTTTCTAATAAACTTTCTTCGCTTTTATAGTTTAGAGTTATAAACTAACCTTCTTATAATCAAAGTAATTCATGCATGATATTAAGTTTATTGTTGATGCTGTTGTGTAGGTCAGATCTTTGCTTACTATATTGTCTCTACTAAAGCTGGTTTTCGTAGTCTGTTAAGGTTAAGCACAACAGCATATTTTTTCCTTTTGCCAGAAACATCTGGATTGTAAATTATGGATTTATCCACTTTTAGTATCAATAAATTTTGATGGAAAACCATATTTATTTTAAAATCTACAAAATATTTACATGTAACATTTGAACATTAAAAAACTTATATCAAACCTAATATTTCCAAAAAATCACAAATCATCTACGTTTTTGAGCGTTATTTGGTTAAAGAACCTATATTATATACATATATATTCACCGCATAAAAGATTAGTGCTTCATATGTTAAAAATTTCAATTCAATTTACAGTTTAATACCCGATATGATAAGTAATTTAGTTTTCTTGTTGTATTTCATAAATAATTATAATTATGAAAATACGAAGAAGTTATTTTTAACTTAAACTTAAAAATATTGATACTCAATCAAATATTTTCTAGTTCCTCAAGAATAGCGAGAAATTTCCAGGTTTGCATAGAGTTTCTCCGATTTTTAGTTCAGTTTAGTTTTAGTGTCTTTCGTAATACAATACATATAGTAAATAACCAATACAAGCAAACACTGAACACAATAAAATAACAAACGACAAACGCTAACACCAATACGCGAAAATGAACACACACAATCCCGAAACACATTAATATTTAATATGCTACAGGTGGTCACGGCGTGATGCTCGGACTCATCAACTCCGGAGTGCACACGGTCATGTACTCCTACTACTTGATATCCGCAGTGCGTCCACTATGGATACGTCCCTGGTGGAAGAAGTACATCACGCAATTGCAAATCGTGAGTAATATTTCTTCGAACTAGCTGTTAGCTCCGTGCACGACGGTAGCGCCACCAGACGTCGGCTGTTAGAGATATTTTTACTACTAATCGGAATGGGACTTAGTGATATAACATTTATTACTGATTAAAAAAATGAGCATATTCCAAAGAAGTGACAATTGGTGTTTGTTCCTATGTTGTATTTCTGTGATTCCAGTTAGCGTTTTAAATAGGAAGATAGTTCAAAAGTCGATAAAAATTAGGTTAAACAATGCTAAAACGTAACAAAGATTATTATACCTTGATACACCTTGCCAAATAATAAAAATCGAAAATTATGTAAATATTTACTTCTAAATTAAAGTGTTACATATTTGTTAAATGACTTTTGTTTTAGATAGATAAGGCTAGATATGTAACCGATGTGCAAATTGAATAATTTTTCATTTTATTGCAACTCGCTGTAAATGTAATACATATGAAAGAGTTTTTTCTCATTGAATAAGAAAATATAAAATAAAAAAAAAAAGTTAAACAAACATTAAAGATTATCCCGCGTCCTACACGACTTTCTATTTGTTATTACGTTCATATTCCATCATGAACTCAATAACAAATAGAATAAAATGAAAGTAATAAAAAAAATTAGCCCTAAAACAGTATCCATTAACTGAATATAAATAACATAAAGCATATTTTTTTCCGAATTTTAAAACATATTTTTTTAATTGTTTCTAGGAAATCTTTGTTTAAATATAGAAATTAATGTTTTTAGTCAGTTTTAAACTAATGTCATTCACATTAGCCTTAATTCGTAAAACGGTCAATTTTAAAAAACCGATTAATTCAAAAATTTTCATAATTTTCAGAAAACGTATAAAATACTTCATATACTAAATCAAATTTGAATATAAAAATTATAAACTCAAAAAAGAAAAATCTATATAGGTTTAGAATTGTCCTTTAGAAGCCTCCTAAAAACACCAATTTTTAGCGGTTTTTGCTATTTTATCAATAAATTATAAATAAAAGGTCAATATGTTTTTCATATTTATGCAGTCTTTGTCTCTATGCATCTTTTGACGTCTCATTCACCTGCATCTAGGGTTCACGGCACGAAAGTGTATTCGTGCTTTCGTTGGAAATGAGATCTTTACTGAGGCGACCGAGAGATCATTTTTATAATTGTTTATGCAAAACGTACGACTTTGCTAATGTCTGCTTTTTGTCAATACTATTTTTAATACGAATATTAGTCATTGGTAGCATTAACCTTTTCCTTCTTACTGCAGCAATGCACTTATTTCTTTGGATTGTTTTCCATTTGCCAATCACAAATTTATGATATTTACTGTTATCTTTGCTGTTGGTATATTTTAGTTAGTATACTACAAGAGACGACGGGTTGTGTGACATGTCCTGACGTAGTGTGCGCCAATATAAATCTTTGCGTCAAAGGAAGGACAACAATCGGCCAAGTGCGAGCAAAATCATACACATTATAAAGCTCCGTGCAGTTAATACAGTTATAAACAGTACCTGTATGTTTTATAGACCCAATATAACAATTTCAGAGGAGCCAGTGAGGTCTGAAATTTATATAGAAGATATCGAATTTCGTTTTGTTTGAAAGACATACCGAAGAATATTTAATGGCTTTAATTCATAGTTTTTTAACGGATTTCAGTTTGGATTTGAGTTGTTATTTTAATATATAGTCGGTTTACATATTTCACCCACTAATATAATATTTTCTTTAACAGTCATTTTGATAAAGTTCCTTCAATTCAGACTTTATTAATTATGTACACGACTGTTTCAGATTTTATTAGTTTTGCTTTAGGAGTTTGTCAAATAAAATGTTATTTGGAATTTATACAATTTTATACTTATGTTAGTATAAAAAAAATTATTTTATTCCGCAATAATTTGTTTCTATGCAAAAGATTAAAATTTTTTCATCCGTTTTGGATATGAGGCCGGATAAATAGACGTTTCAAAATTATTAAATATTTTTGTATTGTTCAGTTTGTTCAATGTAGAGCACAATGCATAAAATGTGTTGCAAGCCTTAACAGCACATCACGATCGTTTCTAATATACTTACCTACTACGACCGACAAAAGTATACAACCTGCTTATTATTCTCAAAAGTAAATTATTAAAGCGTCTATTAGTAGGCTAAGCATACGGGTATTTTTTTCAAGTATATAATGAACTCTCTTTTTCCAGCTTCAATTCCTGGTCCTCTTCATACACTTTGGCCACGCGCTGTTAGATACGGAATGCGAATATCCGAAATGGATCTGTATGGTAATCTTACCACAAATCACTTTTATATTGATATTATTTAGTGATTTTTACCTGAAAGAGTATATTTATAAAGCCAACAAGAAAGCTTAATAAAAGTATTCTAAATTTACTCTGCGTTTTATTTTACATGCCAATAAAAAAAAACCTTTAATTAAAATGAATGCTGAAATTTGTAATCTCCTTTTTTTAAATTTTCCGTAGTACGACTAAGTTACCAATAAAAATCTGTTTTTTAAGAAGAAACAAACGAATTTTTTTCTTCTTCACACCGATTGGTTATTGGTAACAGCAATGCTCAAGAGAGGATCAAGATCGGCACCTTTCCAGAGTCCAGGATTGGATTGAATTGGATTCGATTGAATCACAACCAGAATCGAGAGTGGGACAGGAATTTGAATTCTGGTTGACGACGTGGTCGGTTAACAGAATAAGACAACGCAATTCCATATAAGACCAGAGGCAGTCGCGGGCGAAAGCTAGCATCTAACAAGTTTCGTATCTTTTCAAGTGTCCAGACAGCATACCTAACCATTTCTTCAAGTTATCGTTGAAACTAGAGTGCAATACCCAAGCAGACAGTACTCTCTGTATCCTACATATTACATTAGGAAGTCAACATTTTATATATTTCTTTTTTATTTCATTAAAATTAAAATAGATTATTAGCAGTAGACCGTTTTATTGTTGTTGATATAGCGATGTTTAAATCACTGGAAGCGAGTGTGTATTTTAAATTTGAATAAGAATGAAATGTCATCTAAGAAGTCGTTTACATAAACTAAATAATGAAACGGAGAAACAATCGATTGCTTTGTTACCCATAGACAGATTACAGAACCAGAAGATACTATTCTGTTAACATCAACCCTCTGAACTCCATAACAGATGGCGCTATTTAGCAAGGTTTTCCGAATATGCTAAAACTTTACAAACCAAGACTTTATAAAATAAGAGAAATGTCTAAATATAAAAATAGCTAGAGATACATATTCAACTTTAATATAATTCACTGCCATAAAAACGCACTGAAGAGCTGCTGGAAGATTTTTTAAAGGAATGCACTTTACTTGTTATATTGCCTATCACTAATGGTGTTCTATTATCTTGTCATATCCGTACTGCATTTGCAGTAGTGTTATTTTTATTTATAAATAAAGTCCAATAAAATTCCTGTAACCATCTGACCATCAAAATTCGTATAGGAATCCCGCCAACATATTCATGTCCAATTATTTTATTTATTTACAGGGTATTCTTATGTTTTTTATTTATTTCTGCAATAATTACGCAATTTTATACTATGCACCCTCACATGGTATCCAGAATGAGCTTAGCACATTGTTTATGAATAATTTTAAACAAATCTTATTAGATCATTACTTCCAACGTCTTTTGCGAAGATGAGACCACAATTCTATCCGACGTACAATAAAAATTATGAGAAATTCCTTTTGTCCACGAAGCGATAGACGAAACAGCAAACGTCCGCATCGCAATAAAAACATTATATAAAAATATGCTAATATTAAAAAAATTAAATGATCTGAAGCCTCTCTACTCATTATTTCGGCAACTTAAGTGAAAATTTTGACATAGAGAAGGTAGTACGACACTGTTTTACCACTAATATTTGTATATATATATATATATATATATATATATATATATATATATATATATATATATATATAGTAGTTGACCTGATAGACGCTATCCTGTCCAAATTTACAATGTATCTGGAATGTTTTTCCTACGAAACACTATGAAAAAACTGCAAAATTCAGCTAAATTAGTCAAATTATAGTGATTGTTTGAACTAAAGTAATCTACATCTCTTTAATTTCATTGAACTCGGTCAAATTATAAAAGTGCCTATAAATTTTATAGTACGCAACTACGGAACCAATACAACACTTTAAATACTCATACTATACGTACAAATTTCAGCGAAATTGGTAAAATTATAAGGGTTCTTAGCAATAATCAAGAAAGCCTAAAAAATGTATCCTATAGCATTTCCAGTTATTTCTATACTAACTTTTATTAAAATTGTACGGGACCGGGCACACTTTGTGTACGCTTGAAGATCCTCGGTTGCAAACCCGCTGGTTTGCAACCGACGAGCAGGATCTTCAACCAGCAGAGTTTCAATGAAAAACTATTAATGAATTACTTGTTGACCAAGAAGCAGACTTCCATTTAATTTTAAATAGAATTCAAATCCTGCTCCCCCTTTGTCTTTCATTTAAAAAGCACACTATATATACACTTTACGTATATGGAACTTATCTAAACGAATGTACAAACCTACTTTCCTATAAAAGATGCAATATGTAATAATTAGTACTCGTGGAAGCCGAGTGAAAACCGGTTTTCTCTAATTGGCTATTTAAATGGCCCCCTCCCGCGCTTCACAACTATATAATAAAATTAGCGCGGGAAATAGCACCTAGTGCTATTTTAATCGTCGCTGATTACATATATGCCTATCTATCGGTTGTAGGTCAATATAAATACAACCATTATATTGTTTATTTAAACAATTATCTATGTGAATATTCATTGCAAGTATGAAGTATAAGTATATATTATGGCTGTCTTTAACAATTAAACACAACTGTTGTAATATTTATTAAAATGATAAAATAAGCCTAAACTATAGCTTTTTCGAACAATGTCTGGTAGGTATTTACTTGTAATTTAAAGAATAAGCCTAAGCTACAACCGTTCTGAACAACAATTGAGTAAATTATAAGGGTTTTTAGTCATTCCCGTGCAACCCTAAAATATATATTCTGTAGTCTTTCATCGTCTTTCAACTAAATTTTATTGAAATCGGTAAAGTTATAAGGATTCTCAGCAATTCTCACGGAATCTTAAAAAACCTGTCACATATCTTTCCTTTTACTTTAAACAATTTCTATACTAAATTTTATAGAAAACGGATAAAGTTTATGGTTTCTTAGTAATCTTATCAGCACCCTGATAGCATTATTATTTTGTTATTGTTATTATTTATGAGTACATTTAATTAGTTATTGATATTTTATGACTTTCGAAACGAACGAATTATTAATAAAAAAAAATCTAAAATCACCATTATTATCATCGTTCAACCTACAGTCACAATGACTGAAAGGGACAAGTCCCGATACACCAAAGGGAGTGTAATTATAGGTGGAGTGCAAGATTTAGTCTGGATTAGGAGCAGTGGCGTAGCTAGCCTGGGTGTCACCCGGGGCGGATTTAAAGTGACACCCTAAAACTTAAAACTGTTAAGTTGCAGAAAATCTCTAATGATAAACAATGTTTTATATTTCGTTGTGCATTTTTTGTGAATCAAAATTTGCGGTCGGATGAACTCGGGTGTCACACCTAAATGAGTGGCACCCGGTGCGGACCGCCCCCGCCGCCCTCCCCTAGCTACGCCACTGATTAGGAGTGACGGGAGGGTAAAGCCAGCCGGTATTCGTGCAACCTTTAGCCAGAAACAGGATTCAGGATAGGTAATAAATATTATAATATGTCAATAAATATAGTGGGAAAGGGTAAGTTTCTAGTATTATATACATACATATTATGTATACCCAATAAATCTGAAATAAATTTGAACAGTGTAGTGTAGTGTAACAACAGGAACAGTGTAGCTTCCGATGAGTGAAAGAATTTTTAAAATCAGTGTACCCGTTAGGTATAAATAGTTGCGTTTGCAGACATAGAGTTTGTGGGGGAGGGATCAATACGAACTAAGTATCAACTGTAAAATAAATTGAGAAAATTACAAGAGGTTTGGTAATTTGACGCGTACGATTTTAGGAAGTCACTATCCTCCTCCAGACCACTGAGTTCAATATTACAAATATGGGGATGAAGTCACGGGGAGAATTACTATTAGACATAAAAACACGCATTTAATCACGGGCAATGTCATTAAAAAAAAATTAAACGATCACTGAAAAACTTTCGAAGTTAAAGATTTTGGAGAAAAGAATAATTGAATTTTAATTTATATAGATTATTCATTATAATTGTCAGAGATATCAATGAAATAAATGTCACCAGAAAAGTTAGAGTGATTAGTGATGGTGATTTTGCAAAGTTACAATGGCAAGTTCATGTATGAATCTTTCACAAGTACTACATTCAAAATAATACTTAAACTGAAAATGATTGCTTGATTAACTATTTTAAAAGCTTCAAAAATATAATATTGCACTTTCTTACAGGTTTTATTTTGTATTTTGAGTGTATTAGATTTTTTTTCGTTTTTGAAGGGGGGAATTTTTTAATATTGTTACACTAAGCTGGTCATTGGTAGACGTCAGTACGATAATGTCCTGTGTCCGTCTGTGTCATTGATTGAGAAATATGTGAAATGGATTGAATTATTCAGCTGTTTATGTTTGTGACAATAAATATCGAAATTACTTTTTGCATTGTAAAAAAATATAGTGTTTTAATTAGTATTTTAACTTATGATGACTGAAATGAAATCTAAACCTGGTTCAGCAGCGTTAGAAAACATGAAACTTCTTAAAAATGAGAGTGAAATTTTCAAAATACCAAAGGTGCCTATTAAAAAAAAGGAAACCAAGAAATCACGTGTTTTAGATGAAGACAAATATGTGGAGGTAATTATTGTGTAATTAAATTTTATTTACTTTAAATTTCAAATTGATTGAAAATGCTCTCTATAAAATATTGAAAAATAAATTTGATGTTCTAGGGGATTGCTAAAATAATTCAAAGAGATTTCTTCCCGGATTTAGAAAAGTTAAAGGCTCAAAATGATTTCTTGGAAGCGACAGAAAATAAAGATTATGCACGTCTTAGGGAGATAGCAAGGAAATATAGTGGCAGTAGACCTCCTACAGAGCCATGTAAGTAGTGAAATCGTCTATAAAGGTAAAGATTTGAGAATAGAATTTTTATCAATTCACTTTATCACGAAGTATAGCTTAACATATTAATGTATTTTGTACTTTAAACTTTTTGTGACATATTCATTGCATAAACTGCATGTACTAGTAACACTATTTTTAAAGTGTGAATATATAGAATAAGATAAACAATATCTATACAATAAATAATTTTTGAGGAAATGAGAAAATATGTTACAAACGTTATTAAATGAAACCCTTAAATTCTTAATGTTTTTTGACTTGTGATTATCCACAATCTAAATAATCCTTTTACTGTCAGTAAGATGATTCTACTTCATCAGATGGAATATCATCACAGCGTTTTCGAAGTTGATATATCATTTGAAGCAGATGTTAATGTTCATTCAAAATGCTGTTTAACATAAAACTGTAAAGTAGACTTTTTGTTGAATTGTATGTCATTTACTTTACTACACTGTCGCACCTACCTATTTATGTGCATTTGTGTATGAGTGCAGGTGTGTATTTGTTTCAACTTACTGAACTAGGTAATTTATACAATGTAATACCTTAAAATTTGTATCGGTGTTTATTAAAGAAACTAAATTTCCCTCATAAAACAATTTTATGACAATATATGTCATAGTCTCATTTAGTAGTCCCATAATTCATTTCAATTAAAAGTAAAACAGCTGTTTTCTTTGTAACTCAATTCAAATTATAAATTTTGAAAACAGATAAATTTAGAACATCTATTTTTAACATCTTCAATGTTATCAATTCTTTCGATTGAATTGTCATCTGTGAATTGATGCATACCCAAAATCATTTCTTTGAATTTGAAAACGCCTAAGAATCCATTGTCGTGAAATGAATGTATCTCCAGGATATATGATAACTATCAAACCAACTTCTGTTTAATAATTAATATTGATTATTACTAATAAATGAATGTACAGAGTGAGAAAGATCTGGAATTATGTTTACAGAAATTTCTGAAACTTGTCATTCTTATAACTAGAGATGCATGTCAAAGCTGATTTTAGGGTACCTTTTTCTAATCCTGCACAAATGAAACATTGGTGTTTGGATGCAAGATGCCTATAAAGTGTCCATAGCACCCTGCTTCTATATTAGTTTTGGTGGTAGAATTTTTGCAAATGAATCCAAAATCTGCTTGCACTGCCTGTCATTGAGGTTTCATTGCATTATCATATCAAATCCTTGCAAAGTATATAGGAGAAATGTAACCTTTACTTTCTTTTTTTTTGTTTGTCAAAAAAAAGAGTGTTAATCTTTGACAACCATGTAATGATGCCGCATCACATTAATGAGAGCAATTAAGACATGTAATTGTCAATATAAATAAGTCCAAATATTGAGAAAATTATTTTTAAATGTTAGTGAAAATTTGTTTGATAATTTTGAATATGCATTTTCTCAACACTTGTTGTCAGGTGCCTTCCCTTATATCACTATTGTAAATTTATTATTTGCTTGAGCCTACCAAACAGGTAAATATATCAGTTCTAAAGCTGAATTCAATAATATATCAGGGGACACATTAAAGTGTGACTTTGCATCTTATATAATAATTTTTGAAGTGCAAATGGGCTTATGAGCTACTGAAAAGTAGGTGGTAATCATCGTCCATGGACATCCGTAACCCCACAGGAGTAACCAGTGTGTCGCCGGCCTCTAGCAGGATTAGGATATTTGATAGAGAATGTGTCGGATAATAGAGGGGGAGTGGGCTATCAGATTTCTCATATCCTAAAGGAAATGCAACAGCAGAAGCTGCTACTCCACATTTGTATTTTGTGAGAATGTAGTATTTCATCAATCAAGCCAGCCCATTTTCATAGGCCAGGCCTTTATACATATTCATTGTATTCATCATTTTTTTTATTCCCTATAGAAACTAGACCATTGGAGGATATAAATTAAATATTGTAAACCAAAAATTGCAATATATATTCATAAATATAATTTGGTGAATGGCAAAAAACTTTGAGAATCTATGTTATATTTAACCTTTTCTTATTCAGTGCTCAATTAATAATGAAAATAAAAGGTACTAACGTTATTAATTTTCTTTTCAGATTGTTCTCCAGCTACATTTGACACACCCGGCGTAGACAGACCTTTCTCACCATCAGCACCCACACAACGGACACAATCAACCACCAAAGGGGCTGAACGAAATGAAATGGATGAACAAAAAGGAGTAGACATAACAAAAAATTACACATTAGGTAAATAAAAATACATAATATTCTTTAAAAAAAAAACCGAGGAAAACTCGAAAACAATAGACATAAGTATTAAAATATAACTAAAAATTTGTATCGCCTTTTATTTTAACAACAGTAGAAAAATGACAGGAAGTATAACAGAGCCTTATGTAATAAACATTGATAGCGCATCTAATATTGACATTGGTTTTGATGATTCAAATAAACAAAACTGTTTTCAATAAGATATTGTCTTATCAATTATTTTTGTACTAGTTCATTCATGAAACTATCATCCATGTAAATACTTTGAATTAATTACACTGTTCAGGGAATTCATCGGCCTATTTTGTAATTTATATGTTAATTTTTTTGCATATATTACAGATTCATTTCTAGCATATTACACAAGCGAGGATAATGCAAGCTATGACAAAGTAATCGCTTTGGAAGAAAAGAAACGTTCCAGCAAACTGGCATTACAATTTGAAGCAGAAGAAAAATCGGACGCTTTGGTCAACACAGCGTTAGCTCTCCCTTCTATAGAACAACAAGCCGACCAGACAGAGAGACCAATAGAGTTAGATAAATAGTTTCTCAAATATGTTAAATAGTTTTTGATAAATAGTTAACCGTTATAAGATAAACTAACATTTTTAAATAAATTATATGATTGGCCTGTTTGAAATATTTATTATTATTCTATTGTTACAGTTAGATACATGGCGATATAAAGCTCGTAATTATATAATGTATGTGCCTGATGGAGACAGCCAGCAAAAGCCAAGTGAGAAGCCTGAACTGCAGCACCAGAATACGAGGTTACGAGCTGATCCTTTTGATCATGCTAAAAACAGAGAAACCATCAATGCTATAGCAAGGTCACAGGTCAGTAGTTACTTAAATATTTCAAGTTAGCAAAATGTGGCTAGAATTAATTAGAAAATTTTAACAGTTAAATTTTCAATACTACTAAATCAAGGGTTAAGAGTTTGTATGGGAGTTTTATGTAATATTCTAATCGTAGGCTCATGATATGTAGTTGAATAATGTATTCGATATAGTGACTCAAGAGTGAGACTAGAATTAGAATAATGAATGGTACCTGTATTGAGAATGGAAATTATCAAGAAAGGAATCGATAGAGCGGGACCAGGATCAGAATTGAGGGTAGAATCGGAATGGGAAGTCAGACTGGGTTCTGAATTGAGAGCTTGCAGGAATCGGAATCAAGATCTACACCAGGATTGGAGATTTGAGCGGGATGGGGATTGAAATTAGAAACCGTGATAAAGGTCGGGTTTAGGGCTGCAGTGAGATTTAAATTCAGATCGGAATTGAAACCATTAGTAAAAGAATTCAATCTATGTCGATGTGGATGAATCCACCCATGATCTTGTGTCACTATAAATTGTATTGATTTCCAGCAATGGTGGTCATGGAAATTGAAATTTGTAAATTCAGTGTTTTTATGCATAATTGATTCAATAAGCACTTAATTTTATTTATCAATTGTTCTGAACATTTAAAAATTTTTCCAGTTAATTAGAAAAAAAAGAACATCATTTAGCCTAGGATATAGTCAAAGGGCTTGATGAATTTAATACCTAAATGATTATGACTGGGGATAAAATCATGTTATGTGGTTGTCTACTTATAAAATAAGATATTGCTCCATTTATATTTCAAATACTTGCCTCTTTAATTATTTAATTCATCTAAAATTAATTAATTTGATGACCAAATGGTCGTTTTAATGTTTTAAATAAATAATTATTAACAAGTAACAAGAGAAGTAATAGACTGAAATAAATCTATTAGTATAATAATCACATCATAATAAATTTTCATAAAATATTAAATATCAGGAAGGTATTTGTAAATTCATTCTAAATAATACCTAATATCAGTTAGTATCGTCTAGGACTACTTGCTGAAATTTTTTTTGTTTATTTTCATCATAGATTAAGGTAGTGGAGATAGTAGCATATGGAGTTAGTGTAAAATTAATATTGTTGAAGGGAGTATGCATTTTTGAGTATTGATGAGAATTTGGGTGTTTGTGTGTGTGGGAATAGGGGTGGGTGTGCTTTGAAAGTGTGGCTGGATGTGTTGTGTCAATGTGAATGTATGTTTGTAATTTATTTTATATTAAAAAATTTTCTTAGTTTCATTCAATTACATGAAGCAAATGTTTGTTATGGTTTCTAGTTGGTTTTAAAATCTCATTCAATATTCAGTGCATATTGTAAAATATTATTTACTAAGATGAAGTATGTGGAATACCATCATGCCTAAAAAATATTGAATTTGAAGTGCCATGAAATATGCACGAGGAAGCAGTATAGACTTAAACAGGTATTTCGTAAAAGAAATGCAGAAGGTTATTGTATTATTTGCACTCTGCGCACTCTCGAAAAGGATAAGGCACTGCTCTGTCAAAACGTGTAGTCACACCGAACGCCTCTATGAAAAAAAGGAACGCGAGCCGGTCCCTGCTGCTTTATATAGAGGCAGAAGGTCTGTCAGGTTGTCTTCTTTTCAGTCAGCTATTGGGCTTGTATGCGCCCGAACCGTTGGGGTTCGTCACTCAGCGAGGTCTTATCTCGTACAGCCAGTGTACCTCCCATAATCCAGGGGCGGGGATGAAATCTTCCAGTGTATACCAACAACTATTCACTTCACTATCATTGATAATTGCTTATAAAATTATTTAGCGAGATCCCTGCTTTTCATTAATTCTTCTTTACCTCGCGTGCGCCACTCCTCCACACGCTCAACTAACCGTTGCGTTGTGTGATATAACTCCCGCGTGATAACTCACTCCCCGCTATTTATAATTTATTTATCAGGAAAAATATACCGTCTTATAAATTTTGGGGATAAAATGGCATGAGCAGAGTTGCTAACAATTTAAATGTCCATTGTACTTACAAAAGTTTAAGAAGAATATATGCAATGATAAAAATAAAAAAACCAATGGAATTTTTCTTCTCAGGTGTTTATAAGTGGGTGACATCAATTTGACATGTTAAATTTTATCTTCCAGGATGCAACAGTAAGCGGAAAAATAGGCGTAGACGGTGTATGCGTCAGCACTAAGAACGGCAGCGATCACGGTTTCGTGGCGACTCCATCTCCTCACCCCGGCGACGGCCCCGACAGCTCACCACTCATGACGTGGGGAGAGATCGAAGGCACACCCTTCAGACTGGATGGTGGCGACACACCTCTACCAGCGTAAGTGGATGTGTAAATTGATCTGTAACTAGTCCAATAGTTCCATCATAACAGCAACATGTCTCTTTGTCCAGAAAACTTATGTACGTACATTAATTTGAAACACACCAGGCAAATATACTGATTTCAATACAAATATTTACCAATACTTAAGATAAAATACTTATTTCCTATATTGGTTCTGTCCTTATTTGTGCTTATTAATATACCTAATACATTTTCTTAGTGTATGCTAAATTTTACTGTTGGTTGCTAGTCATATGCGAATATTATCAATTTGTCTTTTAAAAATGTCTACTGTAGATTTTATTCACACATTAGCTGATAAAGAAACTTTTATGATCTTTTAGTTGATTATGTACTTTGCTAGTTTTATTAAAAATAAAACTACAAGTGTTACAAGTACTTAGGAGAAATTGACATTGAAACAAATGTAATAATTTCATGTCGTTCAACAGCGTAGGCGCAGGCGCGGCATACCGCATGCTAGAATGGGGCGCGCGGGAGCGGCTAGCACTACAGTTAGCCGAACAGGCTGCCAAACGCCGCAGGCCCACTACACCACGACAGACTCCACCGACACCCAGGTGACTATAAATACTTAGCGGTAATGAACGAGTGTATGCCTCACCCAAATAAATTACTCATATGAAGAATTTCCACATGGTACGATCTTTACATACTTCTCTCGCCTCACTGACATCCATCAATCTTTTTATGCAAGCTCGTCGGTTGCGGGTGCTTAAAATTTGGCCCTTTTTTAATATGCCACCAATATGGTCTGCATAGGATTTTCTAGGGCGACCCTTGCCGACCTTTCCATCACACACATCCGCTCTATAAATTTGTTTTGTCAGTCTACTTTCATTCATCCCTACCAGATGCCAAACCACCGCAATATACCTCTTTCTACTCTAGGCACTACATCTTTTTTCAAACCACACTGCTCTCTAAGATCACTAACATCGCCGTTTCTACATTTACCTTTCCGAGACGCTCTGCACATACTATGCAGCGATAGCATCTCCACTACATTGATCTCACTTTCGTTTTTCTTCTGCCATACCCAGCTTTCACTACCATACATAAGCGTAGGGATTAGAACCCTATTATGGAAAACCAAGGGCGCTTGTCGTGAGACCCTTTTACTATTCATAATACCGAGCAATGCCCATTTGCTTCATTCCCGCATTTTTTGGCCGCTGATTAAAAACTTTTCTGCAAGATTTGGGATGTACAAGGGAGATTTCGAAAAGAGATGGGGTGTACACAGCAAATTTTTTCTCTGCGAAACATTCCAGAAAAATTCAATAACATAGAAAACAATAAATAATAAACTTATTGGTTGAATGACAAAAAATCTATGTAAATTAAAATGGACACTTACAGTAAACAATGCATTATAATTGCCATATATCTTATAAAAGAAATTAACTTAAAATAGAACTGAATTATTGCATCGTAATCAGCACATTTTTCTGTGCATCCTCTGTATTACTACTATTTTTTAATTTTATATTCATTATTATGCATAAATTAATTTCAGTTTTTGCATTTTACCTCAAATACTGCTTTTTTCTAGGACAACTCATTAATATCAATTCATATTAACACCATTAAAAACTGATGCATAGCATATTTATATATTTTATATAATAAGCTGTTTTTCATTTTAGTTTCAGAACAAACACAGAACGTTTGGCCAGTATGTCTCCAGCTGCACGAAAATTAGCAGCAAAGCATTTCTTATCGCCACGCTCACGTCTTTCCCCAAGTAATATGGGGATATTTTCACATATGACAACACCGAAGAGGACCCCGACACCACAGCGTAGACCTTTGGTTGCTACACCGAACTTAAATATGAAATTGTCTACGCCGCAAAATCATTCCGAAACCGCCAATAATGCAAAGAACAATCAAAGTGCTATTGAAAACAACAATTTGACTGATAACTTACTACAAATAAGTGTAGCGAAACGAACAAGGTTAAAAGCGCAAGATTTTTTTCAATAAATATTTAACAGTTCCAACATAAGGTGTTTTATTTCTTTATCTGTATAAATAAAAATTAATGGCCGAAATGTATGTACGCGCATCATTTCCGTACGACTGCACCAGATTGCAGTACGACTGCAGATTGGATAAATCTTTTTTTGTTGTGTTTGTTATTATCAAGACAAGGTTTGAAGAAAAGAAAATAGCACTGTGTGTGTCTTTCTGTCTGTTTGTCCGGGGTATCTTCGGAATGACTGGAGAGATCGAACCGGAATCGATATCGGGAACAAAACCGAAATCGGGATTAGATTAGGATGATCATATGTATCTATTAGTCTGTCTGTTTGTCCGGGGTGTCTTTGGAATGGCTGAACTGATCACGATGGGACTTTCACTAGAAGTTAGAGCAGCTCACTTGACTATATTTAAAGTGATTTTTATCGCGATATATGTTAGCGTTTCTGCGTGGTAAAACGCTTAAACAGTGGGATGATTTATTGAAATTTCATCAAAAGGTGGAACAGGAACCTAAGTCAGAAGCAAAACCGGAGTAGGGGTAAGATTGAGAGGGAATTAGGGACGAGGAGCGGGATCGGCATATTGATGTACGGATCACGGTGACATCAGTCGGCACAAAAGATGTACGAAATCATTCTATGTTCACAAGGGCGGAGCCGCGGGCGACAGCTATCTATATAAATAAATCAATGTATGTTTGTCCTCTATAGGTGACTAATCCATTGATCCGATTACTGTGAAACTTAAGTGATGTGCTGCACGCATGCTGGGAAAGATTTCTGAAAATAAAAACTATAATTTGATCCTGGTTTCGTCCGCGTATTTGTAGTACAAATACGCGGACGAAACCAGGAACAAACTCGAAATAATGAACCAATTCTAAAAACTCATTAATAGATATTTGCACTATTTTGAGTAAATTGGGCGGCTATAGTGTCTGCATGACCTTCTGAGAAGTAGGCGTTAGTTTACATTATTGTTATTATTATTAGGCTGCTAACATTTACCCCTGGCTTCGTCCATGAATTTATATTCCTAAGACGATCTAAAACATTTGAACGAGCAATATATATATATATATATATAACTAGCTGGCCTGGCAGACATCGTTCTTGCCCATATAACTATTGCCTGTAGCTGCCGCCAGCATGGACGTATAATGAATTCCTGCATCTTTTGTGTCGTTTGATTTCTAACTGCATACCCGTGTCGCTTTCGATTCCGCAGCCAGTCACATATTTGATTGTACCCCCGACCCCACATCCGTTTTCGACCTCAATCCGTTCTCCGTTTCGGTCCCGGTTCAACTTACGATTCAGTTCCAATCAGTTTCTGTTCTCGTCCCATTCGCAAATCTATGCCCCTCCCCGCCTTCAATTCCGAAATGTTAATATCGAAATCTATATATATATATATATATAATAATAATGTTTGTACATATGAAATCGTTAAACTCAAACTGTTTGACCGATCATTATGAATATTGGTATGAACATGTATCGGTTGAGCGATACGGAAATCGGTACATCGCAGCGCCACCTGGTGGCGAGTTGCGTCAATGGGGATAGAATATAAACCTCAGTGAAAAAAAAAAAAAAAATATATATATATCAGAATCTCGGAAATAGCTTCAACGATTTTCATGAAATTTATTATACACGGGGTTTTAGGAGCGATAAATCGACCTAGCTAGGTTTCATGTTTAGAAAACCTCATTTTATTCATTTTTGCAGGCAATGAATTGGAATACAAAGGTAAATTTAGCAACCATCAACAAGATTATAATAGCACAGTTGGTAAATCGGGCGGTCCCGATTTCGGAAGACCTCGGTTTGATTCCACGTGATTAATATGTTCAATTTTTTTAGTTTTTTTTTAAGTTTCATCTTTTGTGAGAAAAAAAATTGTGAGGAAAACTATTATTGGGAGCAATTAACTTATAAATTAAAAATATTAATAAATTGTGAAAATTTCCAAAAACAAATTTTTCTGAATATCTCAAAAACGGTTAGTTTTTGATTATGATATTGTATAAGTAAATTAAACACTTATTAGCTTTACTATACGGCCTCCAGTGGAATATATGTAATAGCTAGTAATCATGTATAGTGTTCTTGAAAGCAGTATTTCGTTTTAATGAATATAAATAACAAATAGTTGAAAGAAACAAAAAGTATAAATAAAAACTCATTTAAAAAAATAATCTTTATTATAAACTTTGTAAAAATGTTGCACACCACAACCAATTTCAAAAATACAAAACAGTTCATTTATAAATAATTATGTTCATTAATTTAAACCCTGTGATCCCTTTTCCTAATAAAATTTGTAAAAGCGTTCTAGTTATATAAACATACCCAACAACGTAAAAACCACATTGCAACAAGGCAGCTAAAATTTACTTTGCCTATTTTATACTTCAATTGATACATAAGCGTTATTGTTTATAACGTCTTTATTAATAGCATATATACAAAGACGTTAAGAGAATTCTCGCATTTTTCATTCATTTTTGGTAAGGATAAGAAAAATAAGTTTACAAAAGGTAGCACTTTAAATTCTTACCATTTAATGAAAAATATTTGATCAGGGAAAGCTGGTCAAATCCTTGTGATATGCCGTTTACTTGGTATTTATCCTTTTGCATTAACTAATAATAAGTTTTAATGTACCCACAAAATATTGTGTAAACCCGGAATGCAAATATATATTACAGTATTACTGCATCATTGAGTAGTCAGTATTTTGTTTAAAACGGAGGAAGTTTTATTAAAAATATTTAAATATAAATATTAAAAATATATAAAAATAAAAAACCTGGCTGCGTGCATGAACATTTTGCGACTTCAAATAATTTATTCGCACAATACAAAATAGCATTTTTTATTTATTTGTCTGTTGATAACAGATATGTCAAAATTTTTGCTTTGTAACTTATCGTATTGTTAAAAAAATATCACTAATAACAATACTTTAATTTTATTAATCTCTATAAATTTTTTTTTTTTTTTTAATAAATCATTGTAATATTTTTAGCCTATTTACATGTCTCCCTTGAAAAAACTTATGAATGAATTATACCACGCTTTGATAGGTTTTTTATTAAAATAATGTGCATTAGTCAAGGGCTGGGTGTCGTCTAAGGGGCTCTCTTTGAATATATTCACAAACGATGTCTTAAAACCGAACCTGTGAAAAGCTAAAAACGGGAAATACTTCATGAGTATTAGACTCCACAAAAAGTTCAAATTGAAATAAAGCCTACCTAAATATGTAGAGCATAAATATATGGCAAATATTTGGAAATTCAATCTGTACTTGCTGTACCAACTTAGTCTATTGTATTGCATTGATTTATTAAAGACTTCATAATCTTTTAGATGTAACTGGCGACACGGTTTGTCCGGTAGACCCTCGATCGCCGGTTTTTGAATCAAGGATGTGACTTCGAGGCCTGAAAGAAAAATAAATTGTACTAACAATACGCCGAAGGATAAAGGGATTGAGTTGTGTACACAATATACGATTTGTACCAAAACTCAACATTAACTGGGGTACAAGTGAGCATCCTGATTATGTAGGTTTTGAGAAAAATAATAAAATAAAATACTTTTAATTTTATAGTACGATATTTTCATTCGAGCAAATCACAAACAGTAAGGTATTTTAAACACTTACGCGTCCTCAGTCTCAATGTGTACAAAGTCGAATTACATATTGTGTTTACCATTGGATTCTTAAAATTATGGAAGTGTTAACAGATACGAATTTAATAAGACTGACACCAAATAGGAAACTCGACTTATCATCACAGTTAAAAGAAACCCACTCACCGGCAGTTTCGGGTTTGTCTTTCAATGAAGCTCTTATGTTTTCGTACAAGCGCACCCTCTCGCCTTCGGTGGTGACGTAGCCCGGCACGTCGGCCAGGTACTTGCAGTAGTACAGCGCCGCGTCGCAGTCCACCGTAGGGTTGATGGACCACATCCCGTCGAGCATCACTCTGGCCATGTGCTCAAAATATTCCGGTACGTTTTCCAGCGCCGGAGTGAACACCCTTTCTAGGACGTACTGGCAGACTTGTCGCGTCTCCTGTTCAGTCTTGCGACATAGGTTGTATCTGAGAACGGGACAACGTTACAGCCTTAAAATGAATGCCGTCCAAAAATTAAAAATTGAAAATATTTGCTGAAACTAGATTGCAGATAATGTAGAGCGTATAAGAGTATAAAATAATAGTATTTTCAATAAGTGTATGTCTGTTTGGACAGTTTTTCATGGGGGTTTTCACAGAGAACCCAAGAGTAGCTTGGGG
The DNA here is from genome assembly GCA_005406025.1 of Eumeta japonica. Classification (NCBI taxonomy): domain Eukaryota; kingdom Metazoa; phylum Arthropoda; class Insecta; order Lepidoptera; family Psychidae; genus Eumeta; species Eumeta japonica. The sequence continues at coordinate 102,668 of BGZK01001062.1, forward strand.
TGACATATACAGTACAACGCCGAAACTCCGCCTATTAAAACGCTTAGTAACACAGGCCGTAAATGAAATTAGGCGTCGTTTTCCTCTATGTGTTTATTCCCAACGATTTATTCAGTTCGAATAACACTTTCTATTGCTCCGTTTTATTGTGATTTACGTTATGTGTTCAAATACATTAAGACGTAAACTGCTGGAGCACATATACATGTAAATAGGATATAATACTCTAGCAGATCCGCATATGGACTTTGAACTGCAGTCCGGGGCTCTGTGGTTATGAAGGGTCCCTGACTCCTATTAAAAACAATGGACCATATTATATTTAATTAAATAACAATCAAAAATAATAATAAAAAAATGAATCAATTTTTTTCCTGTACCGCATACATCATTACAGATGACAGCTTTTTGACAGAATAGTGACAAGTTTGATTTCCCGGTTCACATAAATTCACGGTCCACCCCAGAATCCAGGGATCGGGTATACCTGTCTTCGATGCCGATCATGTAGCCCATGGTCCTCCAGAAGTGAATGTACGCCCGCCAGTCGCCGGGCTCGAAGGCCAGCGCCCCGATCTTGTCGGGCTTCAGCAGCGCGAACCCTAAGAATCCGAACTGCGTCAGCGCCAGGTCCCGCTGCGACACCGGCCCTCGGCCCAGCAGCGAGGACGCGGCGCTGGCGCTCAGGTGGCGGCTGCGGACTGCGTGCAGAGACCTCCACGACCTGAACAGCGATAAACAAAAAAAAAAATATTAGACAATGCAATTTCAGTTTAATACTTAAAAAGTATGAAATCAAAACTCGGCTTGTACTTCAGTGAAATACCAAAATTCCAGAATAATTATTTTTAGCTGGAGACGGGTTAATTTCGAGGATTTTTGCTCATACAAATGGCTTAGTCAAAAAAGCATACAACTCTTTACTTGATCTATTCTAATACAATATTGAAAATGATTTAGAATACGTTGTCATATTTCGACCGCAAGTATATATCACATTGAATTACAGAATCAATAATAATGTGCGGTCGTTAGCATCAGGAACGCAGTTCCTCATACTTTTTTTTCAACTCCGAATGTAATTCGATATGGAGATTTAGTTTGTTTATATCTGCATATTTTCGCCACGTAAGGAAAAAACGTTATACGCCTTCCATGAGACTTTCTCTCTCTCTCTCTCTCTCTCTGTGTGAAATCTGTATATTTTTATTTTCTATTTTTTTTCCATGCAAAAGTATGGAATCAAATCAAAAAGTTTCATTTGATGATTTAAGAAAAATATTCATTTGTTAAAAATCAGTAATAATATAGCAAATTATAAATAAAAGAAAATAAAAAATAAGTCTAAAAACTAAAACCCGACTACGAAAAAATTGCGCTCTAAAAAGTATGATACAAGAAAATAGTGTTGTCTGCCATTCTTATCTAGAAACTATTCAATAATTATTATGATAAGTAGAAAACTTACATATACATTTAAATTTTGTACATAGATATAGCGATGTTAAGAGGATAGCTGCGTTCGTACGCTTCAATATTCTAAGGATTGTTTATACAACAATACATTTTATAGTGTTACAATACAATAAAACAGTAGTAAGTGATTCATAGGCCAAGGTCGTTTACTGCTGTTTTGTTTATAATTACACATTCCAAATATGTGATATGTATATATTTGGAATGTGCTATCTAAGTCCTTTCATTTGATACCCAACATGGCACGTTTAGATTTTTTAATTCTTAACTTTATGTCCTCTAGACGGCTTCACATTGAATTTAGTGGAACATCAAACAGCCCATAATGATTGAAAATATATATACATATAACATAAAATAATATAGACACAACCCTAATAAATACTCGGCCAGACTGCAAGCGCGGATGCGATCGGGTAGCCAGCCGCGCGCGCTGCGTCGCAGTACTGACACGTCAGCTGTTCTAAGGCTATCAGTACGACATTTCTGTGTAGTACTAAGGCTATTTTTCTCGGAAACGGCTACTTCTAATGACTATGGTTTCTTACAAATCAAAATCATATCAATAATGGCTTTATTTCGTAGGTAATAGAAATCACATTTAAAATTCGTCATAAACGATTATTTTCGATATTAACATTGCCACCCATTCCAAATGCTGAACTATGGCAAAATTGTTTTATAAGGGAAGAAGATTATGAGTATTTGCGAAAAGATACATGAAAATCCATCGTGTATATAGATAAGGGTTAAAATTATGACCCTCCTTTTAGCTTCGCCGTAAACTCGAACAAACTCGAGGGAGCCATGTCGCTTCGTTACAGAATTCCTTTAGCACCATTTAGGACCAAAGTACATGTGAAGACAAATTAAACGAGCCTACACTCGACGGGTACGTTGTTTCGTGACACTGTTCTTAGGGTAGATGGTCAATTTTCGACAATTTTCTTGAATAATTTTTAAACTATGTATATATATACATATATATAATATTTGAAATATTCGCTACAGGCTTGATATGTTACACGATAAATTCTAAAAACTTTTCTTTTTTGGTGCTTAGGATATTGAGGGATTTAGCATATTATTTATTTTACTGATGTTGGTTGGAATGTAACTTGTCACCAGGATCATAATAAAAAATCGATTGATACCACAAACATCGAAATCGGATAATAATTAGGCGTTACGGTGGAATATACGTATATACAAACACACATATACACAGACTATAAAAATCATAACCCTTCCTTTAGATTTTGCCGTAGTCGAGTAAAAATATACTAAATAAAAAAAGCACTAAACACCGCCACCTATTTTCTTGATTAAAATCTGTTCAATTCCTCAATCTGCATAATTATGAATGATTTTTTGAAGTCTATAATACATGTCTCCTTACTATTTTTACCAAAATAAAAAATGAACTTGCGGCGCACTTATTTAACTAGCATGCGTTAGAAAGAGACAGACACAAGCACAGTAAGAGATAGAGAGAGTCGAATAGAGGGCATGACGCTTTTTCCTTGCGAGTTTACACCAAATGATACCTCCCGTAAGACGCATTAGGGAACATCGTTCCAAAAGGTACATTTATTGAAGCCGTATTCAAATATGTTACGTATACCATTTGTTTTTTGACGTAACAACGTCTTATAAATTGGTTTGCCGGGTGACACTTCAAGAAACTGCGTTACGCTCCGCTCACGTTATGCGCTCACAATGAGAGCGAGTGAGAGCACGCGTCCCTTCCACTCGGGCATGGTTAGCCCGCCTAAGAGCGAGAGAGACAGACATAAAAAGTGAAAGGCACGCGTCCCTTCCACTCAGATAGGAACAAGTTAAGTTGTAGTAAACGCTGTTTCATTGTACGCAAATGTATTGCAAGTTATTGTATGTATATTTGTATATAAATACGTATGTATGTGTAAAGGTAAAATAAAATTTTGTTAATATGAAATTCAGTGCGAGATTCTTTGTATAAATTAATGTTTTAAATATAATTCTTTGTATAAATAAATGTTTTAAATTGTTACTATTATTTCATCCTTCTTCCTACTATACGAATGAATATTCACATTAAAATGATTTTACCACTCAAAGTCGTTGTCACGTAAAACTTTCGCCCGTATACCGACTTTACAGGCAACCAATTTTTTTTCATTATAAACAGACAAGTTACACGATGTTTCACTCTAAACCTGTTTCAGCAACGAGGAGAGCTAGCGATCTGAGAACGACATCGCTAACGTTAGTCCAGCATCTTGTATAAAAACACCAATTCCCAAAAAATTGTTTAGGCTAACTTAGTTACATTTTTCTGCAAGCGAACCGACGTTGTGTTTTAGATATTATTAGTTTTAATACAAAGTTTAAAATATGCGTAAATTGAGCGAAATATAATAGTAGCAGTGTGATTAGCGCGATGCTTTCCAATCGGAAGGCAAGAGGTTGAATGCCTGACCAAGACCAAATTCAAAAATTAACTTAAATGAAATCAAACCATATGCTCAATGCTTTGCAAAGCACCTAGTATTCGATTTTGGGTGTAGGCAATGCATTGGCTACGCCAGACATTAACAACCCTAACCCTCACTTGATCGATGCTGACCCTGTAATAAGATTATGTAGAAATGTAACATCGGAGTGACAAAAATTTGATGCCAAGCAAGACAGGCTTTGCTTTACATTTTTGTTAATTTTTTTTCAGATTCAAACAAGGCCTGATCTGCCTCCATCAGATAACCTATTCTTGTCCAAGAGGCCGGAAGCCCGCTGGTAATTCTTCTGGGCGTCCATGAGCGGCGGTGACAACGTGCTCTCTGGCGCCTCGCATGGTCGTTCGCCTCACGAATGGTCCTAGAATAAAAAAGAAGTTTCGTGTGAACGTTGAAAACCGAAAGGCAAATACTAACGTCGAGCCCGGCTTGAGTTCGTGTTCCAGCCACGCCTGGACGTGCAGCAGCGTGGACAGGTAGCGCTTGTAGGCCGTGTACGTGGACGACGAGCGCCTCGACCCCACCAGGATGACCAGTATCGAGGGCACCGCGAAAACAGCGATCAGGCCCATCAGCATAGACGACGACAGCGTATAGCAGTTCGCCCAGTAGAAACGGCGCCCTCTGATAAATAAAAATTGTAAAACATATACTATATTTTCTATAAACCACCAACCTTCATAAGTATACGTATATAACGGCGCGCATTTATTTTTAATGTTTTTCTGCACAATATACCTAATTTAAGTTAACTGATAATAATCAATTTGTGATTACTTTAATTTGATTAACAAATCGATTATTATTTAATGATATTTTTGTGTGTATAAAATTGATATTTTAACTTTAGGGTGGGCAACACTAAATGGGGTTGTAGAAGTTGTTGACGCCGGTGGGTTAATATCACTTGTGTTATGGCAGCCGACCGAGTCGTAATACGTGTGCAAGCACATTGTCAGTTAAATCCTTTTTGTGTATTGCAGGCGTGTAGTGTTTTGGTTATTTGTTTCATGAATTAACAAAATGAGTGATATAACCACATTTTGTTGGTATTATTTTGTATCAGCTACCACGAGTATATCTAAAATGCATAATTCCTGTGAAAACATGGCGAACAGACCTCAGGGTGCGTTGTCTCAATTTATTGGCTATCCGACATATATATATGAACCCGGCAAAATTAAACAAAAAAGGCAGTTGAGGAGTGTAAAAAATTCTATAGTTTTCTGTTCAATATTGATTATTGACTATTAAGGTTTTACGTGAATTCGATGAATGTTTTATCTTTGGTTGGGAGGGTTAGAGCAGGAAAATCTGCTGAATATTTTAACATTTTAAAGTTACTAAAGTAATAGTTATATATGACGACTCCACATAACTTGTGTTCACTCATTTTCATCGATGACATCACAGGCCACGCAACTGAGCACACTGAACACAAGGAGATCAGAGGTCACTGCTCTAAAGTAGTGTGTACTAATAGTTCTAAATTTTGTACTCTGTACTAAAAGTTCTAAAATAAAGTGAACTTGAGTGGTGAATTTGGGTAAAAAAAAACTAAATTTCAAAAAAGAATATACAGTGCAATCAAATGTTAAAAATACTCAATTTTCCATACAAATTATTGACGTCGATTGTAAGTCAAAATGGTTAGAACAAACAAGAAACAAAGAAATACAAAAAAACCGGCCAAAAGCATGTCGGACCATGCTCAGGGTAGGATTCCGAATCTATAACTATAAAAAAGTGCACTACAGACGAAAAAACTAGGTTGTAACACTTTTTTCCATGTTTCCCGCACATAATAAGTATAAGCACTTTAATCACCTATAACTAGAGAAACAAGTAGGTATGGCAACCATTACTCTTAAATTAATGTAAACTAAAAAGCACCAGCAAAAGAGCGTGTACGCATGTCACTTGCATCCTTTTGTTGAGAAGCGCAGTTTTTTCGGCAATAACTCGAAAGCAATGCATCTGATCATGTTCAATATAATTTTCTTTGAAAGTAGGCGTTACTTTCATAATTTTTTTGACATGCGATTTAAAAATAAGAGGGGTGGGTGGGCAAAATTTATGCCACTTTCGGTGCTTAGGTATACTACATTCCGAAAATATTCACTAAATCAAAAAAAGTACTTAGAAACTTTTAAGTATTTTTAAAAGTACTAACGAAATATATGCTGCATATTGATGTTTGCTGAAAAATTTTTTTCAGTTTCCATTGCATGTATGGAGTGCCCCCCTTAGAAATGTTTAATTTTATTATATAACTACTAAACTAAGTAGTGGTTTATACACGACTCATATACTACAAATTTTATCAATATACATCTTGTACTTTTTGAATAAAATGCCTCTGACATACGGACGGACAGACATGACGAAACTATAAGGGTTCTGTTTTTGCCATTTTGTCACGGAACCCTATAAAAAAGATTAAATCGGGTTAAGGGATTATCAAAATCACTTTTGGGAATGGACCCGAATCGTTTCTATTGTTTATGCGAAAAGGAAGTCCATTAGAATGAAAGTACCTAGATCGAACCAGATTGACTAGAATGATGAACATTGATATTATTTGCATCATTTTAATCGCTTCAGACAGTTTCAAATATGTCTCCGATGGATGTGAGTGATGCAAAAGAACCGAAAATATAAATAGATATTTCAGGTGCTAACATAAGAAACCCGTTATATTTCTACCTTTAACTGACGCAGCATTATTTCAATGTGATTCGTTAAATTCAAGAAATAATAGAAGTAAAAAGTTGCGGTGATTTATCAAATTTATGTGTTTGTGCACCTGCATGCACGCAATTATACATAAGTACATTGTCTAAAAAAGATAAACAGTCAAAACAGTTGATAATTATCGATTTGATAAGAAATCATGATGATTTGCACGATATCATTGACGTACGTATTTCAAAATGTTGATATTGGTATTAAATAGTTTGGTCAGACGGAGCAATATTGCAATTATCTTAGTTAGTGTCGATGCGAAAAAAGTAGGACAAGTTTCGAATTAATCTACGATTTACTATGTGAAGGCGCATGCGCACACATTCTAAGAAAGTATCCATTGTATTCGTAATAACCTTCGCTCAGTTATTATTCATATTTTCATTGTAATAACAATAGGCATAAGTATAATAATACGCCTATTTTCAGAATGGTAGTCAGTAGACAGATCACTGTATGATACAATCTTTGCATATCTCACTCGTTTATCATGCAAGCTCGTCGATTTCGGGTGTTTAAAATTTAGCTATTTTTAATATGACACAAATTTGGTTTGCATAGGATTTTTTAGGGCGAACCTTGCCGACGTTTACACCACAAACGTAGGCTCTGACAATTTATTTTTTTTAGACTATTTTCATTCATTCTTTCCATGTGTCCAAACCACAGCAACCTACTTTTTGATGCTCTAGGCATTACATCTTCTTACAGATTACACCGCTCTCTGACAGCACTGTTCCTGTATCAATCTTTCAAAAACATTGCACGTACACAATCCAGGGATTGCATCTCCATTGCATTGATTCTGCATACATTTTTCTTCTGCCATATCCAACTTTCAATACCGTCTATATGGCGTAGGGACCATGACTCCATTATGGACAGCCGAAAGGGCTTGTGGTGAGACACTTTTACTAGTTATAACAAGCATAGCCCCATTCACTTTATTTCCCGCATTCACTCTCCTTTCATTATCTCTATCATGTTTACCGTCATTTGTAAAAAAAACTACCTCAATATACAAACTCGTTCGTTTGTTCAACCTCTCATTCGGTCGTGCTTTTAAATACCTTAGCTTCTCTGAGATTTACTTTCATACATCTATTTTTAACGAAACAATTCATTTTAGTCACCATCGCCCATAACTCGCACGCCGACGGCGCAAGGATTACTGGCTCGTCGGCCTGCAGGAGGCATTTGAGAGGCAGCTCATCCATTCTTAGCGCATACTCATACTCTTTTAAATAACACCCACGGATAGGTTGCATAGCGCGTGACTATAGCTGCACATCCATTCAGGCATCACTAATAGAAAATTTGCGGGCGATTCGCTATCGATTGTTAGTGGCGTCAATTTACTACGCGATCGAGTCATCTCAACAAAATGAACAATACGCGTTAGTGCTGTTTCATATTTTCAAAGTTTTTTTTTTTGACATACACATTCGTTCAATGTGTGTGAATCTAATTTACAGTTAAACCGGATCGGCGCGACCAAAGACTACAATGTTGTTTACATAATACAGTAAATCACCTTATAAGGGTTCCATTTTTTTTTGACGTGACAACGTCTTATAAATTGGTTTGCCGGGTGACACTTCAAGAAACTGCGTTACGCTCCGCTCACGTTATGCGCTCACAATGAGAGCGAGTGAGAGGCACGCGTCCCTTCCACTCGGGCATGGTTAGCCCGCCTAAGAGCGAGAGAGACAGACATAAAAAAGTGAAAGGCACGCGTCCCTTCCACTCAGATAGGAACAAGTTAAGTTGTAGTAAACGCTGTTTCATTGTACGCAAATGTATTGCAAGTTATTGTATGTATATTTGTATATAAATACGTATGTATGTGTAAAGGTAAAATAAAATTTTGTTAATATGAAATTCAGTGCGAGATTCTTTGTATAAATTAATGTTTTAAATATAATTCTTTGTATAAATAAATGTTTTAAATTGTTACTATTATTTCATCCTTCTTCCTACTATACGAATGAATATTCACATTAAAATGATTTTACCACTCAAAGTCGTTGTCACGTAAAACTTTCGCCCGTATACCGACTTTACAGGCAACCAATTTTTTTTATTGACGATACGCAACACTAAAAACTGAGTAAAAATAACCTATCGTAAATCGGCCTAATATGATGTGCACGCGGTGCGACCTTCATAGACCGCATTTTTTAAATCAGGTTTTATCCTTATACTTGACAAATAACAGAGACTATATACTTTCAAGGAAATAAGTGTACATATTTTGTACACGCGATAGTAATTTTATTTGGGTACATTACGGAGATATCTGTAGAATTTTTTTTTAATTGTTTAATTAATTGGTGTCGCTCAGCCAACGATATTGTCAGTTCTCTCTACATAACAGATTGTTTTCGACCTTATAATGTATACTAGCTGCGCCCCGCGGTTTCGCACGCGTGGTGATGGAAAATTGTGATAGTAATGATGATTGATAGAAAGTATTTTATTTTTTTGTTAATTTTCAACGTTTTTATATTATTCTGCTATTCGGGACGGAGACAAATTCAACAAATTAAAAATCATGAAAATCGGTCCTGCCGTTCTCCAGTTATAAGTGTTCGAACAATTATATTGTGTAATGTATGTAAATTGGAACTAAGTATTTTTATGATGATCTCACTTATATGTATTATAGGTATTACAAACGCTATAGTTTGTAAGGGTAGATAGGTACGGAAGTATATGATGATTGATGGCAATGCAAAAGTTGTAGGTGGCTACTGCAATATACTCCTATAAACTATGTTAAACGATTTATTTCGGTCTGTATAAACATGTAGATTTTGCGATTTAGAAACGCGTGAGCAAGCCACATAGAGCTGGCCGTGGGAAAAACATGGCGTGCTCAAATGTATGCCTGCTACCTTTAAGATTTGACTCTGTCGCCGGACCGCACCATAATATCGCGCACTCGCTTGTTTATCGTCATAATTATTCAAATATTTGTCCAAATAATGTAATGTAAAAGATAAAGTTTATGTACTTTAAACACCATTTGCGATAGAAATATTTATTTTGATATAAGGTTTGTGGTAATAAAAAAATACTACAAATGTATGTTTGTATGTACAATATTGAGGCGTTTATCTCAATACTTAATAATAGTTAAGTAAAAAACAATTTTTTACAAAATTTTATACAAATAGTTTCGTAGATAAGGCGGTATGATTAATTTTCATCCATTTTCTTAAATAAATTTCTTAATTTCCTCCGAAAGTGACCCCCATATTTAAAATTCACTTATTTACAATCTTTGGATTACAGAAATTCATATGTGTATCTACTTCTATACTTAATCGCTAATATTCGGAGCAAATTGACTGTGTCAGACAGACAAACATCCAGTGATCGTTTAAGGGCTCTGTTCTATTTTCTTATTGGGATGTACGGAACCCTAAAAATGAAGAATATAATAAACAATATTTTTTATGACTTTTCTCGTCGGCGTCAGGGTACGTGTCTTCATTATTCGCTGCCCGGCTCGAATACACGACGGAGAGTGCGTGGCCTTGCCTGCTCCCCGACCTACCGACCGCCGCTCACTCCAGCCGCCTATCCCCTGCCGAGAGTAGGCGAGACCGAGACCGACGACGCACGCGCAAGATGCCAGAATAAAAACAAGATTACGTGACGTCGCCAGCCAGCGTGAATTTCAAAATTAAAACAAACATATATTATGTATACCATAGTTTGCAATTTCTGTAGAAGACGACGAAGAATCGTATTTGAATTTCTAAGAAAGTTTCTACTCATATTTGTAGAGATTTAAAATGAAATTAGGCTATATTTAGGGTTCCTCGTATTGTTTTTACAAACCGCTTCCGGTCGGCGTGCCGCCTTCATGAATGGTCGGAACTTTGTGCAATTTGCCTCGTTATTTATAAACTTTCATACGTACCCAAATAATATGCAATAGATAAAAAAGTCAAAGTAATAATAATAAAGAAATTCCTTTAGAAAATAAAGTACCTAAGCTAATATTTTCCCAAATTAATGATAGAAATTTACATTAATTAACATCGATCACTTAAATAAATAAAAATAATGTTTTATTAAATACATTTTGTTTTATACTATTTTATAACTTAGTTTTAATTTTTGCATATAAACTGATTTTTTTATAAATCGTTTAAAAAGATACAATTGTTATGTTCAAATTATGAACAATTTATGATAGATTTTTTTTTATTCCTTTTATTTTAGTCCTTTTGTTATTGAGTTCATTTTCAATATATCCGAAGGTCGTGTAGAGCACGAGATCTGCGATTATATATATATATATATATTTATGTATGTATGTATGTATGTGTGTATACGTATACGTAAAATAATAATTGTCAAATATAAGTGTAATAACAAAATGTCAATGAACGAATAACGAATAATTATATTAATATATTTATTCTTATTTTCCTTGTAATATTGAGTAATGTTACTATAACAGACATCAGTTCAAACATCTCATCGCCCTTGCGTGTCCATTGTCCATAGTTGGCTTATTGGCTAAATGACACCAGTCATCCGCCACCCACCCTCTCTAGGCCTGTGAACGGGCGCCGCCAATTATGGGCGTGCAATATACAGGGCAACGACCCAGAGAACCATCAGGGGCACTGACTGTACCAATTGGCGATTTATACTTGGATCATACTGAAAATCTCTGAAATTGGCCATTTGTAATAAGAATATTAAGAAAAAAGTACGGTTTTTGAAAATTAATCTCTTTGAGAGTAGGTTACATTTCGTTTTGATCGTCGTTTGTTTTTGCTTTTTTGCTGTGGTTTAAGTCAACTAGAAAGTCGCAGGATATTTGAATTAGCGCTTGGTGATGAAGCTCCATCCCCTAGCTCTGTGTTTCTCTCTGGTTCAGTGAATCCAGACGTGAACGTGATCACCTCTTTGACGACTTACGCGACTGCAGTTATCGCAACTTGTACATATTAATACCATACGACAATTAGTTGAAACTAATAAAAAAATATGTGTCAGCAAATTCGATTTGTATGCAGGTATCGGTACGTACCAAGTGCACATCATTTTGCATGTATATCTGAAGTTTCGTTAGCTTTGCAGTCCGCGTTGACTACAAACAACTCCGTGTAGGATGGTGTCGTAAAATGATGATAAGAAATGTAACGGACGACAATTATAGGCTGTGTATAGTCAGGAGATGTAAGGGATAAGCATAATATTTGGTTTTATTGATGAGAACCCGGAAAATTTCCGAGTGTTACCCACGTTCCGAGGTATGTAGTGTACAGTAGAAGGGAATGATGTTGAGAATAATCGCAGTCATACGGAACCGTCCGACGAGCGCATGCGCGGTTAATTGTTTAAATTACTTGTTGAACTCATCCTCGTCGAACCAGGGCGGCAGCTCCAAGGCCAGCTGGTCGGGCTTGCCGCGGTCCGAAGGCCGCTCCCGCGCCTCCTTCGAGAACAGCCCCTCCAACATTTTATCAACTGAAACAAAACGAGGGAAATTTATGTAGCTAACAACAAAACGAATAGAAATTTGTAAGCAAAGAATTGATTTTTTTTATAATAACAACATCAGGTCTCTAGCATAAATGCAAATGGTGTTTTTTGAAGATGCGTCGCGACACTGGCGGGTACTTGAAGCGAATGAATTTTCACGGCAAGTACCTATCGTTATAATTCTGCTAGAGCACAAATAAGAATTTATATACATGTGTTGTGACCCCAATTATCCGTCCTCAGTCGACTATGGCGAAGCGCTAAAGAAGGGTTATGCAGTTGACGTGTATGTAAGTATGCATAAGGTCGGAGAAATTTTTTTTCATTTTTTATATACAAATTCAAGATAATTTTTCATCATATTTTATTCACACTTAATTGTAATAAAAATGCTTGTTTATTCAACAACTTAAAGCCATATTGAAGGTAGTGACATAATCCCATTGCTGTATAAATTTTGGGACTCAATAGCCCTTATCAAAAAATTGTGACAATTTTTTTTGACAGTCCTCTCTTAATGTTAACACAGCATTACCTAAAGAATTCTGAAGAGACGGAAACAGATGAAAATCTGAGGGTGAAATGTCAGGGCTATCTGGTGGACGCATTAACACTTCCCAACCAAACTCTCAATATTTGCTGAGTGGCTAAACATGTGTGTGGTCTGGCGTTATCGTGGTGAAAATCCACGCCCTTTTGTTGATCAATTTTGGCAGTTTTTTCTCTACTTCTTACTTCAGTCTCATCAGCTGTTGGCAGTAGAGATCCGACTTTATGGTTTTACCCGGCGGTAAAAACTCATAATGAATAATGCCTTTCCAATCCCACCACACACATAACATCAACTTATTGCGAGTTAATCCGGGTTTCGCTATAATCTGTGAAGCTTGCTCGCCTTTTAACCATGATCTTTTCGCACGTTCTTGTCGTAGGTAAACCATTTTTCATCACCGGTGATTAATCTTTTCAAATACGATTCGGTTTCATTAGATTTCTTGCAGGGATGCAAGTATCGAGCTTTTTTGTATACCCGACTTTTTTCAAATGGGTCAAAACTGTTTTAAGGTCAATCCCCAGCTCTTGAGCTACGTTGTAAAAGCTAATATGCCGATCTTGCTCTACTTCTTCCAAAATGGTTTAGTGAACAGAAAACAATAGAACAATTTTCACTTTTTATGTTTTTCTTTTGAAAATGTCGACCTACTGTGTATACATTCTTACCTTCTCTCGTAAGTTACTAAATTTTAGAACCGATATCGATAGGTTATAGCGTCGTTAGATTTGTCTTGGTGACGTGAATGTCACTGGGTAAATTGAAATTACAAAAAATTAGATTGGCGGATTTTTGGCACCAAATCAGGCTTCTTAAAAATTTTTTTTCTTCCAAACATATAGAGTGGAAAATCAAAATGAAGTGTTTTAAGAGACGATCACAAAAATATATACAACTTGTACATCTAAAGTGATCGGAAATGACAGATGGTAATAAACCAAACTTATTACATGTTCTGACACAGAAAATAAATAAGACGTTTTATTTCCTGTGTACTTCAACAACCACTTAATATATATACTTACAAACCACTTAATACACTTAATAAACATAAAACCACTTAAGATATAGATCTGTGACGTCTGTCTATGTCTGTCATTAAGTTTTTTTCGTGAAATTTCCTGACTATTACGTGTTTTATATATTAGTGTCATTTTTAAAATTTACCTCCGTCTGCCTGTATGTTTTTTTATTAACTTAAGAACGGTTCATCTCGATGAAAATTGGTATGCAATCAAAACATGTTATTGCGTAAATAATAGGATATAGGAGTTTGGATCGCTCAGCTATGTCACTGAGTTTTGCATTTTTGTACGTCTACGAAGAATATAATTGTTTATCCAAAATAATAGCTCAAACATATAATGGTAAGGCAGTTTAACCTTCCAAGTAAATGTACATGCTAAAATTAAAGAATGTTGTACATTAGCCTTTTTGTTCGGTGTTCGGCTCATATTTTAAATTTGATTTTTTCAATTAAAAAAGTGTCGAATTTTATACCAATAATACAAAAAAGATTACTTTATTATTACGTAAAATAAAGAAAATACTACACGAAACACGTTTATTAGAATTCAATTACAAAGTAAATGTAATTACTAAAGATATTTTAAAGTACATATATTGATTTTTCCAGGAAATAATTAAGAATATCAACATGTGGAACGGTAATACACTGACTTAAGCCACGTCATTCTTGCTTAACTTAAAAGAATTTAATTTTAAATTATTTTAATAATTATTTTTGCAGACTCAAAACATTCATTAGAAAACATTAAAGAAAATAAAAGTTCTGACAGCTCACTGAGTGCGGAAGATTAAAGAGATTTGCAGTATTCTTAGAAAATTTAAGATCAAAATTTTTCGAACATTTATAATAATATTGTGTGCACTTGTATCCAGGCTAAAAGAAAACGAAATGTAGGCGATGTCAAAGGTCACTACGTATATTTATATTTAATTAGCGTATATTTATTGATACATTACACAATGTTCTTAGAGGATTCCGAGATCGCTACAGATAGAATTAAGGATTTTTGAATTACTATCATCGTATGAAAATATCAATAGATTATTTACAGTTTTTTTTTTTAATCTCTACTTAATGATTTTGTGAACAGTGCCCATGTTTTGAGAAATCATATATACGAGTCAGAATACATATATAAATCGTCTGATTTTTGATAATCACAATGTATGTAAAATAATAGAAATTTGTTTGAAAGTAATTTACAAACAATATTTCCCAAATTTGCAACTGACCGAGTTGGTTGTCACCGTTCTTGCAACGTCTTTGTCCAACGATCATTTTCATGTTTAAAATGCTTACATAAAGCTTTACCAAATATGCAGGAACAACAATAGCTTATCGACCCGTCGATGACTTTTACTGAAAAATTGTTGATTGTTATTAAGACGTTTTGCAACCTTTTTCGACAACGTTTTGAAATGTATGAAACAATACATCATAAGGACTGTCTTAAAGCAAACGTTTGCAATTACAGTTTCCATACTGTTACTATATATTTTATTTGGTTTTATTACACAAAAATGGTAGCAGAGTTATACTAGCGGCCTTGAAATGGCG
This sequence comes from Eumeta japonica, assembly GCA_005406025.1. Classification (NCBI taxonomy): domain Eukaryota; kingdom Metazoa; phylum Arthropoda; class Insecta; order Lepidoptera; family Psychidae; genus Eumeta; species Eumeta japonica. The sequence continues at coordinate 118,035 of BGZK01001062.1, forward strand.
ACTTTGGTGATCGAGTAGTGGATTTGGTTACCCAATACTTGGCTATCTAATATGCTCAAAGAAGGTTTAATAAGGATCTGCGGTAGAACGTCTTTATTGGGTAAGTTTTTTTTTTTATTATAATGTTACACATGTACGTAACAAGCAATAGTTGAACCATATATAAGGGGACATATCCATGCTATGTGATTTATTTTTTTGCAATTTTTACTACCCTCCGATTTTAATAATCAAAAGCCAACGTCAATTTTGAGCATAATATTATAGAGCCGATTAACTTCCGACGTCGAAGAAACGTGCTGTTATTGAGTTAAACACACGTTAAAAATAATGAACAAGTATTACTGGCGGGTTAGCACTGCGTAATATTTTTTTGTATTGCACGAACAATGCGGAAAAAATTACACTGCAATGACACGATGCAAAACAAGTTTTCCTTGGAGTCATTGTATTTTTTATATTGTTTCGTCACAGTTAAATAGAGAGTATGGTTTTTTTGAGGAGTAAACTAACGTGCAAACCACCAATGTCGGTGGCTACTGGCACCCACGAGCGCTCGTTACCCTAGAGGAATTAACTGAGCGTTTTGCCGGCCTCTTGGGTAGAAGTAGCATATCTAACGGAGGCGGCAATGGGGTGGTGGAGGTGGGATTGGGCCACCGGAAATCTCATTTTTAATCAATATTGAACTGAATCACTTTTGGTATAATTTCACAATACATTACTCAAGAACATCAATTATACACATTATTAGTTAATACGTTCAAAGGCGCAACGTCTATGACACGTCGGTGTATAACGAACTTGCCAGGTGGCAATTTCTTTGGCAATAAGATTTGGCAAGAATAAAAAGTTTCAGCAATATTAAAAAAAAATCAAATTAAAACTAGTCGATATAGTATCTACGAGTACACAAATGAGAGAGGAAAAACGAAAATTGTGCAAACAGCCTATTTCATTACTAATCATGACATGACAATTTCATACAATAGCACTAGACGGAATGAGCGGAAATCTATTATGATTGTATTCATTTTATAATGAAAATAGACAGATAAATAGATATTAAAATGTTTACTGAATATCCTAGTACTGCTAGTTGCAAACAAGCAATTAATAAAATAACAATAATAAAATTAAGTAATTCTGTATTAATTTTCAAAGTAACCAAAGTGTTGTTTCTTACTAAATATGACCTCAAATTAGAACTTGTAAAATAATTTTTCTTTGTTGTGGCGTGAACTTGTATAGACCCAAAAAATGTCCCTTCAACTTTTTCGTTCAGTAGATTCGAAGAAAATAAGTTGTGCAAACAGACACAACAGAAATCCCATAGGGTTCCGTTTTCTTCATAAAATGTACAGAACCCTTAAAAATCGCACAGAAGTAATAGGTATACATCATCGCTTTGCATGTGCACACACACACATAAAAAAGCGGCTTTGTTTTAAAGTTTTTTGCGGCATTTCGATTTATTTTCAAGTCTGGGATCAAACCTAGCTACAACGTAATGCACAATAGTGTAGAAATAGGATATAATATTATTATAACTTTATGCACTGAGTTAATGCATACTTTTATTGAAAATAACCACACTCAACTAAACAGCAAAAAAAAAACCGCCTTCAAAAGTCTTAAAACAGTGAAATAGTTGTTTTTGTAGTTGTGCAGGGTAATGATATGCCAGACAAGACTTCATATCAATTTTTATATTTTGACATGTGAGTTTGGTTATCTCTCTTAATTTTTGTGTTCATCGCTTTGATTATTCTATATTTTTGATGAGCTTCGTTTTAGCTGGCACCAGCTGCAAAAGCACCTGATTATTTAATTATTTAAAAAGTTCTTGAAAGTGACTTAAATTTTTTTTTTAAGTTGTTTTGCTCATCAATTTTTTTTTTTGGCGATTAGGTAATTCAACTTTATTACGAGTATTCATTTAACTTTTACTCACGGCCAAGACAATCGTTAATCGTTCCATATCGAAAAAGTGGATAAACCATTCCGATCCCGAATTTTCCGATGGCGCTGATAAACATTCCAGGATTCTTCATTTTCAGTTAGAGCGCTATCTACCTCGGACTCGACACTTTCGCCAGCCTGTCGATTTGTTTCCAAGACCTACTAGGTTTCGGATTTTACCCCAACTCACCGGAAAGTGGTGGTACTTGAGCGACTAGTGATACTGTAAACCGCTATTTTATGTTTTTGTCTCTTTTTCACGAATGTCCAGTCCAGTGAAACTTTTCTTTCTTCAAGTGGGTTAAATATTTCACTAAAGGCCAGATATATGTAGCTTTGAGTGGTGTGAAAACCTCAAAAGGAATAGCACTGTCCGATTTACTATCAAATAAATTATTGAGTAGATCACATGACGAAACAGCAATATCAAAAATGACACTACTGCGAAATTTAGCTTCAATTTCTGATTGATATTATTTCCAGCAACTAATCAAATTATCCTCCTTCTTTACAGTAGTCATACATAGAAGGTTGTTCTATTTCAACACAATAAACCGATTCACCGTACTTACGCTGCTACCGCTAAAGGTTCTATGGTAACCTGTGATATTGACCTATTATAGGGTATGTAAACCGTCCATAAAGTTGCCTACACGATTGATCGTGCACGATCGGAACTTAAATACTTTAAAGTGACAATAAATAATAGAGTGTCTAGAGAAAAGAATGGAATGCGAGACGAGAACAGACTGTGGCGACGGAATCTTCGAGTACCCTAGAGACGCAACGTAATATAACTCTAAGTAAAGTAGAGCTTAGTAAAAATAATAAGCGTGAAAAGTTAAATAAGCCGAGTGAGTTCCGTATTAGAAGTTTCCTTGAAGAATAACCGCGACTAAGGCCCTAGCATCGTAAGAGCTCTATCTCTGAACTCCACAACATATTAATTATGAAATATATTAATTAAAATATACATTTTAAATCAATCTACACATCCGCTCAAGTTGTCTTTAAGCAGTTCCTTTATGTGCCTTCATAGCTCATGTCCGGTCGAGGTCGACTCGTTCGTGATTATAATTAGGCACCTACATACGCACCCACTTTCGGGACCATCATAAACTTATGAATCCCCCGATCGCTTTAGATTTCCTATTTGGTTTTGAAGACATTCCTGATTTATCTTCAAAGTCCAGGCTCTGATACCAATTAAATTATAATGGGAGTACCTTGAAGCTATAGTGAACTCAACGCAAAAGTAATCATAAAAATCGGTTCACGAACAAAGAAGTTATTCACGAACATATTTAAAAAATATATGGAAATAGACGAATTGATAACCTCCTTATTTATTTTTTTTGTATAATCGGTTAAAAATAATAAAAACATACTTTTCAAAAATTACATGTAAGCAACGCAGAACAAATAACACAGAAAAACAAATTTGACTTTTTTTTTTTGTTGCATGAGATTTTACTACTGTTTTTTCCCTAATTTGGGTGCACTGATTTCGAATCTATCTTCAGATTTTTTGTAGCAGCTCTGGTTAGTGCGATACAGGTGCCGTTTTGAATTTGCATGAGTAGTCGATAATTTCTGTCAATAGCGATGTGACCAAACTAGTTTCTGTATACATTTCATTGTGTCTTCCTGAAGGAGGTCGTGTTTAAACAGTCCTGATTGTTTTTGTGTTATTAGTGGGGAATATATGTTCAAAAAATTTAGTTTGAATGTGTCGGACTTCCTGAAAAAAACATACTTGGACTACTTTGGGTTTCCATTGCCGACGAATGATAAGCCCTGGATACCTAGTTTGGTATGTAAAATTGTGTCGAGTCTTTACGATTATGGACAAAAAAAAAAAATCTTTTTTTAAGTATAATTCTCCAATGATCTGGCGTGAACCATCCAATCATCATTGAGTAGTGAGAAAATCAAAGCTTGTATTTTTGATGGCCCACAAATCAGGAAGTTGATAAATTATAAAAATTTCATCAACAATTGACAGCTATCGAGAAATGTGCATGGAAAGAGTTTGTTTGGTTAGTGCGATTTTTTTTTTTGAAATAGAACGTCTGATGGCTACATTCAGCATGTTGAATAGTTGCTGATACACTTCCAGCAGCTTGGATGCAACATGAGTATTAAGCTTCAATACCTTCACAGCCATCTAGACTGTTTTCCTGAAAATCTCGGTGATCTAAGCGAGGAACAAGAGGAGCGCTTTCATCAGGATATTTGCACCATGGAAGAGAGATATCAAGGATACTGGAACGTAAATATGATGGCAGATTACTGTTGGAGCATTCAAAATAGTACTCCTAACACACCTACGCGATAAAACCATATAAAAGAAAATTTACTTCAGAATAAGTACTTTTAATTAATTTTTATGACTTAAACTATGTGTATTTTATTGAAAACCTGTAACATAAAACGGCATATGTTTTTGAAATTAGCATGGAAAAACAGTTCAAATTCATGTAAAAAATGTATGTCTGAGCCGAGGTACGTACTAATAACATCTCGCGGGTATCAAACATCGAGGTCGTTTAGTATTTCCATATTTATCTTGTTGCATTCAGATTTATCGAATTTCTAAAACAATACCTAAAATTAAATTTTATTATACGAAGGACATGCTTTTGCAAATAGGTGTTTATTTTCTTATATAAAAATCGCACTTCGATTCTCTATAATGAAGGCAACGGCTGATCCTTGCGGCCTACTTCGATGGTAGCAGAATCTATGGGTTGCAGCTTTTTTGCAACTAAATTTTGAAACATTTGAATCAAAATCCACTATTATCGATCCTGGGATTCAAAACCTAGTTTTGTAATATCGTCACGGTTATTTTATTATACTATTTACGTCGGTCCCAGTTTTTTCCTTTTCACCAAAAAATAATCCATAGATATATGAAAAAAAGGAAGATGCACAATCGCTTTCTATTTTAACATTTAAAAGCGAATCAAACTGTACATGATATATCTGTGACACATTTTACAATAGATTTTACATTACAAAAGAAAAACAATTAAAGGAAAAAACCATTATATTTATTGTTTAATATTTGAATCTAAAGTTCATAACAAATACAAATATCACAAAAACAGTAATTTTGTTATTGAAATACAATAAGATGATTTTTCACAATTTGCACGTGCCGATATAAAACAAAACATCGGTGGAGCTGTTTAAAGTTCTTTTAAATCTTACTGTTTTTAGTTTGAATGTACAAAAATAATTATGGATATATTTTTTTATATAGTTAAACTTAATGTAGTAATATTGTTATTGTTGAGATTATAGTTAATATCAAACATTAATTTTATAATATCAGTTGAAATATGTATAAAAAAACTTGACAATTTCTAAGCTGAGTATAATAACACAAATGTCTGTTATTATTTATGTGTATATGATAAAAAAAGGTGACTATTCCTTAAACATTAAAATATATTTTTGGTGAACATTAATATATTTCGTTAGCTGTCAAAAAAAAGAAATCAAATATATATAATGTCAATAGATTTAATTTATTTTATAGTTGTTTTATAAACGTAATTTTAAAATCGTCGATTGCTCAACAAAGAGGACGCTGCGTGCGACATGCACGTCATTTAATCATGATCCAATTGAATATTGATTTGAGAGGGCATCCTCTCGAATCGACATTAAATTCATAGGATGAGGGTCAACGGTAGATTGCACGCTGCATGTTACTGCATGTCTGCTGCAAAAATGAAATAATCACGGTATGTATATAAAAAAAAGAGTGTGTGGTCGCCACACACGTTAGAAGTGAAACTTCTGTGGCTAGTAATAAGGTCGAGAAAGGGTAATTTTAAATAAAAAGAAGAATCTGTAGTTACAAATACATTTAATAATAATGATTAATAACGAATACATTTTATTTTAATTTAAATTGCTAGTTCAATTTTTCAATTTACTCAAAAATCATTTACACAATCCACTTAATTTCACTACCACTTGATCACACATTTTTTTTCAACCACTATTCAAATAGCACTCTGCTTAAACACAAGCCTAAGCGCAACTGCTGCGACACAAAACGGCGTCACTCGCTCGGCTTTCTCACAGAATACAGGGATAGTGGAGAGGGTATAATATTATTACATTGTACGTGCAGCTGCCAGCGACACAAAAGCGAGTAACGCATGGCTTGCTCCCCACATTTAACAGTTAGAAGTGGGAGATATAATGCAGCTACCGGCGACTCGAAAGTGAGTCACGCGCTAGCCTTACTTTCCAAACTCAGCAGTTCGTAGTGGGGATATATGACGCAGCTGCCAGCGACACGAAACTGAGTAACGCTCTGGCCTTACTCTCCACCGATTATTCGCCGATTATTCCTTACATCTTCCCCTTATATTATTTAGCGTGACGCATTTTCGTGTCGTTTTAGGCTCACCCCGTGCCATAAGAAGTTACATTTCAATAAAATAACAACGGCGACTTTATCAGTATAAAAACAATCTGTTTAACAAAAGGCACTGAACAGCGACCAAAAATTGTGACAACACAGAAAGTATGAGACCGGTGTTGTTTAGCTCTATTTCTGTTCTGTCTATATCTCAGCTTTAGATAATGACTTAAACTAAAAAATATGAAACACCATAACAAATCCTCATTGTTAACACGATTGAGAGCACCTACCGTAAATAAATTAAATTTTGCTTATCGAAAATAAAAAATACCATCATTTTTCTAAGCTTTAGACGTTTTATTTATGCTTTTTTGACGGAACACTTCGACATGATAACGAAAAGGGTGACGAAAATACACCGAATGCAACGAGTGCTAAACAGTGCATTATAATAGTCTTTTAGCGCGACCGTCTTCGAGCGCGGGACTGTGCATCTTTTTGATGTAAAACATCTATTTCGGCGGCCGAGTGAGACCGCCGGTTAGCGAGCGACGCGTGGCGACACGTCGCTTCGGAGCACTTCGGGTCTCTCCGCCATCATTCGGATGGTAGGCTGTTGAGCACTTCGTCGCTATGTGAACTATACCTATAGCATAAGCGTATATGCATTTCATGTATTGCATTAAATGCATATACGTATCTTTATTGCTTTATAATATATTTTCGTTCACTCTTTCAATAAAGCATAGTTTCGATGCTTCACATCTGCCAGACGTCCCGCGATGGCTCATTTTTTTAAGCATCAATGACAGAACAGATATCAGCTTAGCAATATGTAAAAAGTTAAAAACTAAATTTACAACATCAATGAGAACATAAGACACCGATGTGGTGTTTCAAATAGACTAAAAGAATTTTTTACTACTAAAACATATTTTATTCTACCTGAATAAGTGTCAGTAATGCCCTATTGAATCAAAATGATGTCTATACATTTAACAAAAACGAACTGATCGATTTCTGTACTTGGGAAATATTCATGAAAAACTAATACGGATGGTAAGTTTTCCTAATACATAAGGACAATAGCAGACATAACAACAATTTTTAGAATTCCTGTATGTCGGTATGTATGTTTGTTCGTGCATCGCGTAAAAATTACTGCACTGAATCAAATGCGGTTTTTACAGGTGTCTCGGTGAAAGTCTAACTTAAAAATAAGGCATACTTCGTCCATTCTACGTTCGCGCTGGCGGAGTTGAGAGCGTAGATCGGGGTATGATCCGATGGTGTTGTACGAACATTTTATTGGATTCCAGGCTTACAAGATTTTTGAGGGGTAATCGTGCATACGCGCCACCAAAGAGGAGCTGGTCACCGCCGGCGGTTTGAAAAACGCGTAGTGCGTTACCGGCCTAAATTCCTTTAAGCCAGCTAAGTTTTTAAAAATAAAGAAATACGTTCTTTACTTGAAGACCACCCCGTCGTAGTTGATCTGGAATAGAGCTGGCAGTAGATCATTCCAAACCATTACCCTCAATGAGAGACAATTTGGCATTGAGCATTATTGAACGTTGGAGGTGTGAAGTGAGCGGTGGTTAAGGAGGTTGCCTTCGAACCGGGAGGTGTTGAGTTCGATCCTGATCATGGGCGAATTGTGGCCCATGAGTTTTTAGCTTAAATCTAATTATAGCATACGCTTTATGCCTCCGAGAGCACTTTAAGCGGTCTATTCCGGACGTCGTTACCACATCCGTGACGACGTTCGCTAACAGCCGCATTAGACGGGGACGGCTTCAGGTCTTTAGTCCCACGATTTGAAATGAGAAGATTGTGTGAGGGGGTGTGTCTCAGCAGTGGGGAGACGATGACCTGGTGCAAGGTACAAAAACAGACTATCTCACTGTCTTGAAGTTCAAAATAAAAACAAAATAGCGACAACACTTTAACACATTTAATCCCACGACGATAGCTTTATCTTGTATTTCGGCTTCATCTTTCGATATCAACGATTCATCAAGAGTTCGTAAAGGAAACAGTGTCCTGATTTTTATGCAATTTTTATCCATTAAACGAAGTAAAAATAAATTTAAAGGTCGTCTCTATAGTCGAGACGCACAGCAGTCTCTATGGTCTACGGCTTTCATACAACCATAAGTGCTTGAAGGAAAAGTTCGAAAAATTTAACAATATGTACGATTAGAATTTAGCGAATCGTGAACATTAACAAAAACTTATATTTAGCGGACGAAGCGAAAAAAAATATGGTCGTATGTTAGTAAGAAATACAACGACCGGTAAACCATATAGTGTATTATTATCTATGACTGGTAAGTTGGTGAAGTGTGAATAATAATAATAGAGAATAAGATGGTCGTACTTACCGTCCGTAAAGACCAACCATAAAGTGCAAAAAATTATAATAGTAGTTTTAAATATCAGCTAAATGAGGTTGAATTAGCCTATAAAGGCTATAAAGCTGCAAAAAAAGAGCTAAGAATAGTACGGAAATAAAATGAGATAAATGAAGGCTTTACAGCCTGAAGTTAGCGGGTTATCGTTGGAGGGAAGCACCATCAATCGTTACGGAAGTTGTTTATTACATCAGTCTCAGAATAATACACTTAGACTGTAATATTAAACTAGATGGGACACTCACAATATGGTATAGAAGTTCTATTACGTTCAGAATTATGAAAGGGCGCGCAAAAGGCTAAACGCTCGGACGGTCGGCGGCGTGCATCTCGTGACGTACGTTGCGATCCACTGAATCAAAAAAATTGAAACCTGAACGCCGCGCGGCCGATCAGTTTCCTGCGTAGGCGCAAACTCGTTATATATAAGAAATAGGAAGGTTTGTTTGTAAATAATTTTATTTTTTTATTTTATATATTCTTTTATTGTTATAAAATTTGCTTTTATGTTGCTACAAGTCATTATTTATTGCCTATTACTATTCTATTACGGGCTATTAACAGACTTTTGGGGAAAATGCATAACATTTCTAGAATTTGGTGGCGAAAGCGCGCCACAATTCGGGGGGCGGCGTCGTGGCGAACTAATAACATCTCTGATAATTTTCATATGAAAGTTATTAGATTTTAATGAATATCTATTTAATGAGGAAACTCAGCTAAAAAGCGTAAGAAAAGTTATTTCTAAAGATTTTTTCACATGTAAGAATATATTTACAAATAACAATGCAACTTAACATGGAAAAAAAATATGAAAGCAACGAAGAGTATGAGAGCAGGAGAAACTGCGAGATACAATTGATACAATAAGCGGCTAGACATAGCGACAACAAAATACTATGCCCGGCCAACGTAACTCCAGCCTTGCCTTTTAACCAAACCTAACAACGAATTTTACAATCAGCCCTTTTACAAAGATAACAATATCGCTTTATAATGCAATCGAACAGCGTCCATTTTCATGTTGTATAAGTTTGTATTGAATAGAAAAAAATGTTCTTCGAATTTATCTAAATCATGCCTTTTAGAGATAGAGTAGAGAACGTCGATTTCGATAATGTAATATTATATGTAATAATTTCATTGTTATCTCATTTGTATATCGATAAAAAAATATAATTAAATTATATCTATAGATATAACAACTTACATATGTCATAGACGTATTTGCTTATTTTTTTGTCGTTAGCGATGAAATTAATCTTCAAAATGATGTCTCAATCGTTGATTTTGATTAACAATTTTAAGGGAGTTATGACGTAGGTATCAGCAAAAAAACACCTTAGGGAAATAATATATAAATATAATATATAACATAACCAAGATTAAATTATGTTTTGGTTATTTGTAATAACCAAAATTAAATTATGTTATATAATATATAACATAATTTAATCTTGGTTAATATTTTGAAAAGTATTTTAAGTATGTATAAATTATTTGTTAAATCAAAATATCAAGTTTATCTTTTCAAAATAATTGAAGGCAAAAGTATGTAAAAATCTCGTAAGTTGACGATATGACGATAATAGTCCAGAAAAACCTTCAGGTATCTAAACCTAGTGACCTCTGATAGTAATTACACCGCTATGGGGTGTAGACGGACCGGAAGCAAGACATCGACATATTAGTATAATATTTGAAATATTATTAAAAATTAATATAATATTGGTCCTCTGGTTGAAGAAATGCTATCTTAGTGGGTTGTCACTTGTGGATTACAACATCCATGAGCACCGCGACGGAGGTACAAGAGGGTGCGCTTGCACCCCCTCTGGTTTGATCTATTTGGAAGAAAATATACCAAAAAGTAAATCAATAAAACATATATTATTAATATGCACCCCCCTGAAAATAATTGCGCCGGCGGTCATGGCAACATCCCGCTTTAATGAGGCCCACTGTCCACAAAGGTGCAACTGCATAGAAGTGTAATCGTCATTGCAAACTTGCTTGCTGCTGTATTGACGGAGCGGCAGCACTACACTCGCGTTGCTGCGTAGTTTTGTATATGACCAGCAAACAAGCATACAATGACAAATACAAACCTATGTAACTACGCCTCAGTGGACAGTGGGCTTAATTGCACGTTTCCACCAAAATTGGTGGCAATTTAAATGTTTCAAACTATTGTTGGGTATTCTAATTGTCGTGAATACGATGATGCGTATTCTGACGATGAAAGATTTTGGTATATCGAGTAATTCGAATTTGATGAATGTGTTGAAAATGGAGTCAATTATCTAGTAACAGGAGAATCATATTTCCCGATACTCGCTTCAAAAACACGTCAAACACAACACTTTGGAAGACACATACTTTTTTATCCCCTTTGGAATAATTGGCTCTTGGGTTAGAGAAGCAAAGGCTCCTTTGGAATTTATGCCAAAAACTGAAGCACAACGAGGCTATCCTTTGTTCTAGATCTAACCTGGTGGATAACTTATCTCCCGAACGCGTGTTGATGCTCTTGCGTTCGACTCATAGAAATAACGCATGTAGTACACACACACCCGCTCATGACGTGTTCGACTAACATAGTATTTTTGAGACGTGAACGGTCAAGAAGAGCCACTGACAGTTCTTGGTTTTTTAACGGAAATATTAATTTATAATATATTGACCCCATGGACAGTCCCCTCACAAAAGACGAACACGAAGACGAGCGATCCAAGTACTACGTTTGATTGAGGATCGCCAAGCAAACCAGTATGCCTTCGAACCTTCAAGTCATCCACCATCTTTTTTCGTGTAATATAATACATAGCCATGTGTCATCGCGATAGTCTACGATATTTTGTCGGACTCTTCCCGCCCTAGGGCTATGCCGTCGGCAATCGGGGGGCGTATGCAGCCAGCCAGCTTTAGGGATTTGAAAAAACGATATTTGTATAGTCCAGGATTTATAGCCTCTGCTTGTTATATAGTGGGATTCATTTCATTTTTATTTAGTTATTTTTGTCGTTGTATTAATTAAACATTGTATAATATAGTGATCGCAATAAGAAAAACTAGAAAAAATTGTAAACAATTACATAACATCTATTTATAGACATGTAAATATTTTTAATATTCGTGTATTTAACTAGTAGTAGTAAATAGTTGCTGTATTGTATAATTATACAAATAAACACTAATTGTCCAATATGTCCAACTCTAAACCGGTTATAATGTATTGTTTTGACGAGAGCCTCGAGCAAGAGTCGGATTGAGCGCCTAACAGCATCACGCTGACCTACGACTGACCTACATGGAACGCCTGACGTATTTTATTACCTTGGATGATAGATGTGTCCACAAAAAATAAAATTGTTCGTTTCATGAACAAATAACATAATCCACTTTATTATTTTTCAATGAATATAAAATGCAATTCTATATTTTTTGTGTGTATACACATATATATATACATAACTAGTATAATGGAGCTTTTTACCTCCTTCGCAATTTATTAATTAAATAAAATAAATATAAATTAAAAGATACGTAACAATAACCTTAAGCGTTAATTAAAATAAATATGGATGGACTATTTTAAGGATCAGTATTATTCGCAAAAAACCCTTGTAGTCCATCTGCGCATTCAGAACTCTTATTTATGGCAAACACCTTCTTCACTATGTACTTGCCATGAATATTATAATATAACGGGCAGCCCCGGATCTAGGAGGAGGACAAACCGGAGCACCCGCCCCGGGCGGCAGTATCAGGGGCGCCAAAAACATAATATCGTTGAAAAAAAATTTGCTTCAAAAAGCGCGTACGTTGTTCTATCAATTATTCATTTGATTTTAAAACTCCCAGTTGGTTTTTGAATACTTCTTGGGGTTAATTCCGAAATGCGCTGCGAGCTGCAGCACGGCGTATTATTGACATCATGACGCGATTTTTAATTTCACAAATTTATTAATTTGATAAATAATTAAAGATAAAAATTATTTAAAGGATATTTTTATGGTTTTTCCTTCCAAGAGATATTATGATTTGTTTTCGACAAAGATAAATATAATTTTTTTGGAAAAAAATACAGAAGTTTCTATCTAATTATGAAAAAAATGGTAGTTATATAGCGTTGGAGCTTCGTCTACTAACTTTGAAATGTCCAAAAATCAAAAATGACTGGTCATAAAAGTGTATATGAAAAATTTCAATTTTATGAAAAAGTTATTAAGTAATAGATAACAAATAGTACAAATTTATTACAATATTCTTATTATTCTGATGATCATAAAAAATGCCAATTAGTTAGTTTTTTTTTAACAACTTGTCTCAAAGAATGGAGAGGGCGCCACTATCAAGTCATTGCCCCGGTTCGAAAAAATCATAGATCCGAGGCTGATAATGGGTGTATACAATACTTAGCATAACAAAAAATACTTATTTTGTTTATCGTGATATTTATTAAGTCTTTTATTATAATACATATTACCTTTCCGCTCGCGGCTTCACTTGCCCAGAACGTACTCTTTCATTTATGCGCTCGCGCTACTCGCGTTATTATATTGGCTCCCTGTTTCTTCTGTTAATTCTCTGTCCTCAACAATAACTTAATAGTTTAGAATATTACGTTTTTTTTATTATTTTTTTATTTTTTTGTTTATTTTTTTATTCTCAGCCCCCGTGGCATGGCAACCATGGCCCGTGTTTGCTTGTTCTAAGGTTCATAGTACTTTCATGCCTCTCTTGTATGCTGGGATGGTAGGTAAGGGTCAAATAATTTTACTTATCCGGTATTTTATTTACTCTTGTATATATTTTTTTAATTATGCATTGTCATTTATTTTCTTTACGTTTTTCGTTTGTCTTCTTTTTTTAGAATACTACGTTATTCTATTGCCGAATTTCGTCTATTTTCATCTGTCCATTTCCGAGAATTTTCATTAATTGTGATATAAAATCCTAGGCTAGGATACGTCTATAACAACACGTGATCAATCAGCTGGGGGCAATAAAGCGATGAATAGGTGTCTAACAACACACGAGGTAACAGAGAGGTGATATCTGTAATTCAAAATCTACAATAACGACAGATATTTTAATTGTTCCAATTTACACGATATAAAAGAATTTTGAGATTCTTTAAACATCTGGTTTTAGAAGATAATTCATCGTCAATTATTGCCTTTTTTAATTTTTAGGTTTTATGAGAGTTTGATATCGCCTTTCTAGAACTTTGATGGGTCTTTCTTGAATAGACCTTAAGGTTTTCATATTCACTGGAGACGAAGAAGTCGAGATGTTGCGCTTGCATTGAAGCGACCTGAATCTTTAAGATCTTCCTCGCGTTGCTCTCATAAACATCTTGTAGAGAATTTAACAATAGTGTTGACCAATGACCGCCTTCGATGGCCAGAAGTTGAACACGCAGCTACTGTAGCGTCTTTTTTTTGTCTTAGGTTAGGTTCGGTTAGGTCTAGATTAGTTAGAAATTAGTTAGGGAGTAAGCTCCGAATGTCGCTAATTTTTTTGTTGGGCGGCTCTCGATTCCACTCACCGTCCAATTTTCATTCCCGACACCGCCGTCGGTCGACGTTCCGATTCATAAGAAGCCGTGGCGAACGCTAGTGCTAAAATAAAATGATCTAGACTGTATTACTCGGGGATTGTGTGGTTATTAGTGAAACATTTTTTAGAGCCGCTGTAGTAGTTCGGTTCAATAGTACAAAACGCAGACGGAATCGGGGACGAATGCTAAAATAGATCGCATAACAACCTCGGCCATGAAAATATACATATATTATTTACTGACCTTTCCTGGTGTACGGTCAACTCGTGTAGAAGTGCCTTGACTTCAACTAACATCCGTTTCTATATATGTACACTGCGACATATATACGTACGAATGAAGTACAATTACAAAAAAAATCTTATCTGTTTTTAAGATTATACACTTTTTCTAACGAATCATCGTGACTTTCCGAATCCCTTTTTAGCCGACATGAACAAATGTAAAACACAAGGTCAAGCGCGACTCGGAGCCGCCTACGAAGGGTTTCGTGAAATGTACATTCTAAAAAAACCACGTTAGTAAGAATTAATGAAAGAAGGCGGCATAAAAGTCGTCTTGAGTTCAATTTGTGCCATTTCATATGTTTTCCGGCGATAGTTAAGTCATTAAGTTTTGGTGCAGTTTTTTTAGCGGTCATTTTCTGCTTTGCGTACATGAAGTTGGTTAAAAACCAAATATCGACGATTTTTGTTATTAAATTGAGTTGAAAAAAAAATATGTAGACATACTAAATGATTAAAAATTAAAAAAAAAAATTGGTTGCCTGTAAAGTCGGTATACGGGCGAAAGTTTTACGTGACAACGACTTTGAATGGTAAAATCATTTTAATGTGAATATTCATTCGTATAGTAGGAAGAAGGATGAAATAATAGTAACAATTTAAAACATTTATTTATACAAAGAATTATATTTAAAACATTAATTTATACAAAGAATCTCGCACTGAATTTCTATATTAACAAAATTTTATTTTACCTTTACACATACATACGTATTTATATACAAATATACATACAATAACTTGCAATACATTTGTTATGCACTAATTTCTAGTGCGCGGCAGACCGATCATAGTTGAGTGGAGAGAGACGCAAGCATTCGGGGGCCTCTCCTCGTCTGGTGACTCATCGTAACGTTACCGAGCGTTACACTTTTTCATAAGTGACTCCCCAGCGCAACCTAATTTAAGACGTTGTCACGTCAAAATGTACAAAATGAAACTAAAGAGTTCCTTTGATTTTCATTTAGATTCTCAACATTCACAGGGTGATCGTCGGTTGCTAATCTTTGTTACTGTGTACATAATCGTTTGTTATATCTGTTAGTCAACCTGTAACTTCTGAATGACTTGGTTGATTGAGATCATCATAAACACCACATACTGTTTGTTTGGCCGAGACGATAGCCATGCTACGATCCGATAGATGGCGCTATAGACAAGTTAATCATATTCAAATGTCGGTTGCGTGCCAAAAAAAGAAAATCACAAATCCAGACAAGCCAGTGAGACTGTGGTCGACTTGTTAACGAATTCTACATTTATAGACAAAAATGACTCGCATTCATACAAAAAGAGAAAATCTCCTAATATAATCCCGATGGTGCTGTGGTCAGGTTGTTAATAAATATATTCATAAAGCGAGATTATTTATATTTACACAATATATTCGCCTGGTCAACAAAGAAAAATAACATATTTATACAAAATATGCAAAACAAAAAAGCAAAAAATCTACTTGCCACATACTAGAAAAAGCAAAACATCGTCTACAAGGTCAATTAGCGCGCCCATCTTAAATATGAAAATTCAGCTTCTATAATGTCTGTCGTCGCAAACAGTGGGTTGATTATCTTGAAAGTTAAAACACAACGTTGCATTAGAATACACGCTTGTTTTTATTATGTATGTACTAGTATTTGTTGCCGACTTTATACGCGTATTTGTACTGTTGAACGTTACCGCTAGACAGATTCTAAAAATTATTCCGCTAATAGAAAACTACATTTTATTTTGATAATAGAATTTGGCCCGCCTTCATGTAAATCCGTACAGTGACCGGCAGTGGTATCAAATCTGAAAGCGGTACGAGGAGCAGAATCGAGACCCGATATCGAGACCGAAATTGGAAATTGGACCGGATTAAATACAGTATGGGAGTGGGATAAAAAAGAAGAGCCTAGTCGGGATCGAAATCAGGAACGGTACCGGAACCGATATTGAAAGCGGGAACCAAATTGGAATTTACAGTAAAATCGATGAATATAAAATATGGAATATGTATGTCCATACATAAGAAGCCGCGAGCGGAAAGCTGTTATGATTTTTTAAATAACGCGCTTTCAAGTGATAAAAATTGTTTTGCGATTTCTCATAACTAAATTGTGGAATCTACATATTGTAATGTCAAATGATAAATAAACTTTATTTTTCTCATTGCGATTGGTATAAGAGCATAACTTTTACTACTATGTCGAATGTCAAATCGATAACTATAATTATAGTAGTCGTTGGGATAAACGGCTGTCGCACACGGACGTACAAACATCGAAGCCACACAATGATGAAGTTTCGAACGGAAATATGTATGAACATACATTTTTGTACCCGTGATACAGAGTATATCGTGGTCACTATACGATTATAGTTTGAGATACGTATTGATTAGTCCAATAACATTTTAATGACGTAATATACTTGATTATATAATTAAATAACCTTCAACTAACATATGTCACTTATAAGACGAGTGTATTATATTACTAAACAACAAAAAACGTCCTTTTGCAATTTTAGGTTTTTTCATTATAAGAACGGTAAAAAAAGAACACTTATTTATTTTCTGTTCATCTACTCATTTGTAAGCTGATCACGTTAAAACCGCTTATTGGATTAAAAATGTAAATTATGAAAATATACAGATTCGATGAGGGTAACATTTAATGTACATCGAAATCGAACGGTCGAATCGAAAGATATTCAATTGTTGAGTACAGTTTTAAACCACACAGCTGCATCGCGCAGCCGGCGCTCATGTAAACGCGGGAAAACGAACGCGAACGCGGAGACCATTACAACAACTACAGTACAACGCACGAAACTTTGCCGTTCTGAATTGGCTGCGATAGATATACTGCGCAGGTATCACGTTCCTCGACCCTTCTTTCTTCTACGCCGCGTTCCTATTTCACGCCATTGCGACGCTTTCCTGACAAACTTCACAACGGCAAAGTTTCGTCCGTTGTAGTGTACTTCAAAGTGATCGGTTGTTAATGAAATAATTTAACAGCAGTACATGCGTTTTCGGGGTAAGTGTATACGTTCCTGTAGTATACCGGGATCACGGTCAGGAGCAAGACCAGGATCGAGATTTAAGATCGAGGCAGGATCGGAATCGACAGCAGGAGCGGAATCGGAATAGAAGACGTAGTTCATTCTATGATTATGCAGATGAAGTCGCGAGCGAAAGCAAGTTATTCGATAAGAACATCTGCATCATTAAATAACATATCTAAATGAAATATGTATTTAATTAACGTCGAGATGTCGTAACATCATAAAATTAGAATCCAAAACAAGTTGCATCGTTGTTAAACTAGAATACCGATAATGCGATTGAAAAGATCAAAATACACCAAACACTTTAATACAAACCGTGGAGAAGGCTTAAAACAAAACTCTAATCTAGCTCGAAGGACCAAGTCACATCGTTTATGTAATGTTCAATCTTCGACAGTTCAGTTGGTTGTCTGTTCTATTTACTATGAAAATTCGACGCAACTCTTGTTAAACAACGATGGGAACCCTTGATTTCCATAAAATATAATAATTTACTGTAGAATAGGTGATGTTTACGGCTGGCACGCATTCGCGAGAATAAGAATTAATTTAAACGTTTATCACTCGCACGCTAGGCACAGTTGTTTCCGCTTAGTGCTACGAAAATATTACAGTTATCAAAGCGCTAAATCTATTTAATTAATGGTCTATCACTAAACGCATTTTATGAGTATGTCGTTATTATTCGAACAAGATGGCGGCGAATTAAGAAATGACACAATCACAGGACAATAAGTTTCCGTTACGTTCTCGGTTATAATAATTTAACTATACCTAAATTACAAAATATTAACTCTTGTATATTATAATAATTCGTATTGGCCCGTATTAACTGAATAAAATTTGTATGAGAAAATCATCACCACTCAATTTCGTTTCGACCGATGTTAAACAGATGTTTTAGGATGCCTAAAAACATTGGGCGACGCAGTGGTCAAGAGCGTCGATCCAAATCAGAAGCTGCCGGTTCCGTCCGATCACGGCCGAATTAACCAATGACTTTTTTACATAAGCTAAGTAAAAACGTCTCGCTCCTCGTCTTAGAGAGTACGTCCCGGATGTTTACATCGTGCCGGTGACGACCGTCGTTCACGCGGCCCGCGACGTGCACCGGACCAATGTGGGGGGTCTAAGGTCCGAGTCCCTCGAACTCATATAAAAAGATTGTGGGAGAGTAAGCCTCGGCAATGAGGAAAGCCTCGATTTACACAAAAAGTGTCTATTAAAATCGTATGAATTCAATTCATGAAAAGCCAGCGTGTAGGGTTTAAGGTCCGAGTCCCTCGAACTCATATAAAAAGATTGTAGGAGGGTAAACCTCAGTAATGAGGAAAGCCTCAATTTACATAAAAACTGTGTACTAAAATCGAGTGATTTCAATTAATGAAAGCCAGTTTTCTATTCAATTTCATACGTATAAAGTAAATTTATCTTAAGGTGAAGAATAAAAATTTTATAAAAACCTAGGTATATTCCATTTTAATAATTGTTGTTTTGTGTTTTTTTTTTTTTCTTTTTCCATCCCCTTCTAAATTATCTTATATTGTAGATTTTTGTTAAATTATTAAGTTATATATCGAATAAACTATTTGTTCAGTATTAGTTCTGTAGTTATCATATTTTTGAGAAACAGTTTATGCTAAAGTAAAAATTTTCCGAATAGGCACCTAAAAAGTTAACTACAATAAATATGTTCTACAAAATAAGTAATTTATGCACGTACCTATTGCACGTACCTGATTTGTGGATTGATGAAAATTCATTTCAAAAGTAATATGAACTTACAAGAATTACAGTGCGTTTAGTGTTAATATATTGCGCAGACCCTCACTATTGATCACTATAAGTAATGATTTATTTCTATAAATTTTATTGTAAATAAGTTACAATAAAATTTATTATTCAAAAATTTACATGTAAGTCACACCGCCCCGATACCACACTCTTAAGAACAAATATAATCTACCTAAAATATAGCGAAATACCACAAAAGTTTTCTGTAATCTAAATTCTGATACACGAAGTCTACTGATACAATATTTTCTACTATTAAAGTTCAATTAACGCTAGCGCTAACTCGTTTTAATACTTCATTCAACTATTTAACTTTTAAACTATTTAGTATAATAATACGGCATAAAAGCGTCGAAATTATTATTACGACTTACCGGGTAGATCCATCTTGAAGTCTTCTTTTTTTGTGGTTTCAAAAATTATATTTTAATCAGACTAATAACACTAAAAAAGAGGATTCAGAATCAAATTTTGAATTATTGCTATCGCACTCTACAACTAAAAGAAGTCTTATAAAATAAACTCCATAATTCAATGCGTATATTATGCGGACTCTTAATATTACCAATTATTTGTATCCGACAATATTATTCTACCAGATAACGCGGACAAACCAATACTTCGTATCGGCTTCCACTACATTCCACGAGAAAGTGTTACTTAACGGCACGTTTAACTGTGATTATGTACTAAGCTAATATTATATTTATATACTACCACAATAGACGTTTTCCTTGCCAGTACTAGTACCTATCATTTATACTGATCTCGCGTACGAAAACTACCGGGACAAAAAAATATTCATCAATTTTAATTAAAAATGCTGCACGAAAATGGAAAAGATGTAAATGTTACTTTCGTGAAATGAATCTTATATTTTCATTTTAAACGTTTTACAAATATTTTCTTACTTGAATGACCATGGGTAGTGTTGTATTTTGTAGAACCACTTTTTTAGTTTCCTTGAGTTTAACCGTAAGCCATATTTCTCAACAAAATGACAAAAATCATTATTACACAAAAAAATACGCAAAGTGATATAGTAAAGACAAATAAAAATTATTAGTACATAGGCTAAAAATCCATTGTATAAACATAAAGTCGACAATTAAAGTATTGGGCATATTATCAACTTTTTGTTTGTTGTTGAATCTATGATTTCTTTTTTGTTTAACTTGTGAGAACTCTTTTCTTGAAATGGTATCAAGCAAAATTTGTATATTATGTCTGTAACAATACATTTTTGAAATAACGTTTTTACTAATACCCAAGAAATGATACATACAATCGATTTTCTAAATACAATGTAACAATTTTATTTATGTAATATAAAATATTATAAGTTGAAGTTTATTTCCCAGATGGATAGTCAGAAAGTACAGATCTCAGTTCAATGTGATCTTTTTCATACCTACCTGTCTTATTTCACTTATATTCATCTATTTTTACATGCATATTTATTGGCTTCAAATGCTTAAAATATGACTGTTTCTGTATATTCCATTTTTCATATCAGACAAGATAAAAAAATTTTCAAATATTACAAATGAACTTGCTTAGAGCCACTCTTGATTTCAAATTAAGTAGTATTAGCAATTATAGTATCTCACTTTTAAGCATCCTACAGACATAATTAATTTCACTTAGTGCTATTTATTTTAAAATAATATTAATAATATTATTTTAATAACCCAACTATTTATAATGCCTTTAAATACTTTTACATTTATAGATTGGTATTATATACACAAATCAATCATTAATGTAGATCTAAAACTACTAGTACGAGAGAATAATTCTAAAGCGGTCACACCGCAAACTAGATTGTCTTCTGGACAGTTGGTATATAAGTTGACAATTTTAGCTTTCGTTTTTCAATTTTTCATGATATTGCGCTGCATTTTAAATTAAACAAATTCTTGTTATAAATATATTAATTTATGTCCATCGATATTATCTTAATTAATTTTATTGCGTACGTACTGCGCTAAAAACAATTAAATGTCAATAAATTTTGTCATAACCACAGAGTAGTTTAAAGGAGGCATTGATTCTACCATACGTCGTAACATGTAAAGCGGGAATCTATTTTTGATGTACCTAGTTCAAACATATCTATTTCTTGTAAATATTAGCAGTACATTATACGTTAAATCATGAAATGCCACATTCCAGGTTCCAATGCAAAAAGTAAACATTCTTAACGCATAGTCTCAAAAGTGAGTTTACAAGTAATATGGAACTGCCTATCTGTTATAATTTATATTTTATTCTGCAGTTTTTGGAAGAACCATACATGCCTTAGCAAGGTTTGGATGTGAATTGTATTTGGAAGCCTTATCAGATGCCATACTGCTCAGAACATTGAATGCTACTGAATCTGCTTATTCCATGGTCAGATTTAATAAAAGCTTTTTTTCGTACTATAATTACAACTATTGTTCCACTGATGAAGATTCTGATGGTTTAAAATGTAAAATTTCGATGAAATCCGCCTTAAGTGCTTTCAAGTCACCAACACACATAGATAAACAAGTAGAAAATCTTGAAATAAAATTGGAACCAGAGTCATGCAAATTAATATTTCAATTAAAATGTAAACATGGTGTTGTAAAAACACACTTCATATCAATATTGGATTGTAAAGAAATGAAAAAGGTATATACAAAGGATACAGTGCCAAATAGGTATGTTTTTCTGAACTTGTTACTTACTACACATTTTCAGTATTTTATTTGTATTTGTATATATTTCAGAATATCAGCTCATCAACGAGTATTATCAGAAGCTTTAAGCAACCTTCATCGTTCTAACGAACTTATTACCCTTGAAGCATCAGCACAGTGTCTTTTACTTAGAAATTACATTGATACTACAGTTGATTTCTCCAAACTAATAAGGACACAAATATCTTTGAAACCAGCTGAATTTGATACTTATGCTATAAACTCAGATACTGTGATAACTTTCACATTAAAGGAGTTCAAAGCTCTGTTAGCATTTGCCGAAGCTTTAAATCTGCCAATACAGCTGCATTTTCAAACGACTGGATTGCCAATAGTTTTTATTGTGCAAAATAATGTGACTTTTGAAGCTCACTTCATATTAGCAACTTCAAAAGCAGATGCTGTCACTCAAACAACAGCAACTCAAAACACACCATTCAAAGAACGAGTTAAAAGGAAAGACTCTACCGCAAACAATGACAATACAAGGAAAAAGCCTTATTTGTTACAAGAAGAAAATATTTCTAAATGTCTAGAAGAAGACTCACACTTATTCAATTTTATAGACCTGCCAGGCGATGTAAATTATGAGACTTTAAACGACAACGTACAAAATGAAAATGCTCAAACATCAAAAAATAATTGTGATATTAATTTTAATGATTGCAATATTTCTCCTAATGAAAATCTAATGAACTATGAAAATATACCACCCTCACCTTCTGCTAAGAACACTGTGAAACTAGTATTCAGTAGATGTTTTGAAAAAACATTTGATCTTAGATGCATACCGCGCATTGTATTAGCAGATAATTCGGATAGTGAATAAATATATTAATAATGGCCTTTGTTATGATTTTTTTAGTATTTAATTTTACAAATTAATATATTTTTTATTATTTATATTTTAAATGCAAGTACTATGCTACTAATTTCTTGGGAAAATTAGTATTGTAAGACAAATAAACATTTATTTAATGTGGATAGGATTCCCTTCATCAATCATCGCATGTGAATTCTCATGTTATTTAGCCATTCACATATATGCAATATTTTAAATAAAATGTTTTATTCATGAGCTGCAAAATAAGTGAAGGTGAAACCTAAATATTACCTTGTTGTGCTGAATGCTATTTCAAATGCCATCCCTTTGGGGAGATTATGATATTTTACTTTAACAGGTGCAGGTTTTATAATAGGAATTTATTGACTCTCAAAAGCTTGTAAAACGTGTTCATCCTTGGTACATAAATTAGTTTGCTGACATGTACTGTGACATCATAATCAATAGGATAGAATCAAAGTTCTACGGGAGTTACATGAATTCATTATTCTCTACATCATAATCCTACCATTATTTTTGTTTTTCTAATAAAATTCAAATCTAAAATCATAGATAGTATTTAATTCTGGTATAAGACTGGTCGTTTACAGCTAAATAATTTAGTAACTGTCTACTTTTTTATACATCATCAATTTGTTCCCATAATAGGCTATAGCTTTTAATGAGTTGCTTTTTTTATTAATGACAGTCATTGGAATAAATATTTGTGGTACTATGGTTCGCTAAATTTAATTTGTATGCAATTGTATATCTTTACATATACATACTTCTCTATGCAATCGGATATCACTTGTGTCATCGACAATGCATATTACTGCTTAGAAATTGATCATGATAATAAAACAGTGTTATTGACAAAATATTTAATTTAATAATTATAAAATCTTTAACAATTGCAGTCATATAAATTTGACGATTTAGAGATTTAGAGGTTTTAAAGTACTTATGTACAGCATTTTTTTAAATGTATCACTCAACAAAAATATCATTATTATCTCACATCATAAAAGTAGCTAAGATTATACTTCTATGTATCACCCACACATACTTCAGGGAAAAACGAGAGTTTTCTGTTTGTCCGCACACTTACCTCTAGTAACATTCATATTAATCTATGCACTTACCTATGGCCGACATAACGGACGCTACGAGCGACACTCATCGGCCGCGTACTGTTGAAATAAACCGTGATGCCTATACATGGAAATCCCCAAGATGTTAGTCATTATGTTTACCTTGATTTTTCTCCATAGAAAGTCTGTTATTACAAGTCATTATTATGGAAATGGAAGAGCTGTGGCGGTCGTGTCATCAAGAACAATTTTAAAACAGAATTCATTTTTATTATTTGTCTTTTTACAATGTGTGTCCCGGCAAACTAGTTGATTTTCGAGGTGTTGCAGGTGAAAACTGTCTCCCATTCGCATGTTACGGTACTGTATTTGAGACCAATGTTACAAGTAAAATAATTGGGAATATTGTCGATGGTGTCAGCGGTGTACCCAATCAATGAAGACTTCTGGATAAGAGCATATTCCTTTCTAAAAGGCCGGCAACGCACTAATTTCCAGGATTGTGCATGTCCATGGGCACTGGTCACTTATTCTCTCACATGCTCTATTGCACAGCAACGAGAATCGACTAACATTCGGTTAGTGTCCACATATATCTGGTATTGTTCCCCAGAATTGGCAAGCTTAATAGAAAAGTTGTCTCTATAATAAAACTTTTCAGTAACTTTTTGCAAATTAATTTTGTCATTGCTTTATTTCCCAATGCTATGCGAGTGTACTTGCTATATCAGATCATCTTGAAACAAACTCACGATAATTCTGCTCTATTGACAGCTCATTTGTAGCCTTTGCTTAAAATGTCAAGATTTTTGATTCTATTCAAAAACCAAAGGGATCACCGATTTCTTATTATAATGCCGAAAAAATAAGTAAGAAATATGTAAAATTGGCAGATATGATAATTTCATACCATTTCACATACATACACTAGAAGTGATATTTACCTACTATTGATATTTCCTACTTGCTATTCTATGATAAAAATTATCAAGTGTTTAGGACATAATCCATATACAAAAACGCTACTTGAATGTAAATTTCTCTCTTTGTAGAGTTATCAAATTTTGTTATCTTTAGAAAAATGTGAACACCTATTTCAGCATATTTGAGAATATGACAACACTTCATGTCTGTTCAAATCAGTTTTAAACTTATACCCAATTACGACAATACCAATTTGACAATTGCCAATCTTACTGATCTTATTGAGTGTTTTGGTACAATTACAAACAATATTCTACAGATTTCTGAAAATCCTGCATAACCACAGAACAATCTTCACTCAAGCCATACATAACTCACATCCTCTAAGCAATGGAAAAGTCAACGACTTGCCTTTAAAACTAAGAAAATGATAACAGACTTGTTAATTTGTATTTAAAATGAAAAAACATCCAACGGCACGCACTTTTGGGTATAAAATGAAGTCTACTGTGCCGTGGGCAACCATATTACAACTAACAACTGTTTCAGAATAAATGCATGAGTTAAAAATTCAAATTCTTATAATTTAGGTATATATCAAAAGGATATTTTAAGCAAAATAGATGTAATATACAAACTGGAGCTCGGAACAATGAATCAGTTTGACCTGCACATGGATATGGACACAGCTCATCAAACTTGTTGAAAGGCTCATCATCCTCGTGAAGAGCTAAGGAGGGGTGACACTTGGCAATAGCCGAGGTCACAAACGCGATAATCCATCATCCAGCGCCGTAAATAGAGACGTATAACATAAACTGTATAAACAAAGAGTAATAGAAACAAAAAGCTCGCGACGAAAGCGGAACTGGGAAGACGATTGTATTAATGGTATAGACGCCTAGAGAATTCTTAAAAGATCGAAGATGGTACAAAACAGATTTATATAAAACTCAAATTCATCCTTTGGTATGCTCTAGGGAACGTTCGCGGCGAAGATTTGTCACCTGGTGGTAAAAGTCCGAAACTTTTATTATATATTACAATCATCAAACAATTGTGTTGTATGCTATATCACAGGAAAAATTAACCTTTTAAAATGTGTTATTGTATTTTTAACGTTCCAATACATGCAAGAAGAATAAATTGACGAAGAAGATAAATTAGATAGTATTCAATTATTTTCTACTAAATATTGTCCATTTTTCAGGGCCGAATGAAAAAGGAAATAAATGAATGAATACGTTAATGAAACATATACAACTACGAATCCTTAAAACGTTTAGAAACGACAAATTACAAATATTCGTTTTTGATGATCATATCTAACATATTCTCACTTTTTCTTCTAGCATATAAAGAAGCCAGGTCATTTCTTAAGATCTGCAATTACTAT
The DNA here is from genome assembly GCA_005406025.1 of Eumeta japonica. NCBI lineage: Eukaryota > Metazoa > Arthropoda > Insecta > Lepidoptera > Psychidae > Eumeta > Eumeta japonica. The sequence goes on from BGZK01001062.1 coordinate 144,462, forward strand.
TAGTCCAGAAAATTATTTACTGTTTATCTCTGTCATATACATTTGAAATCTTTGTTTAAACCTCAATTCTAACACTTAACACTCACTTTTTACTAGTTGTGTAACATCGGAAACATGCCCTGACTCTAAGAGCTTTTGGCCTTTCGATTGATATTAGCCTCGCTGTTGATCCTTTTTAATTGCCCAAAACCCATATTTTACAATTTTTAACCACATTAAATTAAAATAAAATAATAAATATCCTAATTTATATACATTTATATGAAACAGTATTTTTAACTTGTTGGTAATGAGTCTGGAATGTTTCATTTTTCATCCACACTGTCGCTACTGTTTTGTGCTGCCATTTATATTTTCCGTATATACCCTATAAACTTGATAATATTTCTGCATGCTATACACTTTTTATTATTAAAAACTTTGAAAATTGCATTTTATAATAAATAGCTACTGGTTGTGCATCGAACACGGTTTAAACTTTGTCTTCAAATAAATTAGGCACTACTGTAGTTCCACATCAATCGAAAAAAAATTAGCACTCTCATATACCATTATAAAGATTAAAAATGTATGTGGTTGATTATATTGCAATTTGTTAAACTATTTGACTTTTGTTGTAAATATAGTTAAGTTACCAACTGTAGTTAGAAACTATGCTAACAGGACTCCGTAGACTTATGACACCCCTCTGAATACTATGCTCTAGAAATGGAATTAAAAGACCAATGATAAGCCAAAACATTTAAAACAATAAATTATTACCAAATCGTCATATAAGAATTCCGCTAAGACTAATAAATCATTTTATAATGGATGCTGACAGAAAGATATTTAAAAACAATATGTCATATTATGTAACAAAGTGGCGCAATTTAAAAAGGTCATAACTGTAAGCTTTGACGAAAGAAACATTACGTTTACATGCGATGGAAGCTTATTTAAGGCCAGACCTAACCTAAAACTTTTACAAATTGGAACCGATTTGCGTTCAATATTACAATTAATAGTATGTACATTGTACTAACATAAGTTTAGAATAAATCTAGTAGGTCCAAAGTGGATTAAAATTACAATTTATTCCGTATATTACACATCTCTCAGCTCTCAACAACATGTCAACAGAGCTGATATATTAAGCAAGATTATTGGATTACATTAACACAGAAAATGTATTAGAGTTTACTACACATGAAAATAAACATTTGCTGATATTACAGCATGTAATACGAATATAAGAACCTCACCACAAGGCGGAGTAAGATAATAAAACTCAGTTTTACTGCATTAGGTTTTTATAGAAAAAAAATATACATACACAAGTAAAAATATTGTACACCTCACAAATGTTGTAGGACTCACAATACTTTCAGAATCACAGTCCCGCAACGTTTTGCATCATGTTATTGCCACAAAAGTTCATTCAACATTTCGCTAATACATTTGAATCCGTTTTGAGCTTTGACTCAAAACTCGATATTGGTTACACTTCCAAAATCAATTTATACAAAAAAATTATTACTTGCACAATTCCTGTAGTTGTCTCTAAGATTATATAAGATGACAAATAAATTGCATTAAATGTCTACTAAAAATTAACACAATAATTTACTCACTACAATTGAACTATTTATAATCCAAATAAAACTCAAGAGAATTATATACATGTACAGAAATCAGTAATGGTTTATATTTTGTTATAATGTTAAGATATAGATGCCATGTAAAAAATAAGTATTGAAAGAATCTTAAATAGATGTTAGATTGAGATTTTATCAATCAATATAATCTAATAAAGCATTAAATTAAAATTTTACAGTACAGAAGTATATAAACCTTCACATTTTTATACAATATTTGGTTAATATTAAGTTATGACAGTCGAAAGCCAGAAACGCTAATGTAATGACTTAACAATTGCTATACCTCGAAATAATATACTGGAGATCGGTCAGCAATAAATTAAAAATTGAAATGCAGATTTGTTTTCCTAGAAAAATTACCATACACTTTATTTATTATTATCATAATAATAGCTAGCTAACATGTCTTAAAAAAGATGAAAAAAGAGCTCAAACTCTATCTCGTTCAATAATATTTATAAGATGCGGCAGCATTACCATATAATTACAGTATCGTGTAATGATCATAAATTTCAACAGAGTCCTAGGGGCGCGGCGCGGGCCGGCCCCGACCGCTCGGCCACCGCCACTCTTTACGAACACTCCTCTTGGCTCTTTCTGACGCATTGCGCTACTTTCCTTTTGAATTCCGCGTACGATTCCCTCCACTCTTTCTGCAAAGAGAAACACAATGAGCGCGTTTTGGTGTGCGGCAGGCGGCGCGCGCGCGGGCGCCGGGCGCGGGCGCGGGCGCGAGCGCGGCGCGCGGGACGGGGCCGGCCGCGCGCTTCTAAAAGCAGTCCTCTTGGCTTTTCCTAACACACCGCGCTACTTTCTTTTTGAAATCCGAGTACCGCTCTCTCCATTCTTTCTGTGAACGCATAAACGACAACGTTAAAACATTTCAACATTGTCACTTTGACAATTATCATTCGGTATACACAGAGTTAACATAATACATACAATGCACTCTAAACGATGTTTGGATATGATATGAAACTGCTTCCACAACTATAAAGATTTTGTTAGTTAACTAAGATATGATTTAACATAATATGTTCGAGTAACTGTACTAATTATTTTTATCTATTACACATAAATTTTAAATACTTAATGAAAAAAATTATAGTAACACATGAGATATAATGAAAATGTTACACGAGATGTGGGGAACATATCCTTTTCACTACTACATGAAACTTCATTCTACACAAACCACCTTCTAAGATTAAGAGTGAGATGAGAAATAATGCTTGAACCATAACCAAAGATCACGCACATATGTCCAAGCCAGTGGCGTGGCTGAGGAGCGAGGGCGGGGGCGGTCCCCACTGGGTGCCACCCGCTTGAGGGTGACACCCAACCATGAAAGAAAAACGAAACCTACAAAACTCCCATAAAATGAAATTACCACCAAAATAAATATACATCTATATGTATATGTTAATATAAAGGAAAATATGTAAACTAAAACTCTACTTTTGTTTTTAAATTATTATATTAATAGCTCTTCATTCCTGTTTGAAGTTATATATTTGAAATCTACCAAATTTTTATTTATTTTAACTATCTTTATTTTTGTAATGACACCATATCATCTATATCTGCCTCCTGTGTTAGCTATGCCACTGAAACAAATCAACTAATCTAATAAATATGAGCCACTGATCACGCTGCTCTCCAAAATAATCCTCCGTATAATAAAAATATTTTGATTATCAGACTATTGATGTACCAAACTTGGTCTTGATTTCAGTTTTGTTACAACATATACATTATTTTCTTGAAATAATTTTTCATTTTAAATATTCAAATTCAAGAAAATTTTAAGTATATTTTTACATTTAGGTTCCCCTTTGTATTCTTCAATCTCTTCAAACATCTCTTGCTATAACTTCATAGCATTCATTATATTTGATAGCATAGTAGTTACATGTTATTGATACATTTTTTTAATAACTACATTTGAATTGAAAAACATTTAATCTACAATAATTAATCATGCTTAATACTAAAAAAATATTGTAGTTGTAAGAAATATGTTAATTGTAAGTTAAATATAGTCATTTTTATTAGCAACTATTTATTTTGATGAAAAATTTACAATTTATAATAAAAAGTTGATAATTTAACAATTAAGCTCAGAAATCCATAAAAATTCCATACCACTTTAACTTAAAATTTCTGTATCTCAAAAAGTATTAATATTAACGATTTGGTGCCTAAGACTTTTTTGTAGGAAATAAAATTTCCTACAAGTTTGTCATTTACAATTTTTCTGTAGCTAGTGTTGTTTACGAGGTGAATCCAAAAAAACGCGAATTTTTGTAGAGCGTTCAATTCTGAAGAAGACCTGTCTTTGGGCTAGATAATCCCATTAAATTCCTCTGAGTTATAAAATTTAAAAGAAAAAAAAATCAAGTCTTACGTGTATTTTAAATGGGAAATCTTTACACGCCTTGGTCTAGTACTTAATATTAATATTAAGGGTTCAAACTTTCAGGGAATTTTTTTTACGGTACTTCCAACAAAATTTCACCATGGGGCCGAAAAAAAAAAAAATAGTTCAAAAAAAAAAGCACCCTAATGTAACATGATTTCTTATGTACCTATCTAATATGGATGTATGATATTTTATTTCGAAATGAAAAACATTAAAATATCTCAATTTTTATAAAAACATAACACAACCTATTTTTTTTTTATTTTTCATAGGTATACAGTGCTAGGCACGAAACTCTGCCGCTCTGAATTGCCTGCAAGTGATGTAATGCTTAGGTTTTATGCTCCACGATCCTTCCTCCTTCTCCCCCGTATCCCGTATTAAACTTCATCTATACAAACTGCAATTAACACAAGAATTCAAAGAGTCTGACTTCATAGCACGGCTCACATTTGCTAATGAAATGCTTAATCGATTTTCCAATTTTGACAATATCCTTTTCTCTGATGAAGCCCATTTTCATGTCAATGGGTTTGTAAACCGTCAAAATTGTCGTTACTGGCACAGTGAGAATCCAAAACACCAAAAACTGTTGCATGGTCCTAAAGTGACATCATGGGCAGCATTTTTTAGCAGAGAAATAATTGGTCCATTTTTCTTCGAAAATGCGAAAATTCAAGAATAGTGAATTCTAGGACTTATTTCAGCAAGACGGAGCTACCAGTCACACATCAAATGGCTCCATGGCGGTTGTAAAACAGATGTTAAAAAGTGATTTCGAAAAGAGGTGATATCCCATGGCCCCCATGTAGTCCAAACATAACGCCTTTTGACTTTTTTTGTGGAGATACTCAAACATAAAGTCTACAGCAATAATCCGAGGAACATCAGTCAGCTCGAGGAGAATATTCTTGGAGAAATTGCAGCAATTCAACCGGCATTACTGAAGAAAGTTTTCAATAATTTCCGTTTGCGGTTAGAGGAGTGCCATCGTAGAGAGAGTCATCATTTAGATGATATTATTTTTAAGAAATAGTCTTCATTTATATTACTTTCCAGTGCCTCAGTTTTAACTATTTTTTTAGATGCATGTTCTATTGCGCCACCCTGTAGATTATGTATGTATGTTTTCTTTTAATAAATAATATAGCTTATGTATGCATATATAAGTATCTAACTCGTTTTCAAATACATCATAATATCCTCTCGCATTCGGTAGTCGGTCAACAAAACTCGCTACGCGAGTGGGCCGCACTGTGGTTCGGTATTCGCGCAACGAGACGTCCACACCTAGTAGTTGCCAATAATACTATTAAGTAAAGAACTTAATTATTAAGAGAGCCACATCAGATTTTTGACACCTAACTGCAGGGAAACCCACAATCATATTTCAAATCTAGGGATTTGAATTGTAAGCCATCCACAGTGATCCAGTGTGGGTTGAGGCTATTGAGAATATAATTTTTTATATGGTTGTAAAAACCAGTAGTATACATTCCCTGCACAAGCAAAATATAATTCACCTTATAAACATTTTTATAACTGCAATGTTTTATTCCTTTAAGAAAATTGATGAGGATAAATTTTTTTATTAAATCCATGAATAAGTACAAAATTTTAGGTGATAAATAAATCAATTTATTGATAAAAATTCACTAGTATACAAAAAACATGGTTATTTTAGTCATATATTTGGACACTCGTAAATAAATCCAAATTCATGAGTATTTCCCATTGACCGACATTTGGAAAAACGTTTCACAAAAAAAATGTAATATTTAAAAAAATTAAGATGTTCAATTTTTTTTCAAAAGATCTTTTGAAAAAAGTAAAACAACAAATGCTTTGGAATACCCAAACCGATATATAGTCACCATTGGTATCATATGCAGACAAAAATTGTGAAGACAAGTTTGCATGATTTCGAGTCCTATTTGCACTTAACTGTTTTCTTTATTTATTCAATTCTTTGCAGATATTATTATTTATAAAATCTACCTTTCAAAATATCCATTTTATTTGTCAAGTTTTTAAAAATACAAAACATGATCAGCAGATGTCCTTACAAAGTGACAAACTCTTATGTCCTTAATTTTATTACATGATTTTTTTCATATTTGTGATGATGAATTCATGTCTTTATATTAACAACTAACAGAAATACAAAATAAACTATTCTGAAAAATTTAATATTGAAAAAATAAGAGGCAATTAAGACATTTTCAATTTTGTATGATTCGACATGATAACATGCCCTTTTATTATCACCACGTTCCATTATAATAGTGACACTCCTCAGCCTTTCAACTATGCCACCATACAAATAACTGTCCAAGGCATCAATGGGCGCAACCAAAATTCATACTTGCCAACATTTACATTCATAAATTTTAAGTCTGCTGTACATAGAAAAATATATATATATATATATATATATATATATATATATATATATATATATATAGATACAGCTTAATGAAAGAAGTAAAAATAAATCTCATAAAACAAAACAAAGGTTTGCAGTTACATGCGTAATAGATTGATTTTTATGCGATTTATTAACATACCATTTTCTGACATACATTTTATATATAAACACAAAGTACAAATTTAGCTAAACTACTCCAGTGTACAATTGACAGCCTCCAGCATTTAGATGAGAAAAGTGTCAATAACTGTCATTCATTTGATATAGACAAACTGACATACCACATTATAGGAATAAAAGTAAATACACTAACCGCGGCATCGACGTTGGCGGGACTCTCGTCGTTTGGGTCAGCGAGCATGGAGATGACACTGATGAGGATAGTCTCGACTGTGTGCACGGGCAGCCACCTCTCAGAGGCCTTCTCATACCCCCACTTATCATCGCCCGGCTCGTGAAGTATTGATATGCAAACATCGCCATTCTTTTCAACTGCAATTCATATGTATGCATCTTTAATATAATTTACCAGTCTTCGATGATAACTTTATAAGTCTCCACAGAGCCCACTTCTCCTAATGTCCATTACATGTAATGCTAAATATACCAGTTTTCTAGAATCCCACTTAATCCCAAGATTAGTCTTTCATTTATACTTTGAATCGGAAATGATGAAATCTTACCTTCTTATCTGTTTGAAAATGTCGAGTTATGTCCTACTAGTTACGCCACAATCAATTTCAAAGAAATATTAATATGTAAATATTTGTGTAAATAAAATTTGTGTAAACTATAATGCTCCATACATCTTCATCATATTAAATTATAACCAAGAGAAATTATTTATAGTACCCATTAAAAAAATATTCTATTAACAATTATTAATACATGTCTATAAGAACTACTATTTATTTTTATTAAAAAATGTTAGCATTTTTTATTCCATAAAAACATGAATAAAGCTGTATTTAGTCTTTCAGAACTTTGGCAAAACTAACAACTTGAAATCCATACAATGTATAAAGTTTCGTTTTCAGGTATCTCCATATAGGTCACCAAATGGAATCATAGCGCTCAGAAGCACCAAGAACAATAATTTGAAGCTTTTCATTGTATTTAGTGGATGTGTAATGGCATTTTATGTTATTAACAAATGATTTATTTACACAATGGTCATTATGATAGCATTTTAATTATGTATAATGTAAATCAACATATTTATAACATTCAAAATTATAAGCAAATGGTTTAATAAGTTTAAGGCCTAAATATATGAAGGGTTTACTGTAATTTATTAACAATAATAGAACACATATTACTCTACCATTATATTTTAATTAATAGAATTAACTTATATCGAATCAGTAATATCTCGCTGGTCACAATATAACAACATATCTTGGTACATAAAATTTTTCATATGACTATGAATTAGTCAAATGAATCAAATAATAAACTACGCTTCTATTCATACTTTTAAATTTATAATTCACTACATTACATAAAAATAAACCAAATAAAAAAAAATTATAAAAGAACTGAATAAATTGTGTCAGAAATCTTAGCATCTACAGCAATTTAAAAATTAAAAATAATAAATAGTATACATAAGCGACATTTCTAATGTTTTTTTTTTATTTGTATGAGTCACAGATATAACGTAGAATAGCACACTTAATCTGTACCCTGAAATAGAAAATTATGATTTCTTTACCAAAACTAATCCCTTAACAATGTACCAAATTTTGGAATACTTACTATTCGGATGCCATATTTCAGTGACAAATTTCATTCGTGGTGGCCTCAAAGGGTATTCTTTTGGAAAATGTAAATGTGCTTTAAAAAAACCTCCCTCGCTGAAAAATGAAGAACATCTTTAACTGCACGCTAAGAAAATAAACTAATTTATTTGGTGGATATGTGAAATTATATAGATCTCTCGTATATCAATGCTAATTATAACCTCTAATCATTACAGTAGAGCACACTAAAATTTGTTTGAAACTCAATATTTTTAATGACAAGAACTTTTCTTTAAATGAGTTACTGAATAAATTTTGTGTTATCTTTTAGCTTTCAAATAATAAGAACCTTATACCTACAAAATCTATGTAAAATAGGTAAAAAAGGAAAATCTTATTTGTATGTTAAAATAGTACATGTAGAAGTTGATATCCAACTTTCAAATCATAAAATAGATTGTACCATGTGGAAATATGTAATCTCTGCCTACCCTTCTGTTGAAACAGGTGTGACTTATAGTAATAATAAAACCATAAAATAAATTAACATAAAATTTTGAAACCTTTTGTCATTCAAAGTGACGACTCATTTATTTACATGATAAATTGTCATTAATCTCTACAATTAGCTATAGAGACATATCTACACATGACTGATGATTAAGCAATTATTAATCACAAAGATAAACATTTAAATTTAATGATTTTACTTGTGGATATAAGTAAAAAAAAAAGTATATTTTACAAAATAATACACCACTCATGTGTTACACATAATACCACACATATAATATTTTGATCACTTACTATAATGTGTCTGGTGGGCCAATAATAAGAACTTCCCATCTATATATATCATTGTCGTCTATTAATCCAGCAGAAAAACCTTCTACCGGATTTTTGTTAAGTTCTGCAATAAGGAAAACAAATACAACTCTAAAATATCTTTATTATTCGTATATATTCATATATCGAATTGACGAAATACAAAAGATTAAAGTGAAATTAAAGAATCCGATTCAAACGTGGGAGATTTTGGCACGAGACGACTGTCATAAGCTCAGTAAAAATATTGATTTTATTTTAGCGAAGTCTAACAACTTCATAAGATAAATTTAAAATTTACGAGTACACTGTGCTTTCAATTTAACATTACTCAGCGATATTGGCATGAAGTATTTATTTATTAGCAAAATTCGACCCTTTGAGGTCAATGATTCGATGGACAATCGTACGATGCTCGATTCTATAGTGATTTAAATTTATAACCCAAAAACACAAAAGTAGCTTACCTGCGAGTTGCTTTTTTAGTAAAAGCGAGGACTGTGGCTCTGACATTAATTACAATTGTGAAATTTACCCTGGCGATACGAAACAAATTAATTTCTACAAAAGATGGCTGGCTAAATTTTGTACAGGTTGTGAAACATATGAGTCGTCCTGCTTGTTTCCGGCTTATGTGTTACCAGTTAAGAAGTTCGTAATACACTTTTAAATAAATAAATAAGAAATAAGATTCGGGTAACTCTACATAAAAATTATTGCAATTTATTACAAGTATTTCAATATCAATTTCAGTGTTGGATTTAACATCAGTCAGAAGTTCTGAAAAATATACAATTTTCTTCAATTTGTGATTTTAACAGCTACAGTTAATTTAAGAAAGAACAAGCGTTATTTGGAGAAGTTTCTGAAAGTAATAAAAAATATCTATGTTATTCTTGATAAGACACTGTATGTACCGATAACCAGGAATATAAAATTCAGTTTGTGTTGGCTTAATTCCTTGAACATCAATAGATTTTATAGTCTATTTTTTTTTTAATATGATAATTCTAAACGCAATCAATCTATTAATTAGTGCATAAAATAAAATGTAAAAGGAACGTAATCCTATAGGTCTCTTCACTCTACGTATTAACCTTAAACATCAAAGTATTTTTAAAAGAGCTGTCAAAATATGTGCCACATGTTGATGTTTGCTGTAAAAAAAATTCCAGTATCTGTTACATCTATGGAGTGCCTCTCTAGAAAGACACTCTATAGATACATATTTTTGTTACTTAATTACCATACTAACTAGCGGCTTATACAAAACACCTATACTCCAAATTTCATTATTGTACATTTTGAAGTTTTTGAGTAAAATGGCTGTGACGGACGGACGGACGGACTTCTATATAATTATCTATTTATTAGACCCTTTAATAACAAACACACTTTCTAATAAAATTTTCAATTATTTTCTGAGAAAAAAGTTATGAATAACTATCAATTTTTCGGAGACAATGTGAACTGTATCTTCGCATACTAATGCACTACAACACACTATTAATACACACACAATTCACTACTACGTAGAATTGCACTACAGATTAAAACAATACGTTGTTAACTTTCCATGTTTCCCGCACATAATAGTTATAAGCACTTTAGTCACTTATAAGTAAAGAAACAAGTAGGTACGTCGACTATTATTAGATATTAAAAAAGTGTAAAAATTGCATCAGTAAAAGAGCTTATCTTCATGGTACTTACGTCTTTTTGTTGAAAAGCACAATTTTTGGCAATAACTCAAAAATAAAAATTCGATCATGTTGAAAAAAATTTTCGATGAAAGTATTTATTAAGCTTTTTTTTTTGTTTCCCTCTTGCGGTGAGGAGGAGGTAAAAAATGTCTATCCTGCACACCTTCGTGCCCGTACGCGTGGCTAGTGTGGGACTGAAACTCACTAAAAAAATCCTCCTGAAAGTGAAGTAATTGGGTCGGCTATGCTATTTAGTCGGTCGAGACAAGTCGGATGACAAGTCAGACGACTTTAATAGCTTCACCGAGTGCGGCCGGACGGCACATGCGAGTGCCGACGGCGCGTGACATGCGCTATGGACGACGCCTGGAGGGAGTCGTCTCGGCATAGAATGTCGCAGGAAACCGTCACGGGTCGGTTCTCTTCCCTCCTGCCCGGCCGGAGGCGGTTAGCGGCGGCCGGGTGGAGTAAGGGAGCTTAGGTCGATGACCTGACTGACGGATAGACCTACTCTAAGTCAGTCATGCATATCGTTGACGTCATTAAGGCTTTCAACTGCCGCTGTAAGAGCGTCAGGTGGATCGGTAAGTACGTTCCGTGGCCTATGGATAAGGTGGGTGGGAGACGGCGGTTGATAGTCAACCACCGTGCGAAGGAGCGCATTGGGATGTGATCCCGCGATGTCGTAGAATCGCTTCGATGCTTCCTTCATATACTTGGAAATAGTGGGGAGTTCTAAGTCCCAATGGAGAATTGAATTACAAACACACCAATGTGCATCCGTTGCGGCTCCACAGAACTTATTCTGTATTACCTGTAGTCTATGTAGTGCTTTCGGAGCGGCGTGAGCGAAGACGGGAGACGCGTATGTCATCACCGCCCTAATGCACATTTTATATATGGTACGTTTATTACGTCTAGATAGTTTACTTTTTCTACCGAGCATGGCCCCGAGCCTTGCTTTGTAGAAAAGTGCAGTATTTCTAACACGCTCGATATGATCTCGGAAGTGAAGATTTTTATCGAGCGTGACTCCTAAGTATTTGTAGTTCCGTTGCCACGGAATGTTCGCATCCAACATTTTAAGATTGGGAGTGTTTTTGTCGACAATGAGTCGACTCCTAATCTTACCATACTTGAATTGTATGGCTGCTAATTTGTCGGGGTTTACTTCTATCCTCCACTTCCGGAACCATTGACCTAGCTCGTCAATGGCCCTCTGGAGGGGGAGGAGGGTGAATCGGGTGCTTCTATTCCTACTTCCGTAAAAGAGTGCGGTATCGTCCGCGAATAACGCGAGTTGGACGCCAGACGACGACGGTCGCGGAATATCGTTTGTGTACGCGGAGTACAGCAGGGAAGAGAGGGCGGAGCCTTGAGGAACTCCTGCTCTCATAAGACGTCTTGTCGAGTGAATGCGCTCATGCCTAAATGTGAAATGTCTATTTGCTAAATAATTTTGAATAGTGATTATGAGGCGATCTGGTACTTGGAGGGAATATAACTTATAAATCAGACCTGCGTGCCATACCCTATCGAAGGCCTTGGCTACATCAGAGAAGACAGCTACGGTGCTACGTTCGGTTTCAAAGCCCTCCGAGACATACTCTACTAAGCGGAGAACTTGCTGTGAACAAGAATGGGCTGGGCGAAAGCCGAACTGTTCATCTATGATAAGGCCTTTCCCTAGGAGGTGATCGCTAAGGCGAGTTTTGAGAATTTTCTCGAAAAGTTTGCCCAGACCTCTCAGGAGGCTGATCGGTCTGTAGCTGGCAGGGAGGTCGCGTGGTTTCCCTGGCTTGTGGATGCCTATAACCTCCGCCTCCTTCCAGGCGGGAGGAAAATAGCAATTTTTTAGGCACGCGTAAAAATCGCGACCAGTAAGCTTAACAACGGTATAGAAAAGCATTTGATTGCTTTATTACTAATACCATCGAGGCCCGGTGCCTTTCTGGTGTTAAGTGATTTCACTAGCATTTGGACTTCGCTGAGTGAGACGGGAGCCAGATCGTCTTTAGGTTCGAGGGAGGTTTTTTGGAGAACCTCTTCTTCGATGCGACTGATATGAGCGATGTCGTGCGGAGGGGAAGCCTGAGAGCATTGAGTCTCTATAGAGTCTACAAGTACTCTGCTATTTTCGCGTCGTCTATGGCCACGGAATTATCAGGTTTTGAGTGGGGGTATAGGGTATATCCCTCGGTTTTGAGCGCTTTGGTAACTGCCCAAAACGCTTTGGGGATGGTTTAATTTCCTCCATGAGGTCGCTCCAACTCTCATTTCAGATTCCCGAACGCGAGCTTTCACTGCGCTGGAGAGCCGCGCTCTGGATCTGTACTGGGAGTGGGATATGCTCGCGCGGCGCAAAGCCGCGTTTTTTGCTCTTATCAATTCGAAAATATCGGGCGGAAACTTCCGGCGATCCGATGATGCCGGAACCTCCCGGCCACTGTCCTGACGTGGTTGGTAAGAGCACCTATGGCAAAGTCAATCTCGTCTGTAGACGCGATGTCATTGGGAATGCTGTTGAGGTTTGGAGTGTCGATTTCCTCAAGCGCGGTCGACACTCTTTTCCAATTAGTAATTTTACGGATGGGAATAGGCTTCCCGCCGTCGGGAGGTCCCATTTTTAATATAACCGGCCGGTGGTCAGACGTGAGACAGTGTATTGTCTCAATACTATTGAAATTAAGTGCAACTCCTTTAGTGAGTGCGATATCTATCGTCGAGGGTCTACGTGTGACGACATGGGGAAAACATGTCGACGTAGAGGGCGCGATGATTCCGAAGTCTAGTCTGTCTCCGAGTTCGTCGAGTTTAATTCCGTTATAAATGTTAGATGGGCAGCCCCATCTTATGTTTTTACAATTGAAATCACCGAAGAGGATGACGGCATCCCCTAAGGTAGAGGGCTCTTAGGTCGCGCCGGAGCAACCGTTATTTATTAAGCGTTATCTTCGTAATTTTTTCATACTTTTTGGACTTGCGGTTTAGAAAATAGAGAGGGGAACACAACTTCTGCTATTTTCGTAGCTACTATTTCCGAAATTATTCCCGTAATCAAAAACTTTGCTAAAAAACCTTAAAGTGTTTTTAAATGAACTGTCGAAATATGTACTACACGTTGATGCTTAGAAAAAATATATTTTTTTGCTTCTGTTATATGTATGGAGAACCCCCTAAAAATATTTATTTTTCATATTTAACAACCAAACTAAGTAGACTCCTACACCACAAATTTCTTAAACATACGTCTTGTAATTTTTGAATGAAATGCTTATGACACACGAACGGACGGTTGGATGGACGGACAGACGGACTTGACGAAACTATAAGAATTACGTTTTCAGCATTTTGGCTTGGAACCCTAAAAAACCTTCGCGAGCCTACATAGAACACATTACCAAAATTCCACCGTAATGGGATCAATGGTTTAGGTAAACATAGAAGATAAACATACAAACATTCGTTGTAAAATATTTTAATTCTTTCACATTTTGTACAAATCATTTTCAATCTCAATTTCGATCTTGCTTTTGAATCCGAATAATAAAAGAATTCCCTTTATATATATATATATATATATATATATATATATATATATATATATATATATATATATCCTTTGAAATATGGGTCGATGTCATGAGTTCATACAAAAATATATTTGAATAAAGCACTGTATTTTTTTTTCAAATTCTCAATTTTTCGAAGCAACTTTTCAATTTTACTTTTTCTAATAAGTTTATTCGGGATAGTACCAACTTTCAAAAAAATTAATTAGCAAAATCAGTCCAACCTTTCTCAAGTAATGCGTTCATCCATGAACAGTTTTTCATTATTTTCTATAAATTATTAGTTGTAGTTAACGATTCAAATCTGACTATATCTTTTTACATAAGAACATTCGACTGGACTTACTGATGACCGAATAGATGTTTTCACGTTAAGACAAAAACAAACAAATACAGTACAACGCACGAAACTTTGCAGCTCTGAATATATTGCGCAGGTATTACCCTCCCCATCCCCTTCCTTCTTCTTCCCCTCGTTCCCATTTTACCCCATTGCGGCACTGTCGTGACAACCTTTACAGCGGCAAAGTTTCGTGGGTTGTAGTGTTTGCTATGGACTGCCGCGTTCTTAGCGATAATTTATAAATAAATGTATCATTTGTTTTATAAAACGAACGAGGTTAAGAATTCTTTTGTGTTTTTATTGTATTGTGTGTGTTAATCAAACAATCCGAATAGCTGTGTTTTTATTACCCGGGTAGGGATTAGTCGTAAAGAATTATATGTTTTGTCTATTTTTGTATATTTATGATGTTTTTTAAAATATTTGTTTAGCTTGTATTTTATCGTACTTTAATTATAAATACGAAATCATTGTGATGCGCATATGAATTGCATATAAAATTGTGCCAGGACTCAATCAGAGGCTGAGAACTGCGGCGATCGTTACGGTAGGTCTGCGAATCGGTGAACCGAGCGCATGTGGCGCTCATGCGTCAAATATGCAAAATGCATGGCCACGCTCCCTTGATTAAAATATAGTAATATGCAGCTCATATATGCAGGCGGATGAACCATTTATAAACTGCAGCGGAATAGGTGCATCCGTCGCAGTCATACTCCGACCGCCACTTGTGAAGCTCTTGCTGCAGTATATAAGTCTGAACATCGAAACGTTGTTCATCATTTTGCCGATACACCGCAAAAATCCGTATTCCGATGCGACTGTGAAAGAAAATCCGAAGTACGGGCTCACGCAGCGGTGTAGAAATCGCCGTTACACTAAACAGAACTTTTATTTATATGCGTAAAACGACAAAACTACTAGGTTCTTACTCAAATTGTCAGCTGACAAGTATTCGCTCCGTGTGATATTATAAAGGGGGGAGAATAAATCGAAACCCAGAGTTTACAGCGGATAATTTAGACGTTTCAAGAATTGTTTCAAACTTTTGGGCAATCAAATACAGATGCATTTTTTTAAAGAGCGAAGAGAGCTCCCAAGCCGCTCCGAAAAAATATTTTAGTGGGTAGTAGATAAATTGAGACACGACAAGCGTACTGTGACCTGTCATAGCAAATTTACACCCTAGTTTCAATATTTACTAAAAGTGGGATGTCGATCGGGCAGCAGTGCAAAGAGCTCTTGTAATTGACAGCGGTAACCCCGAAATGAGCGTCGAATCTGCCAGTCCATAATAGTTTATATCCTGTTATTCTGCAGGAGTTGAGCCAGTTTGATTTTAAGGTTTCCTGAACTAATACTTATTACTCTATTTTGTACTCCTTAGTACATCATTTTAGTTCTGTTATTATTCAATCCGCGCTCCTTGTCAACAGCGAGATGTATTTGGGTAGGTGGCGTCCAATTGGGGGAACGGGGGGGCCGGATGTAAACATAAAATTGCTTCCAATCTTACCATCAGGTGATGGCATTTGAAGAGTACTTTTATTTTTCCTCTCTGTTCCTACAGAGCCTGAAGTTGCAGGCGAACTCGGAGTTCTCCGAGCACCTGATCGTTGGGAGGACGGACATCAGTGTTTTAATGTCCTCTTCGAAGGATGCTGCTGGGGCCTCGGATACCCTCTAACGGTTCTAAGTCTCAGTAAGACTGTTAGAACCGATCCTAATGGGAAAAGGTTTTGTGGGGTCTTATACGATTTTTATTTGCAAAAACTGAATGGATTTGTATAATTAGTAGTTAATACATGCGAATATGAATCTATGTGAAAACACAATATTTTTAAAACCTTGACATTTAAATTAAAACATTACTTTTGTTCCCTGAAAATATAACTCTTTTAATGGCGGTATCGCACTAACGATTTTTGAACGTGTTTAGAGCGAAGCGATTAGTGAACGTCTTGACAGCGAGCCGCCGCGCTTGCGCAACATATTACCCGCGAAAAAGCAACGAGAACTCGCCGTTCGATTCGTGATTTGAAATCAGTAACAGAATATAATCTGTTTATTGAATATTACAGATTATTACATCTGTTCCAAAATTACGCAAAACATTAAAACATAAAATCATTAGTGTCAACTGTAGTAATTACAAGGTACCTACTAATTAAAATTGAACGCTCAATGGAAAATTTTAAACACTTCTTTATTGTCTGTGCTTGTCTTGTTTGTAATTTTCGGGAGCGTATACAACCAGACACCTACAACGCTGTGTAAGGTTTTAGCTGTGCAACCGCGACGAGCTCGCTGAGCACTTTCGACGAAAAATAGGTTCACTAATCGCATCACTCGAAATATTCTTAAAAATCGCTAGTGTGATATCGCAGTAAAAAAAGAAAGCTATACACGATCGATCGAGAACACATATTTTTGTGTTAGGCACCATAACTATTTTTTCTCTACTACTGCACAATTTGTATAGTAAAAAAAAAAACTATAAAACGTGCATTGAATGCTAAATACATAAGATAAAAATTAGAAACATTAATGACATGTACATTTTTCAATAAATTATGAAAAATAATAAAAGTAAAAATTATAGAGCAAGAAAAAAAGCATAAATTGAACATACAATTTCCGCTCGGAAAACTTTAGTCGTTTCTGGGACAGTCTATCGCACAATGAAGTTCCTGAGAGAATATCGAGCTTACAAACAAAACTATTGAAACTATATAAAAAACATTTAGTTGAATAAAAGCAGCATGTCAGCACTAAATTTTTAATTGTTAGCTAAGAAAATGGGTGGGAAGGGAGAAGGAAAATATGGAGTGGGATTAAGAGCAAGAGAAAGCGTGGAGCGATAGGGGGAAAAAAGGTGCGGCAAAAAGTTTGGAATAGGATCACTATCGGAACTAGTGATGTACAGGACTAGGATTTAGTAAGATCGAAATTTCATTCACGATTCTTTATCTACATGGTTAAAAGCTAGTAGTTTATACATTATGAATGCATTAATCAATTGATATTATTCTTTTTGATTATGTTCTTATTGTTCAAAAGAATTATTTTATTGGGCCACAATCTGAAGCCAACACGATCATCCAATAAGAGTAAAATTAAATATTTCTCCTCCTCCCACTACTCCACAATTCCCATGAAATTTTCAAGGAAGAATCATCAAAATTGGTCAATTATTCATTCAAAGGGAATAACTAAAAACTAAGCACTAATTGAAAGAAGTAAAGACTAGTTGCTAATTCCTTCATATCTGAAAGTTTACAAAGTTAAATAAACAGGTTATAAACTTGAGAAATTGCAATTGAAATTAGTTACACTGACATGTAACTAATTTCTAATCGAGCTATTTGAACCCGAAAACAAATTAGTTTTAGAGCCGAATAGCAATGTTTTTACATTTTAAGGTTATATACAAAAAACAACTTTAATGGTTGTAACACACGAGAATAATCTCAGTGTTGAGGTTGTCATTGTGCTGTGTTTATAAAAACACAGCACAATGACAACTTTGACTAAGGATGAGGCTAATAGTACTTTTTAATAATCATTTGAACAACTTAGTTGGATTACATCCACGGATATGCTTCCATTAAATGTGTCTCTTGCATATGACCTATCTAACTACAATCTTATTCAATAACTTATGAGTTTTCAAATTTGTGCCCACAAGAAAATTATATACAACAAAAATTATTAGATGTCTTAATGAAACTTCAATAATAAATACACAGATGTTCTAGTCAATATTAATTTTAAATTTTCACTATGATTCTAGTTTAAATTAAGAATTTTGCTTAAAATTGATTACAGTAGATAAGGATTAGTAAAGATAAAATCATTTCTTTGAATCAAAATGTATTTGTACAATCATTTATGTTCATTACAAATTTACATTGGTCTTAGTTTTGATTTTTTTATTTTGAGTGCCATGATCTCCATTCACTTGCTCAGATTTTCTCTTATTTTTTTTATTATTTTTCTTGCTTTTAAGTGACACTTCAGTGATAGGTTTTTTTACATCAATCTCTTTAGATTTTGTCATCACATTACTCTTATTTGTGCTTATTGTATTCAACAATTTATTGAAATCCAATGATGAATCAAGATGACAACTTTCATGGAAAGCTTTTATGTTGTTGATCAATTTCTTCAATATTAGAAAAAAGTTATTCTTTGCTGTGAAGTTTGCATGATTACCATTCAAGCTGTTGATTATAGTTTTATTTAAAAGCTTTTCAATATTTGAAAGTTTAATTTTGACAACTTCTGATTCCGGTTTTGACCTTTTCAATGTACGATAGAAGCCTATCAGTAACTCTAAGCCCTCATTTCTTCTAAATTGTCTGACAGTACTATTAAAGGCGTTTTCAATTAATAGAGGTGCAAGTTCATAATTGCCTACCCAATCAATTTGTAATATGCTATGAAAAAATATTATTGGGACTGAACAATTTCTGTTTTGGAAGAAACTCTGTAATGATTCTTTGTAAATGTCCACCAAAGAAGCAAGAGATTCGTTTTCGCTGGTTTTAGTCTGAGTTACAATTTTCGTAGCGCAATGTACTACAAAAGATCCACAATGCGTTATGACATCGCCTATAGCTTGAAAAAGAAAATGTGACCTGGTTCCTTTTTCGATAATAGATTTAAGATAGTCACAAAGAATACCAATTGTAACATTTTCAGTGGATGAGAATTTCCTTACTTTTGTCAATATTTTTATGGTTTTTCTACATCTGTTTTCTAAGTCTTTAAACTGATTGTCCTGTATACTAAATTCTAAGCATCGAATCAATGGAGCTATCATACCCAAACATACATCCATTGGTGGATCTTTTTCTAAGTAAATGTCAATTAAATCAAGAACTCTTATTCTGAAATCTGAAAGTGCTTTCTTGTCTTTTTTTTCTTCCTTTGATTTCTTATTTCTAGGTTGATGAAACAACTTAAATGCCTCAGATAGAGCTTCATCTAATTTTCGACCCTCTTCTTCATCTATCATATCAGCATCTATACTTTCAGCATCAGAATCCATAACCGCATTTCCTAGCGCTTTTTGAACTGCCAATCTTAATTGTTCTGGAGTTTTCATATCTTCGTCCTCATCATCTTCTACTTCTGTATCACTATCATTTTCATCGCTTTGATTTTTAGTATCACCATTTTCTCCTTCATTGATCTCATCATCAAATTCGTTACTATCATCGGATTCATCATCATTATATGTTAGAGGATTATTTTCATTGTCTGGATCAAGAACAGAGATAATCTGACCTATTGCATTTGGAGTAAGATATTCCCACAGTAATCGAAATACACATTGAACTACAGATCTTAAAATACTTGATTCTGTTGATAATACAGACAAAAGTACTTCAACTAATACTTCAATCCATTCCGGTTCATCTTCCACTAAATCACCCTCCTTGTGTTGTTTTTTACCTTTTCCTTTTATATCCTTCTTATAATGTTCATAGCAACTTTTCAATTCTTTTATAGAGCTCTTAGCCATTTCTATACTTTTTGGTTCTGAAAAGAGGTATAAGCCTAACTGCCAAAGAAGAATAAGGAATACTTTTTCCACTTTTGTTTTATTCTCATTTTTATTGACCGTCTGAGATAATTTCATCAACATTTCCCAACACTCCATGTTTTCTTTGGAGAACTGCTTCATCATTTTTTCTTTTATCTTCTCATTGGCCATGTTCGAATTTATAAACTCACACAAAGCAGACAAAACTTCAAGTAAGTTATCAACATTGGAAAATCTTGAAGAAAAGCAACGGTAAAATGAAGATTTGATAGCACCTGAAAAGAAAATGGTAATTTAAGTATTCTTAGATTTGAAAACACTATTGCTGAAACAAAATATGTACATTTAATTTGAATCCTAAGTATAATACTGAAGTAAATTTAAGCAAGGTCTATTCATTTCTTTTCTATGGATTGAATTTTTCGTAGCCTAACTAGATGCCATGCCCATTTATAAAATCATCTCTATTTCACTACACCAATTCGCAAGTTTTTTTTTTATTATAATAATAATTTATCTGGCCAGGTTTCGGATAAAATAGCTTTTACCTGCAGCTACGTTCGCATGAACATAAACAAATTCTTTATTCTTTTATACCAATTGATTATTGGCCATCAATGCCTAAAAGAAGATTAAGATTAACACTGGTCTGGGATTGGGATCAGGAATAGAACTGGGATTGGGATTGAAAGTGGGTGCAAGATTGATTGAAAATAAAATTGTTTAGTGGCAATATGCATTTTTAATCTTAAGAGTATTCTTCTAGGGTAATTGGATCAAAGTGAAATCAAAGATGGGCCAGGATCGAAGGCGAGATGAGATTGAAGAGGAACTGAAATTGGAATCAAGGGAGACCAAGATTGGGGACCGAGAATAGAATCAAGAGTGAAGGCCGAGAATGGCATCAAGGGCAGGATTATAAATAACAAGATCATTGTTCAATATAAGATGAAAGACTTAATTTTATATTTGTGTAGATGGAACCACAGGCAGAAGCTATTTTAAAATATTATATTAATTGCTTATTCATATTTATTATATACTAAGTATTGCCCACAGTTGAAATCATACACATATATACATTTTAATTTTTGTCCCTATTTACAGTCTAAATTTCAATCATAGTTTTGATTCTCATTTTGGTCCTAATTTTGAGTAGCCTTAGATGAATCATAATGATAACTAACATAGAGATATACAAGACGATTGATGTAATCTCAAAGCTTAGTAAATATCAATGTGTTTTTGTTAATTGTATCATTCATGTTGTAAGAAATGGAAATATACTTTTCAATACAATTAATAAAATATAGTACACACTTTTCATACACAATATATTCATATGGTCAATAATATAGAAGCAACAAATGGTGATCATGTATTTTATTTGTGTAAATAACTTAAAAATTGCTGAAATTAAAAAAAAACTCTTCCATTTTCCAAAAACTACATTATTTCAATTGAGTGTTGATTATGATTGAGATTGAAATTGGTATCAGAATCGAAGTAAGAATCAGAGTAAGGTTCAAATCAAGATTAAATATAAAATGTAAAATCTCTAAACTCAAAGAGGCGAGTGTTTCTTTATTATTTTTGTTATATAGAATTTGACAAATAGACAGTTTAACAAATGCGCTTTTTCTATTTTAATACCTAGGTATTTGTCAACATATACCTAGGTATATGTCAATTTTTTAAATCTCTACTGTTATTGAATCCATTATTTCGGCCTCACTTTTTTTGTTTTGCTAAAAGCTCATACTTGATCTGTACTTTTTTTCTTAAACTTCGACGAATTGGCTCCATTTGTTCATTCCCTATTCGTAATAAAAACATCAACCACAACTATTTTTATAATTTAGTGCATATTAATGTTAATATGGATCATCACCAAGAACTTACCAGCTAACTCACTACTGACAGCAACGTCGTCATCTCCGCCAATTTTAAAAAATCCAAAACACATTAACAACTTCATATACTTTAATTTGAAATCTACATCATCTTTGACCGCCTCGTGTGACACCAAATAAGACAATCCTTCAGCAGCTTTTAACCTTTCATTGTTATACCAACTCCTTTCTAAATCTTCTTTAACAACTTTTTTAGAAGTATTTAGCAAAACACCTTTGAATAATTTAGCCATTTTTTTTACTCCACTTTTATCTAGATCAGCTATTATGGTCTTCACAAAGTTTGTTCCAGTGATTTCGGAAAAATTCATCTCACCCGGATGAAATATAAGCTTTTTCAGTGTCTCTACTTTCAACATGCTGTCGACTTTTTCGGATTTTAAAGTCTTAGCCAAAGTATTTAATAACTCCTTCTCCTTTTTGATCATCATCTTTTGATCGTCTTCATCATCTCTCCAGTTACGAACCTTGCTGGCTGTTTGGAGGCCTTTAAACCAATCCATGAATAATTTAAAAAAATTTTTGCTTATCAACTCTGGTATAACGTCATAGTTATCCTGTATGTTTGTTAAAATTATTGTGAGTAGATTAAGTGCAACCAGTTCTTTATTTCGGTTATGCTTTGTTAATTGGCTATCTATCCCTGAAGTCCAGAATAATTTTAGATGTGGTGAATTAGCCACCATTATTCCGATTTCATTATATATTGGATGATTGACTGTATTTAAGTCTATTGCACTCTGAAAAAAGTATATGATTTTTAAAGGTGCTAAAGATGCTGCATTTTAAGAATTGCAAATAATTCATCAAGAAAAATTAAATAACTATTTCAATATATGTACAGTGAGCTGAAACTAATATTGAATAAAAACCATAAATTATAATTGAAATTTTTGCAAGAACTTTTGACTTAGCCATAATTAAATTACACTGCTTGCAGTAGAAGCCGACTGGTAGAAATAATAACATATTAAAAAATCGCTACACTCCTCCCACTTTTGAATTTTATTACTTATTATTTTTTTATGTAGATTATAATTTGCTATTTAATATGTAATTTTTAACAAATTATTGTTTTTCCTAAAATATTAAATGTAACTCTTTTACTATGCATTATTTATATTGAAACAAACTACATTTGTGAGGTAAGGAGGGGGGGGGGTCTCCCCGAACTGCATATTGAGTTTTTTATTATTATACACAATTTTTATAGTTATACCCATTTTTAAAGGGAACAACACAACTATGCAGATATCACAATGGCACTGCATTCTAATCTGATTTCAAAATGTGTTGTAATCTCAATAAAACTGCTCATCAAATGTGTAAAACATGCTACTGAGATATAAAAAAAAAACTCTTTTTCACTTATTTGCAATATCCTTAAAAATTATGAAATCAATACACAAAAAACTAGCCAAAAGCATATCGGACTAAGCTTATTATGGGGTTCTGAAATCATTAATATAAATGCACTACAGATGAAAAAATTGCATTGCTACACTTTTTCCATATCCCTGACAGAATAGTTATAAGCACTTTAGTCACCTATAACTAGTAAAGCGAATAGTTATGTCGACTATTACTGTTAAATTAATGTAAAGTTAATCAGCAAAAAAGCGTATCTTCATGGCACATATGTCCTTTTGTTGAGGAGTGCAGTTTTTCGGCAATAACTCAAAAACTGTGTATCTGGCCATGTACAAAATAATTTTTGTTGTACATATTTATTAAGCGTTACCTTCATTATTTTTTTTCATAATTGTAGGACTTAAAGTTTATAAAATAATGGGAGGGCGACATAATTTCTGCTCCTTTTGAAGTTATTATTTCCGAAAATATTTAAGTAATCAAAAAAAATGTTTAAAAACCTTAAAATATTTTTAAAAGAACTGTCGAAATATATGCCTTGTGTTGATGTTTGCTGAAAAATAAATTTTCCAGCTTCTGTTACAATCTATGGAGTGCCTCCCTAGAAATACATATTTTTGTTACTGAACTACCAAACTAAGTAGCGGCTTATACAAAACACCTATACTCCGAATTTTATCAATGCACATTTTGTAGTTTTTGAGTAAAATGCCTGTGACGAATGAACGGATGGATGGATTTTTAAACAATTATTTCTTTTTTAGACACCTTAATAACAAATATACTTTCTAATAAAATTTTCAATTATTTTCTGAGAAAAAAGTTATGACTAACCATCAATTTTTCGGAGACAATGTGAACCGTATCTTCGCATAATATTTCATCAACACCCAAAAATTTCTTCAATTTAACCTTACTGGGAAATTTTTTGTTCAACATTAATATGAAATACAAAGAATCCAATGAATGCTCACTTATATCCTTTTTCATGTGATCCTTTATTTGAGACCAAACAATGTCTAGGAATTGGTTCTCATCTATCTGTAAGAGAAATCATCACCTACATTTTTATTACCATTATCAAATAGAAATTAATTAGCAAATATTGCACTACAATTATTATTATAGGAAACTCAATGACTGGATATTTAATTTAGAATGATATTTAAACAATGTTAAAACAGGAAATCAATATATAAAATTCTAATGATCAAATTCAGTCAAAATTCCTCTATATCTCTCTAGTTTTTAATTGATAGCACTTTTTTTTAAATTCGTTTTTACACACATGCGAACATAAAAGAACAACACTAAGTTTTTATTTACATACATCATTACAGAAATCCAAAATAAAAAAGTAAGCCAGGATGCTCAAATATGATTTCTTCATACTGGCATTGAAAAGTATCTTAATTGTTTCAACTTTTTCTTCTAAGGATGCTCTCTGTTTGAGTCCAGATCGTAAAATTGCTCCACACACCAATATCTGACCTAAGGACACATCTCCGATTTCCTAAAAAGGAACTTAAGGTATTAGCCAATTTATTCTCATATATTATGAAACACAATATCAATTGATCTGTCTATCTATGCACTAAGAAGTGGAGAAGCACTGGTCTTGTACAATTTTATTTTATTATATGGAAATGCCAAGTTTTAGTATACACCAGACCTGCCTACCTACCTTCGTGTCCTGCTCCATTAACGTCCATAAATTATTTGAATGAGTCAATTAAATAAAGATTATTTTTTTCAATAGCAAAGTTGATTTTGAAAATATTTTAAACCACTTACTTGGATAAAGTATTAAGAGAGATATGATGTACAAAGAAAAAAAATGGAGATATATAAAAATTATACATTTATTTAAATCCATAAAATAAAAATAGTTTTAGACATATATTTTTTTCTTTAGCTAAGTTTAGTAATAGACCAACTAAAACATTGTAAATTAAGAATTTAAATTCTATTTTATATACTCCTGTATGTTTGATAAATAATTTTTAAATACTAACCACATATAAATTTCTTTTGAGCAGTCACTCAGTTTTTGATTGCAAAACTTTATATCATAACAGATCATAATTAATAATTAGTAATAAAAATAAAACTGATCATTATTCTTAAATTTTTTATAAGTTGATCATAATGAGTTTATTGAAATGTGTCTAACAAGAACTTACAATGTACTATTAAACAATGATCCACAAAAAATAAATGATAAAGTATTTAACAAGTATACTTTAATTGACTTCAAAATTACAACAATTATGAAAAATGAAACCTATAATAGGCAGTAAAAAATACTTGGGCAACTCAAAACACTATTCATATCATACATCAAGTGCTTGTCCACTCAATTCTCATGCAATTGACTTAAAGATACAAATATAGTCGTACAAATATGTTTCTTTGCTGTTATAGGTCTCGATACAAGCGCCTTTGGCATTGTGAAGTTATTTTTGGCAATTGTAAGGGCTTCTGGTAGCAGTGTTATACATGTATAAGATTTATATGATCATGGGTGGGGGACTCGCACCAGCTTTACGAGACTAGCTTACTCCATATTTTACTTATCTGTCTCCATAATGTGGGTGGTCCAAGTCTATGTAGTAAGCAGTTTCGAAAAGGTCGTATGAATTCCCCACCCGTGATCATAAAAATCTCAAATGTGTATAACAATGCCACCAAAAGCTCATAAAATTGTCAAAAATGCAAATGTAGTGACATTACAACTCATTGCCCATAATTATAATAATAATTATGGGCAATGAACCATAATATACCATAAAAATGAATCACAATAAACCATATGCATCAGATTTTGCAATGTCAAGAGATGTAATGAAGTCTTCATTAAAAGTCAAAGGCCTATTATTTAAACTAATTCGACCATTAATGAGATTAATAAGTATTTAATATAATCCTCTGCCATAATATTTGAGCTTACTAATTCATTTCCATCTATTATTTCGTTCAAAAGTAAATCAAACCAGCTTCAAATCTGAACAAGTAATTTAGATCAAAGAAAATTCAACAAAATAAAGGATTGTTTTCATTTAGTTTAAAAAAATGTGTCGCTTCTATTTTGTGTTCAGTTTTAATTATCAAACAAAAACATTTGGTAACACAATGAAGTTTCATTATCAGATGGATATTCTCTTTTTACCTTTAAATGGTATATTTGTAACCCATAAAGATTATAACTAATCTTGTTCAACAGTTAATCTCAACTATCTAGATTAAACATTAAGGAAAAAAATTGACAGTAAACATACAAAATCAATTTGGATTTAGAATATGGCAAAGTACCATAAATTAATGTAAAGTTTAATTTTCCAAAAAAAAACGACTATGTCAATGATTATTATAAACAATAAATATAATTTTTATTTGTTTAATAATTTTGAAATATATATTGCACCTGCCAAACATACTTAGAGATAAACATTTTATTTACTTACATTGCTATACATCAAATTAATTTAAGTGATATTTTCCTATATAATTTATTAAAATTTAAAAAACAATAATTGCTTACACTCTTAGATGATCCACTTGCATGAAGTTCCTTTTTGACTAATTCCAACATTTCAGTCACAGAAACAGTACCTAATTTATTTATCATTATGACCAAGGTGGCAAAATAGGCAATCCTCATTTCAGGATTATTAGCTCCTAAGCTTCGGATCAGTCTTTTTAAGGCATATTGCCTATCTTTATTGTTCTGCAATAAAAACAATCTATGTTTGTTACATATTCATAGAAACGCATTATTAAATGGTATACTTAGGTCTGATTGAAACGACTAAGTGAAATTATAACCTCGCTGCCCTGTAAAATCGAAATTATTTTTGCGCCACCGATAATTTTCGTCTCATCCTTAGGTGCTCTTAACAAATCAAACGCATCTAAAACTGAATTCGCAATTTTTAATTCTTTTGAAGGCTCTTTTTGTTCATTATCTATTTCTTTCATTTTGATTATTTGTTTATATGTTCGTTACATTAAAAAAAACATTAAGTTTAATAATCACAGCAGTAATTACATGACACGATACTTTTAAAGTAAAAACAGTTAAAACATATTGAACGTTATTTCCACATGAGTAAACTTAGTGCACGAAACATCATTGAAGTTCATAGCGTGACCAATAGCCCACATGTGAGCAACAAGCACTTATCTAATTGTCAATTTTGTCAATCATCAACAAATATGTCAATCTAAGATGTATTGAAAAGACCCTTTACAGAGACTGTCACAAGCAGTAAATGTAAAATAATAAATATAGAATGTGCAAGACCTGAGTTCTAAAAGATATTTGTACAAAATTAAACAGTCGTTACTTATATGCAAGAACGTTTTCCACAACAGCCCATATTTTAATTAAAATGTTCACTATATATGTAATTTTTTAATTTTTTTTAGTGTTTAGTGGTTTTAACTCAACGCACTAATCACATCTATGGTTTGACAAAATGAGAAACCCAAATGAGAAAAAAATTTAAAACCATAGAATTCATATTCATCTCGCTGAAACTTAATCAAGATAATCAAGATGTTGGTTTAATTATTTACACACATTAAATTTTCTTTAATTGTGCAAACCTACAATTTAAAGAATCATTTGTAAAAATCGACGTACTACTGTAATCTAAAGTGAAAATAATATACAGTACAACGCACGTAACTCTGCCGTTGTCAAGTTAGTTACAAATGGCGTAAGATTGGCTCGCGGGGGGAGGGGGGAAATATGGGTCGGAGAGTGTTAAACCTACACATTATATCATTTGCAGGCAAATGTTAACAGTTGTTTATAATATGACCGCTGCTTATGAATTTTGGATGTACTAAAAGGGTGCTGAAATGAAGCAACAATCGTCTCTATCAGAGCTGGATTTGTAAATAGGCCGTGTAGGCCACGGCCTAGGGGCGGCAGCGTCCTAGGGGCGGAAGATTTCAGAAAATTATTATTTTAGAAAGGTGCATGGGGCGGCGGAAATAAAGTGGCCTACACTCATAAAAAATATAAATCCGCCAATGGTCTCTATGGGCGGCCTCTTCGAAAGAGCATCTAACGAAACTAAAGCGAATACAAAGTGCTCCATAGAAGATGATATTCCTGTGCTTTGGTGAATTCGGCCGCGACGTGACTTATGAGTTGGATGGTTTTAGTTATGTGTCTTTACCTGTCACGGTACATGTTTGCAGACCTATCGGCAAATCTTATAACATGTGCCAATTTTTGAAGTTAAAACTAGAGGAAAGGTTATATTTTCAAACTTCATACATGTGAATTTATCAGTTTCTTATAATCAAAATCAAAAATATCTTTATTTCGTAGGTAATGAAATTACACATGAAATACGAACAAATTCGTTTCGACATTACCGCCCATTCCAAATCCTGATTCACCGAGAGAAGAATGAGCAAGAAACTCAAGGCTTGCTCTTTTTACTCATCGATGTAAAGGATTTAGTAGTTTATAATTTAGTCGTCATTTAAAAACAATATGAAATAACCTGATAGGCGAGCAACTCAGTCCCAGGGGTTTTCTTCATTAAGATATTCCAACACGGTATAGTAGCCCTTACTATATAACTTTCTTTTAACGAAACGCTTAAACTCAGTAAATGACAAATTTTGAATTTCGGTTGGGATCTTATTATAAAAGCGCATACATATCCCCTTAAATGATTGATTAACTTTACTTAGACGAGTCTTATGAACAGCGAAATCATTCTTATGTCTAGTATTAATGTTACGGATGTCGCTCCTTTTATGGAACGATTCTATATTTCTCTTGACATACACCAGGTTTTCGTATATGTATTGTGATGCTAAGGTTAGGATATTAATTTCCTTAAATTTTTCTTTGAAATGTGTCTTTTTTAAATTCCCCCTAAAAGTGAAGTCGGTGATCGGCTATGCTATATAGTCAGGCGACGAGTCTGGCGACCGGTCGGACGACTTCTATAGCTTCACCGAGCGCGGCCGGACGGCACGTGTGAGTGCCGACGGCGCGTGACATGCCCTATATTGGTCTCAGATTATAAACAGCACGAATAGCTCGCTTCTTCTTCATTTCACTTGTTTCAATCTATTCCCGTTTCATTTCGTTGATTTCCTGTTTGGTGTCGTGGGAACAGGTTCTGTTTCTTTTATATTTTTGATAGTACTGTGCTCTGTCTTTTGTGCGTGTTTATGTTTGTAGTGATTTTTTTTTTAATGCCTCATACATATCTTTCAAGGCAATAAACGAAACTGGCAGTAACGCTCGGGTCGGTAACGCTGAATCGGGCAATCTTGGCTGCAGTCAGTTTTTCTAACTGGGCAGTCGAAGAAACCGACTATTATCACTCTCTTATCGATGACGCTGAATAGGCAATTTAAAAAGGCAAAGTTTCATGCATTGTATTATATAAGTGATCCTTTTCAGGCGATTTAAAAAAAATCTGAAAAACGGTTGACCCTGAAGGCCATCCCTAAAACTTCCTTGTTTTTAAGCTCCGTGAATATCAAAATATACTTGTCTATAAGTTTTTGAAATTTTCTTTATGTGGAAACATAAAAACCGAACTACAGCTGACCTTTCATGCCTTTCTTGAAATTTCGTGCTATTTTCAAGCCCAAAGTTCCCAAGCATATTGAGATCAGAATATTATAATATTTTTTTTAGCTCTCCTAGCTCAAAAACATAATTATAGTACGTTTAGAGAACTTAAAATCAAAAATATCCATTTCTCTTAAAAAAAATTGTAAGTGACAATTTGATCCAATACAGAATTTTATGATTTTTTTCTAAGAAAACTTTTTTTTAATTTTTGTGTTTGTTATCTCATGAACAAATTAATCGATTTTGACTGGAATAGCGACAATCAACGCAGGTTTTTTAAGTTCTATAAAAGAATTAAGAACATGCGTTTAATTAGCTACTAAATTTTGGAGTATTTTGAAAAAATCATTTTTTGCGATTTTTTTGTTCACGATATCTTGCGAACGAATCAACTGATTTTGACCAGCCCCACGGTGACTGGCGTGGATTTTTAATATTAAGAGCTGATTAGTTTTTACAATTAATCGGCAAAGCCGTTTAAAGGTTATTCAAAAATAACCACGATTAAAATTTTTTTTCGTTGTTAAAATTTCTTGGAATTTATCGATTAGAATCGGTTCAAATTTTCTTTTATTCGGGAATTCTAAGTTTGATGATCTCTTTGGAATGGCAAAGTTTGGTTCCAAACAGTCAAGCAGTTCAAAAGTTGAGGTTCACATACATCCACATACATTCACACATGCACACACACAGACACTCGATTTTCAAAAAACGCGGTAAAACAAATAACGTCCCGATTTTCGAAAATTTTCAATTTTCTTAGCGGGGAGTTAAAAAAACATCATGTACACGAACTAGACCAAATTAAGATAAATTACTTTAATCCATAAACACGTGAGAAATTAGTCAGGGCTATTCATTAAAAATCATTATATTCCGCATTCATAATCCGATCCAGCTTATGTTTCATGACATTTATAACTTAATACGAGTATTATTATTTTGCTCTAGACCCAATAGAACTTATCTGTCAGTAAGTGGCTAACTAAGCATATTTTGGTTTAAGTCAGCCAGATTTGAAAAGGTAGATCTAGCTGACTTAAAATCAAAACGATAACAAACTAATTAATAAATACTTTCAACAAAAATTATTTTTAACATTATCGCAAATGCTGTTTTTGAGTTATTACCGAAAAACTGCGCTTGCCAACAAAAGTATATAAGTGAGACAAAGATATGCTCTTTTGCTAATGCACTTCAGTTTACAAAAGTTTAATAGTAATAGTCGACATACCTACTTATTTTTTAAAGTGCTTATAACTATTCTGTGTGGGAAACATGAAAAAAGTATGACAACGTACTTTTTTCATCTACAATGCATTTCTTTGTAATGATTGTTTCGGAAACCTATAATGAGCATAGTCTTACTTCTTGGCAAATTTTTTTTTGTATCATTTCGAAAATTCTAGTTATATTAGTTTTTCACATGTGATTAACTTACTATGTTTAAGAAACTATGTTAAATGCCATAAAGTACATTAAAATAAAACACTTCGAAAAATAACGTACGAAAAAAAATAACGGATTTTTACATAAATTTGAACTTGAAGATTTCAAAACGTACTAAAAGTATATATTTACTTCAGAGAACTCAAAAAATTACTATTTACATGTTTGAATGCTTTGAGTTCGAAGATAATAATAAGTTTCAGGATTCGACTTTTTGAGCTAAAAAAGCTTAAAAAACATATAAGCAACTATATTTTTGAACTCAGGGACACTGAGCTCAAAGGCCTCAAAAATACAACAATATATATCATAGCTGGTAGTCTTAAGAATGGCTTGAAGGGTTAAGAGTAATTCAGACTTCTTTTTTAATTACGGAAATCATGCACTTTCTATATTATATCTTTCTCTACAACAATATACTTTTAACGAACAATTAATGAAAAGTGTGACCTTTTATTTTCTTTTTCTAACTCTAATTTTTATTTAACAGAACATGACTTTCTTACACCAGTACATATTTTGTTACATTAATAGTATGAACTGGGCAGAGTTCTTAGGTATTTTTATTTGTTATTCCTCTGATCGAGGTGCAAATCTTATGTCAAGCTAAATAAAAACTTTCTTTATTATTATATTTGTATGTAGCTTCACCATAAATTTGCATTTACGCTTAGGTGGAAAAATCGCTCCATTCGCACGACATTTTAAATCAAAATTTGTGGATATACTCTCATTGTGTGCAAAGAATACGATTATCCATAACACGAATACGAACGAAGATATACACTCTTCAAAGCTCGTGTTCTGGATAAACATAGATTAAGTAACTATTGTTATCAACTAATCTTAAAAATGCGATGTGTTTTTATTGTGTTATTATGTTTTAGCCCCTCTAATTTCCTTACACATGTTTCCAAAAATTCGATTGTCAGTATTAATTCTGATTATCAAATTTTTGGAATTTTGCTCATAAGGGCAATATAAGAAATAAGAGCGCACTTTAAATTAAAGGTATTTTTAATTGTTGAAGCCAAAAATATTAATGAACAATTATTATTAAAAAAAAAAACGTTATTAAACATTTTATTCTAATGTATTTATCTTTTTCCTGTTAATTGTTTCATCTCTTTCAAGTTTTAGCCCAACACTTGGGAGTCCAATGAAACTGAATAGATGCGCGCGCCAATCAGTGTTCCATGTTTCTAAACATGGCAGGTCGAAGCGGATTTGACGATGGTAATCCCAGGTATTTGCAATAAAATTTTATTTTATAAATTTATTTATTAGATTTCAACGTGTGCTTCTATCTCGCCGGAGTCAAGAAAACTTAAAAGTGGCAAGAAATCTCTTATCGTTCTTCTACATTCAGTTGTTTTACTTATGCATTAGCAGCGGTTTAATTTATACATTTTAGAGATATGTAAGTAATAAATGGTCACCAGTATAGTAATACGTGACAATTTATCTTCCCCGAAACGCGATTCACCTTAATAATACCAGTAGTTGCTATTTTTATAGGTTATGACATTGCTTGGTGTTGATTGTGACAGGGACTTTGGAGGCGGCAGGAGAACAGTCGGCGGCCGACCACTGCCTTCGGAGCCTCCTTACAAGGCGTACGTTGGAAATTTACCCTCTGGGACAATACAGGGCGACATAAATAGAATTTTCCCAGTGAGTCAATATTTATTTGCACCTAAAATCTTATGTATAAGTAGATTTATACCACTGGATATCATCTTAGAAATAATTGTTGATTATTATAGTCAAGAATACATTGAAATCTTAATTTTTGATGAGGTGTTTTCGAAATTTTGATATGATGCAAACATTGTGTCTTACTTTTCTCTCTTTCAAGATTTATTAATGAGAATTTACATTCATGCTAAATAGTCTTATTTCACCAAATAAAACAAATCGTATAGTCTTTTAAAGTTTGGTTCTTAATTCATAAATGTTACAATCAAAGGCAAAATTTTTAATTCAACTTTAAACATGTACATATTAAAAAAATATTTTGTGCATTTGCAATTTTATTGATGTGTTTAAATCATTTTGCTTATAGGTGTAATGGAGAATCACTAATTCTGTTTGAAATTTTCCTTAAACATTTCTTGTGTCCATTTCAGAACTTATCTATTAAAAATGTGAGGTTAGTGATGGACAAAGAAACGGATAAGTTCAAAGGATTTTGCTATGTGGAATTTGAGTATCTGGAAGATCTGATAAAGGCTATAGCATTAAATGGAATTTTAGATGTAGATGGGCACCTTCTCAAAATTGATGTCGCCGAAGAGAAAAGAAGTGGGTTAGTTTTTTCTATAATTTTTTTCGAATATTCCTCCATGGATATGGATTAATTTATGTTATCATTATTTAGTAAAATATATTATTCCAATTGTTTTGATACTATTTGGTATTTAAATTTGTTTGGGTGGTGCCTCTAAAATTGAGTCTTTAAATATCACTTTTTATAATATGAAAGTTCGACTGTAATATCAGATTTAATAAGAAGATGAAAAAAAATATATTTCCATATTTAAATGAAACTCAGACTCTTAATTTTTCAATGCCTGTTGGTTCACCATATAATGATCCTTGTTTTAAACCAACTAGAAACAGGGCATAGAATCATTCACACCCTAAAAGATCACACAACTTTAATATGAGTACTCCACTAGTTAATTTTATATTATTTAAGGATTCATCCCCTCCGTAAATTTTTTTAAAGTTTGTAATTTTCTCTTGTATTAATTTATTTTTTAATTTAATTTTACATTTGACTTGTTTTGTTTTACACTTTATCTTTTTTAAAATACCTAATTTAATATATCAAAAAAACTAGAACAGAATAATATCAAGTTTATTCATCTGTATGTCTTTATTGAAATTTATCAATTTCCCATCTATCATTATTTTTCCATTGTTTATAATGAAAATTCATAGTTTCGTCGTCAGTAAACCTCTAAAGTGATGTGAAATGCAACTTTAGTAGTTCTTAATGTCATCATGTGTGGTATCGTTGAACATCATGATGTTTCCAGTCAGTACTGGTTTAAAGAACTAGGTTTTTGTGACATTGCTTATTTTCAGACTTTCCATTTATTTCGTATGTCAATTTAGTTTTTTACTAGCTTTTGCCAATGGCTTTGCTCACATGAACATAATAGATTAATGATTGGAAGGTCTTACATCATTGTGAATAATTGTTTTTAGATTTTGCTCTGTTTTATTTTCAAAATTGTATTTGAAGCTTTGAACGTAACTATTATGATCATGCAGTTCTTTTTGCAAAGGCTTAATGTTAATGAGATCAGTTTAAGTAAATATAATGGTTGGATATGTGGTGTTGCAAATATGTATATTGTTTAAGGCCTACATTTTTTTTTTTTGTATGTTAACATTGTTTATAAAATGATTTATTCAGTGTATTTAAAGATTTAGATAGAGTCTGAATCGCATTATGTAATAGTTCCAAAGACGAGTTGTATTCAAACAAACAAAAAACACCATTTAGGTATATATATGTATATATATATATATATATATATATATATATATATATATATATATATATAAATAAATTATTAAAGTTCTTATTCTTTTAAAATGTGATACCAGAAATTATTTGGAACTCTACAATTACAGGGGAGGTGGTTTTGATCGCGGCCGGCGGGACGGTCGGGACGGTGGCCGGGAGCGCGGCGGCGGCGGCGGCGGCGCCGGAGGGGGCTTTGGAAGCCGGCGGGACGGCGGCGTCGGGCAGGGGCCGCGCCCCGGTATGTACGAGCACTTCGATGGACCCGAGCGCCGTGTGCAACGTCTCGGTGGAGGGTTCACTAATGGTAACATCCCGGCCATAACTAACCTCTAACACCATAGCCTAAAAATGGTCGCACCACTTCTTGTGTTTGATGTTGATGTCCAATAGTATGGTGCATAATTACGCTGTTCATAACAATGATGTTGCAGCAGACCATGATGTTGACAACGGTATGAGTACAGCACCAATTTCCCATTATGGGATATAAACATGTGACATATTCTCACAGCTCCTGCTGCATGAACTATTTTAAGCAAGATTCATGATCACTACATACATATCAACTAACTAACACTAGGCGCTATTAACGAGCGAGTGCTTTGAGACTTCTTTACCTTCTCCATTGCATTAAACTTATCTTCATACAGCATTATTAAAGAATACATATCATAAAGTATGTATGTTGCATTGTAACAAGTCCTACTTTAAGAATATATCAGATTTTCTTAGTATTATAATCTGTGCTTAAAAACTAAAATTTTGCAATTTATTTGTTATTTACAAGATTTTGGTTTTTACAAATATTTCATAGAAATTTGAAAAATCATTGTCTCCAAACAAACTTCACTAGTAATTTATAGTATGCAACAATAATTTTATAACCAGTTAAATTAGGATTTAATGCATACATTAAATTTTAAATAACTACTGCAAATAATGTAATGTATTGATAATACAGTCCATGTCTAATGTATAATAAAAGAACATTTCAAAAGAAAATAATTGTGCATAGATTCGTCAATTTTTTCCTGACCGTGCATAATTCCAATGGTTAATAATGTGATAATTTTGATAGACTGAAATGCACAAAAGACGGCAATTACGGTACTAGCAATAGAGAATTCTGCTTTAACAATAATAAATATTTGATGCACTAACTTTGACTAACTTCTATTAATATCAAAACATTAAGTCACTTACCGTCCTACCAATTTCTAGAAATGTGAACTGAATGTAATTGTATTGTTTCGTAACCAAAAAAATATGACAAGTCATTAATCATTATAGAAATTTACTTTATACAACTTGAAATCTTTTTTGTTGTCCTGACCTCAGAGTAGTGATGTTTTCATGATTATCTGGTACAAACAATCCATTTTTTTTTCCTTTCTGTAATAATTACAATCAGTTGCAT
This sequence comes from Eumeta japonica, assembly GCA_005406025.1. NCBI lineage: Eukaryota > Metazoa > Arthropoda > Insecta > Lepidoptera > Psychidae > Eumeta > Eumeta japonica. The sequence continues at coordinate 180,995 of BGZK01001062.1, forward strand.
TACATTACACTTATTTATTGGGTTTTATATTCCACCTTCATGCAAAAATGTATCGTGCTTTGTGTATTGTAAAAGTTTCATCAAGATAACAACTCACTAACGTTCTTTGTTATGTCTGATCAAATGTTTTTAAAGCTTCGTTGATATTGAAGGATTCCTCTATCATTCCCTTGCTAATGATGGCAAACTTGTTTGGTGCTCTAGTCCTGTATTTCATTTTGGCATTTCTGGAATGGTGACATGTTGAAATTAAAATATTGTTTAAATGAAAAGTTTTTTCTTAATGTTTTCATCTTTAGGTTAAACTTCTCATCACAGGTGAGTTATATAAAGTTAATATAAATTCACACTACTTTGTAAACAGTATCCTGAAAAAAAGTAGTATATATATCCTAATATGTAATTTAATAATATAAGTTTTTTGTGTTTGCTTATATATCAGTATAATAATAATATAAACTTAGCTTATTTCCCAGAAGAATAGGCAGAAACCATAGATTTCCACTAGTATGATCATTGCATATCTCTTGTTTGAATAAAATTTTAAATAAATAGTAACTTATGATATATTTATGCACTTATTATAGTCCAATTAAATATTTAATATATGAAAAATTAGAAAGATCTACCATCAGCAGTGTTTGCAATCACTTATGGCAAAAGGGTCTTCGAGAATATTGCATATGCCTATCTAAAAGACTGGGAACATACTAGTTGTTCTCTTTAAGTGAAGCATAGGTATGGGCGGTGGTGTTTACTTCAGTGATCCGCATTTTCCTTTGTCCCTTGAAAATACCATTAAAAAAATTATTCTTACTACACAAATGATGTCATTTAATAATATACATATTGACATATTCATATGCTTAGCCAATATTTTAATATGACACTTCTAGAATTTGTCCCTTTTTATAAGATAAATGTATAGAACTTGATGTCAATAACAATGTTAAAGAGCGTGAACGTGAGCGCGGCAGCGGCGGCGGCGGCGGCGGCGGCGGCGGTGAGCGGTGGGGCGAACGGTCACGGGGCACCTCTGAGGAGCCACGCGGGCCCGGCGACTGGGGCCGCATGGGCCGCTCGGGCGCCGCCAGCGGGGCGCCCGGCGGCGCGCGGCCGCGACGCAACTTCGATGATATGCCATCTTCGCGTCCAGGTTCTCAATAATAAGCAATCATTTCTATATGGTTACTGGCTTTTCACCTGGCCTGATGCACATTGTGTCCCTTCATCTTTTGAATTGATGAATCTTGCTGTCGATTCCAATTTCGTTCCCAATCTTAACTCTAGTCTCGGCACTGTACCTGATTTTGATTCCAATTATGTTCTAGAGAAATAATATTTCTTGATAAAAACATAAAATACAGTGCAAGTATATTTACTTTAAAATGATTTATTTAAAGGGTGATTTATTATTTGTAAAGAGATATTCAAAAATACAGTTTGTATTTTTGAATAAAAGGGAAATTGAGATAATAGATAGCTAATTATTTCATATATAAATATTTTTCTGTTTTGTTCTTATTATTTTATTTTGAGCTGTTGCTAAACTTATTGTTCCCTTTTCGTCACATCACAGTCATCTAAAAACAACTAATGCTATCTTGTTTTATGAGCCAGATTGTTGCCCATGACTTAGAGTAGGCTGTACCATTAACTGTTTAAAATATTTTTCAATTTCTTGCTTTAACAGAATCATATGATAATTTATATATTTTTATATTATACTAGTTGGGCCGGTAAACATTATTCTACTTTTTCTATTAGGTAGCATATCCGAGTACTACACATCCACTTTTTACCTCAACCTTGGCCTCAGTTTTTATTTCGATTCTGGTATTGTCTCTGATTTTAATCTCAGTTATACTATCGATTCAGACCCTGGTCCCATTTTCAATTTCAATACTGGTCCCATTTTCTATTCTGTTTCTGTTACAGATTCCAATTTGGGAAAATCTTAGTAGCAAAATAAACTATGCCTCAAGTACATTACTCTGCGAAGATGTGTAATATAATCTTTCTATATGTGAAAGTATTTTTGGAATCGGCTTTGTTCACATTTTAAATCGAAGTTGATTTTAAATGCGGGCAAAGCCTCATATTTGCACTATTTTCAGAACAAATTTGCGACTTTACCCACATGGACTGAACTTCTCAGGCTTATTCCAAAAGAGAATATGCACTTATTGCTATATTTTTTGTGAAAAAATATTCAGCACAAGAAAAGTAAAATTCAGTAAAAAAACATTTTCGAAAATATTAAGCTGATTTTGGAATTTTAAATACTCGCCATTTGCTGTCCTTCCTAGCGTGACATGAAAGTCTATGACAAACAACTGACCTACAAACAAATTGTTTTAAGTATTGTGCAGTCGATTTTATATTTTACGATTATCATGGAACAAGCCACAAAACAAACTTATTAATATTGTATTGTGCCTATGTGTAAAAATACAATGAGTAATGCATCCGATAAAGTGTTTTTTTCTTGTACCGAGACTTATAATAAATTTCACAAAGCCGATATAGCGCTTTGTTGACATAAACTTTGATGTCACACACGGCTAACGCTATTGGTCAGATCATTTTATCAATGACATTGCATTTCAACTACTTTGAATTTCCCACATTTTTTTTGCTCTTATATTAATTATTTTCTTAACGAAAAATAAATGAAATTAAAAACAAAAAGGTTTAAAAAAATGTATATTTTATCTGCTTCAGGCGCATCTTCCCTATTATTGCATTAGTGTGCTTTATTTATTGTTCTCTTTTAACATCTATTTCTTCTGATGTCATATTCTGCAAGCAAATGTAATAGATGCCCATATGCAGAATTTTTGCCTGCAGCCCCTTACTTTTAAATATATTTATATTAGCGTAGCTATCGCGTCGCCGCACCCGCGACTGCTCGCGTATCACCTGTAGTCGGTGGCGTAGCTAGCCTGTTTTTCACCCGGGGCTGATTTGAAGTGACACCCTAAAAATCAACTGTCAATCTAAAGAAAAATTCTAATGATACACAATGTTTTATATTTCGTTTTGCATTTTTTGTGAATCAAAATTTGCAGTTGCATGAATTCGAGTGTCACCCCTAAATGTGTGGCACCCGGTGCGAATCGTCCCCGCCACCCTCCCCTAGCTACGCCACTGTCTGTAGTGCACCTCCAGTTACACCCTTGCTCCTGATTTGTCCCAGTTTCTTTTCATTCTTAAATAAGGAACAATACTGGTTGGTAATAATTTCTCCAGAACCCCAAACAACCAACTAAATTAATAAAATAAAACTAAAAATATCAATGAAATTGGTTGAATTTTAGTGTCTTTTAATAATTTTCTTTGAACTATTACTAATAAAACTATAAGAATAATATAGGCTATGTCCTTTTCCTTATATTAAACTATCTCCTCGCCCAATTTCATTAAAATCATTTAAATTGTAAGGGTTATTATTAATCTCACAGAACAAAAACATGTACCCATAAGCCACTCGAAACACTCACTCTGTGTTAATAAGGAAAACGAAATTTCAAAGAAATTAGTCAAACCATAAGGGTTCTTAGTAATTCTCACAGAACCCTAAAATATCTATCCTGTATATTTCACTGGCTTCCAGATACGTCCATACTATATTTTGAAAGAGGTTAAACTATGAGAGTTCTCAATGATTCCCACAGATCTCAAATAAAATGTATCATGTACTTTTATTGGCTTCCAACTATGTCATCCTCAATTTTATTGAAATTGGTTAAATCATAAAGATTCTGAGTACTTCCCACAGAAACCTAAAAATGTATTGTATATCCTGCCATTGGCTTTTCACTATCTTAATACTAAATTTTATTGAAATTGGTTAAACTACGAGGGCTGCTATTAATATATCGGGAACTAGTCACGTACAGAACAATATTTTAAAAGTAATTACAAAATTTAAAAATAAAACTCTTTGGCTGTATAATACAGTTTGTTTCATGCAACCTAGAATCGTTTTACAATTGTGGCGTCATTTTAAAAATTCCGTGTCTTTATCACAATGGGTTTAACTCATAAAAATTTTCATCCTATGACATGTTACGATTTTCGGCGTGGGCTAACTCAAAACAGTGCGTCGGTCAACTCACTTTTGGGTATGAAGCACCATCAAAAACCACTGTGTATCACTGGTTTAGTGAGTTTAATCGTGGGCAGTCTATACTCACGGACGAATTTAAAGGTCACCCTAAATTCGGCTCACCTTGATTGACAATTGATCAAAAACAGGCTCATGTTGATTGGTGCAAAAAAATGATTAAAAAATAAAATCATGGTACATCAAAAGCTGTTTATAATATCTACACAGGTGATGAATGTTGCATCTATGCTATAACCCCAACACTAAAGAACAGTCAGTAAAGAACAGTATGGGTATTTTAAGATGAGCCGAATCCAACAAAAGTTATTTGTGCCAAAAGCACTTTGAAGCAAATGGGTGCTTGTTTTTTTAGTATAAATGATTATGGTGCCATTAGAAAATTGTAAAACGGTTAATTCAGAGTGGTATACGACCATTTGTTTGATTTGTTTGCCAGAAATCTTGAAAGAAATAAGAAAGGACAACCGATAATGCAGAATCATTCTTGGTTATGGTGACCTATCACAGGTTAGCTGAAACAACTCGGTTTATGGAAGGTCAAAACATTGAGTTGATGGTACATTTTGTGTACGACCCCATTTTGGCACCTAAGTATTTCTATTTATACCCAAGCATGAAGAATAAATTATGTGGTTAATGTTTATCGAGCCGTGAAGAGGCCGTTGATATACATTAAAAATACAAGTTTTGAATATACCTCAATCAGAATGGAAAATGTGCCATAAAAATTGTTTTCAGCATATGCAAAAGTAAATCGAGCATCATGGTCAATACTTAGAAAAGCAGTAAAACCATATTAAATGATAAAAGTTTAGTTCTTTTTTATATTGCGGACACACAAATAGCAGCCCTCATATAAAACTCCTTAGTAATTTCTAGGAACTGAAAAAGAATCAAACCTGTGATAGTTTTTATTGTCAATAACTTTTGTTTATGGCTTCGTATGTATAAATATAGAACAAATTATTACATCTTTTATATTAACTGATGACATTGAGCTCATCATGGGTCTAGTCCAGCTCTGCATGCTCGATTTTGTCTCAATCTATATCCTGATTTCAGTTCTACTTCTGATATCTTTCCTTGTCCACCTTTGATTCAATTCCCATAAATTATCCTATTTTTAAGGGTTTTTTAATTTCCATGCAATAACCCTAAATATTTCCAGTATAAAAGTATCCTAAATATTAAGTATCCCCATAAGCTTCTCTATTTTCTAGTGAAAACCGCATTGTGATCAGTTCAGCTGTTTCAATGGTACCCCAGACAGACTGACAAATAGAAAAGGGTTATTTCTTTTCATACAAAACTTGCCCTGACAATTACAAACCCAACAAAAAAGGAATCAGCCAAAGCAGTCCAGCCGTTGAACTCTCATTCGCTGAACTGTCAGTGAGCATTATATTCTAACTGATAATTAATTATATTATTATGTTGAAAAAGTGATAACAGTAAATATCACACTTTATGAAATCCACATATCAAACCAATTACTAACCAATGCATATGTATATTGTACTTATTTTATGTAATTAAAATATTCCATCAATTCGCACATGCAGACACAACCGGGCGGCCGAAGCTGAAACTGGAGCCGCGGACGGTCAAGGAGCCAGTGAACTCGTTGGCGAGCACGAGCCAGGCGTCGGCGATATTCGGCGGCGCGCGGCCCCGCGAGGAGCGGCTCAAGGAGCTCGCCGGCGAGTAACGCGCGCCCCGGCGCCCGCCCCGCCTCCGCCGCGGTGATTGCGATAACGCCTGTGGCGCCGCTCGCGGCGGACACCACGGCGGTGTCCCGTCGTCACCGCCGCGCCACTCTTGTAAGTTTACCGTTTGGGGAAAAATAAAATTGGTTCACTTGTGGAATGTTCACTCATAGTTACGATCGGGTGTTGTTTGTTTTTAAACCGCCGTTTGATTACAGTACGTATAACACCATCTGATTTAAATGAAACTCCATGTGTTGTTTTCATTACAAGCTTTTTTTACCAATTGTGTGAACTATATTAAAAGAGGAGTGTGACATGTTACAAAATTAAATACTAGTGTCACAATAAACTGATAGCATTACTTGTATCCGTGGTAACAATAAGTAATTATCATTTTACACAATTTAAATATATTATATGTAACTTACTGCAAATCTTGAATATCTTTATCAGTTCATAATAGAATTCTACAACTTTTAATCATTACAATGTCTTTGCAATAATTTATTAAAATTATTAGTATAAATTATTGCTATATGTATTATGTAACAATTATGATTATTTGTGTAGTTACAACAAGGTTGCCCTGAGATGGATGGCCAACTTTATTTTAAAATAGTCGGTTTGAGTACACAATTAGAGTATGATTGATCTGGTCGCTTCATGCAGGGTATCCTAGTTTGGGGCCAGGCCAAAATTTATTCATAAAACATTGTGCTTACACATATAATTTAGATTGCAAGTTTATTTCTTTTGTAAGTGTTAATATAGTGTTGAATTAACACTGGTATTGCAATCACCATTCAAAATTACAAGTTTAATCGGAGAAATGTCATACCAGCTTCATATAGAATTGAAATAAGTGTAAACTTTGCATAAATTTTGGTGTTGGTGATCATTTAAAACCTGTTCTAGATGTTACAAAATCGGTCCATGTTGTCAAGAGCTGTTTATGAAATGCTTACTGCATATACATATTTTGCAAAACTACCGTCGCTTTGAAAAAGAACTAACAGATTAAAATAAATAATTTTAAAATGTAATACGTAATAAAATCTAGCACTTCCATATTGACTTTTAATGCAATGAGGTACTGATTTATAAGCATTTAATAGGTGTGTGTTTTCAATTTTATAATAATCTTAAGTGGCAAACATTGAAACATTACTTTCTGTTAAGTTTTAAGATGCTTTCAATTTGAATAGAAATTTACAATATTTGGAGAACAATTCCTCTAAATTAACAAAAACATATAAAACATGTATGGTCTTGTATCTACACACATATATATATATATATATATATATATATATATATATATATATATATATATATATATACTTTTAGTACAATACACAAGTTGTATAAACTTTCTTTGTACAGAGCAATACTCATCCTCTGTCTTATAGCCACTTATGATTTGCAAGCCATAAAAGCACTGATAGACAAATCACTAAAAGTCCTAAAAATGGAATCAACAGTATTTTTGGTTGTAGAGAAAACTGTTAAATCTAATATTGTTAAGACATCTGCAACACTGCCAATTCGACATTTCATGGCTTGGAACTCCTAATCGGCTATAGTTATACATAGCTATTCTATTGGAACTACTAAATTCTGCTATAGAGCACTAGATTATTAAATGACTACAAATACATCTCTGTAATTCGCTTCTTTGAATTCCTATATCCACCTTGACAAATATGAAGTACGCTGTTGGAGGTTGTGAAACTATAATAACAAGAATACAGTAGAACAACTCATGGATTATTTGTAAGATTTGAAGCACTAATACATAATGGAACGAGTTTGGCTACCACTTTTTATACATGTTTCCATTTTAAAAAAGTATGAAGGATCAAACTCAGCCACTGAAATGCTTTAATAAACTTGAAAAAACTATAATATATGAATGTGTATGTAGACAAAATATTTTTTATATCACAAGTAATTACAATGTACTTGTTCTGTTTAGCCTGGTAATTATTAGGGATTCAAAGGAAAGCGAAGCCAAAACTATCTTGCTCTTAAAAGCTAATTTTTTTTTTCAGAATAACGGTAGTCTGTGATTTCAATTTATTTTTCTCCAACACTTAAATGATTACTTGTGTAAAGCGAAAGATCATCAGATAAAAAAAATAATTGTATATGAGTTTGTGTTAGGTTATGCGGTTGTAAATGATTCTTATTTTGTTAGCTTTGTTAAATATATTTGAGCTTATTGATTTTCTATCTTTGAAGCTTTTGAGGGCTTTCCGAGAGCCTGAGTTAGTAGGTTTGCAGCCACCAATCGGTGGGTCACAGGTTAAACATTAATAAATTGCTAGTACCACTCCAACGGTGAATAAATTGCTTTTGTTTATTGTATTAATGAGTGCATAATAATAACCATGTGTTTGAATGGTATATTCTATATACATATATATCTATATTCTATACTTTGTCACAGATATTGCTCATATGTAATATAACTATTAGTTTTTTTTTTAATTTACCTGTGTGTCAATTTATACCATTTTTACTGAAAATTTATTGAATAAAGTAGATATTATAATTATTTCAGTTTAGATCTCTTTGGGTCTCCCGAAAAGATGATGAAGGTTAATTTTTCTGTTTTTTATTATTGTTTAGTTGAATAATTTGTCGACATTGTTTCCTTTAACTGATAATTGACAATTTAAAATAAGATTTGATTATGTGGTGTAATAATTAAAGTCTCATCTATAAAAAATAGAATTTCCATAAATAATTGGATTTCTACTTTAATTATTTATTGTGTATTTGCATTATAATTTAGTAAATAAACAAAAAAAAAGCAAAAAACTGTATGGAACATAGAAAATAAAAAAAATATTTGTAATTAATGTTTTATATTTGAAGTAATTATATCTAAACTTCAATTTTGTTCCTACCCCCTTTCCTGATTTATTTTTTAGGGTTTTACACATCTAATAAAAAACAGCACAATTATAGAATCTCTTGTTATTGTTCTTCTGACCTAGTGGATGAAAGAAGTTGATGGTATTTATAAATACAGAGATAGATGGTCTAAATACAGTTGTAAAACAGAAATAAACAAAGTCTGATTTTGTGAAGTAGATTAGGAAATAAAGACAATCTAGGTCCACACCAATAGTAAGTATAGGTTCATAATCACAAAAAAGTATTTTTCATGCGATATATCTACAAATTAATGATTTTCGGATTTTTTCCTTTAATTATTTCATGGCGAATAATTAAACAATAGGATTAAATGGAGCAGGCGCTTATGTCGTGTCTCAAAATGTATATTTAGCATTTTTATTAAGAGTGATTATTGTTGCAGTGGATAAATGGCAGCGCCCTCTCGTGACTAGTTATAGCAAATTGGATAGTGTAGAAGTATTCTCCATGTTCATATACCTATTATGCCAATTTTCATTGTGATCAACTAAACCTTATAGTGCCATCTATTACCAAATCAAATCAAAAATATTCTTATTTCGTAGGTTATGGAATCGTGTTTGAAATACGTCATTATTGAATTCTTTCAACATTAATATTACCTTGAGAAGAATGGGCAAAAATCATGATTGCTCTTTTTTCTTGCTTGTAGGTACAAAGTACTGAATAATTAAATAAGTACAACATAACATACAGAAATAACATGAAACAACCTGATAGCGGAGCAGTTTAATTCAATGGTTTTTTTTCCATTAATATATTTAGACACGGTATAATACCCATTGACAAATAACTTCCTATTAATGAAAAGTTTACATTCATAACATAATATTACTGTGTTTCCTTAAATCCAAAAACACCACAATCAATGCAAGCATTAAAAATCACAACTAAACATGAAGCAATACAGTTTATTATTGAATCTATTATTTTAATAGAAAGGTGTAAAGTAAGTGTGTAAAACTGATATACTAGCAAAGAATTTTTGAAAAGCAAAGGCAATGTCTATGTAAAATTTTATCATCAATTTTTAATTGAAATTCTATATGGCGAGTATTTGTTTTACAATTTCACTATTGATTATATTTCAAGTAGTTTTTATCATATCTTTGCTCTTTTTTAATTTAATTACAGATAAACATTGATTTTGCGACTACACATGCAAGATTAACAATTTGAAATGATGCCTTATGTAATTGACAAAAGTAACCGATTTGTTATAAGATTTTTCCTCATAAAGTATGTATAAGTTGACATAAGTAGAAAAATATACATCCATATGAAAAAACTTCTTAGAAAAAAAAACAGATGTGCTTAACTGTCATAGTGATGGGGTCCAATGGTACATCATTATATATATAAACCATGGTCAATTCTGTAGTTTGTGTAAAAATAAGCAACTTTTCCTTTATATAACGTACTCACTGAACCCGGCAGGCATTGTTCTGTCGTTCTACATGATGTCTATATAAATTAATCAAATATTTATAATTTCAATAACATATTGAATTTTTATTTTGTGTAACAGTTTAAAATGTATATCTGTTGTCAGTTGACTAGATTTCCCAAAAAAAAAGAAACAAATTGTCAACCATCGTTACTTTGTCAGATGTATGATCATACCTAATAAAATTTAAGACTAATATTCAATAAAATCGAGAGATAATTTTGAAATTACTTGTAAAGTTCCTCGTTTGTCCAGCCTTGTCTTTATCTGTGGTTAAGTAATCCTTGAACTTTAAGCGTGTGCGTTTCAGACATCGTTGCCAGATCTTTTTTTGCTAAGTCGGGATTTTGAAAATTTGAATGATAAAAGCGGGATTCTTTCGTCGAAAGCGGGACATAGTGAAAAAACGTATATAATCAGAAGTTTTTAAATATTCATCTTTTTTATTTGAGTTCAAATTACATTAACGTGACAATAGATAGCAAAAATAGCCATAGAAAATTTATTTTAATAAAAATATGATATTTTAAATCAGATTTACTCTATAGTTAGGTAGTCGAGTCTTATTCGTCTTCTGAATAAAAAAAAAACAGAAATCAAAGTCAAAAAAGTTTTATTCATTAGAAAATATAGCGTTTCAAGCAATAGTCTGAGGAGTGAGTGCTACAAATTGCAACTTACAATAAGAGAATAATTATTTATAAGAATTACTTATTCCTGATATTTCTGTGAAGATTTAACTTCTTTTAAAGTTTCCTTTTTCTCTTTAATGAAGAAGAACTCTTCATAGGATAGCTGTAGATTAAACTGGATGAGTAATTCTGATTTCATTAATTTTACAGAGCATTTATTTTTGGCATCCGACCATTTTAAATTCATCTAGGAAAAAATGTTGGGATACTTAATATGAAAGACACTAGTTTAAACATATTCCTGGTATCTTTTTTTGGAAACTGTTGAAAGAGCTGGTGTCATTTCTGTGCGGTGGTGGCAGTCTTTGTAACTAATATGTCCAAGGATGATTTCAACAAGTTAAATTCTTCATTTATGTTATCTATCGAAATATCACCTGTCAATTTTATTAAAGATACAGCATTTTCAATCATGTCAAAACTAACTTCATTTTCTAGGTTTATGAATTTAAGTCTAGAAAAAATATTTTCATCTGAAAAATTATAATGTTTGTCTTTATATTGTTGGCAATTTGTGTAAAAAATTTGGAAGTCTTCGATGGCTTTGGTCCGTTCAGATACAACCAATTTATTTAAAATCTGTTTCGTCTGGTAGCCTAATTTAGTAGTTAAAATCATAGAGGTCACTTTTTAATTTTATTTAGAGTTGCTGAACCCTGGGCCAGTCCACACTTGTCTGTGCTTTGTGCTAACCATAGATGAATATGAATATATAGGTGCTACCCGCCCGCTTTTCTCTTAGCACGCTGCACGCGCGGTCGAGTTATCCTCAAAAGCGGGACTGAGTATGTCCCGCACGGGACTTTTAATTTTGATTTAAAAATCGGGACGTCTGGCAACGCTGGTTTCTGACAGCAACCAAAGGAAAGGTTCCTTTGAAAAAGATAGTACAAATTATTTATAAGATTATTTACCATTGTTACGTAAAGACCCTATTGGGAGTTTGAGGATTGAGATGAGATGAAAGAAAACACGTAGATTTTTTTTGTATTTCTGCCCGTGCGAAGGGCAAGGAGAAGCAAAAATCCATTATGGACAGTCCGTGCGCCCGGACGCACGGGGTGTGTCCGACTCTCACGGACTAAAAACTCCCTGAAGCATTAAGGCGCTTGTCTTTAGCCTGTAGGCTTTTCAGACTTCATCTAAGCGGCCAGAAGGCACTAAGAGTGCCAACGGTGCGAAGGTCAGGAAACCCTTCCGGGGTTACCGTGACGTAACAACGTCATAGGTGAATATGTTGCCCCGGGAAGACGCAAAAATAACTAAACTATCTATTACACTGAGTAATAGATTAATAGTAGACGACGCTTGAAAAAGCGAGTAGTGGAGGAGGGTGGCAAAAAACCGCGAAAGGCGGTTATAAAACTAATGGATCCGATTGAGGGCATATGCCCTTGAATCACTGAATTTAAAGTTAAAAGCCACAAAATGACCTATTACCGTTACGTGAAGACGTAACGCAACATAACTGAATTAAATTCGGAATGGATTGACCATCAATAACAGAGTTTGACCGCTAACCGTGACGCTGAGCGAAACCCGTCCCCAAAGGTTGCTGCTGGTCAGCATGCGGTCGCCCTCACGTAGTCAATGGTAAACCACTTCGCGTGTAAAACACACGAAATAACTAAAATAGCGATCGGTATCTGGAGTGCGAAAACTACGAGAGCGCTCTCCCCAGGCGCAGAAACCGTGTGCGGGCTCAGCGTGCAGACGGCAGGGTTGCCGGGACGGACGCCCGTGGCTAACTGCCGCCGCGCGACTTACACTGCGCGGCACCCTACACACTCGTACACGCGCGGAGCCCGACATTACGGAACGCAGCTCGAAGGAACACTGACACGCAGTAACACACTAAACTAAACGGGTGGTCCAGAGGACTGGACCGAAGGCGACCGATCGCAACGGAGGAACAACCGGAACTGAAAAAAAAAAAAAACACGTAGAAGAGCAAAAGGCGTATATTGAGAAACAGAATCGCAATAAATCGTTATCGAACCACTTGACAACTTGTCGTTGTTGTTGATCGCACTTGACTTGTGATCGCAGAAATAAAACTACTCGTCCGCGCCCGTACTTCTCTGTTTATACTCGCCGACTTGTCCAAAATATTCTTGAAATATAAATTAATCAATGAATTATTTAAAACGAATAAGTCGTAAACATGTTACGTCTGACATAAATAAAGAAAATTTATTGCCTCCCGAAAATTCCACCCCAAAATATAAAAAGAATATAAATACATATCTAAACACCGCCCAAATCGACAGAGATTTGGGCGGGGCAGAGTAATGTGATATTCTATTCTCGGATATATTTTTTTTTCTTGCTGGAATTATTGTGCGCTATTAATTTACATTCAGCTTGCGAGCGCAGTTCACAAAACGTCAGGTTCCCCAAATTGATTCATAGCATTCAATTGATCGAAAAAAAAAACGAAAGTCGGTTAGTTCAAAGAAAGCATCATATTTACGGCAGGTTGCATTAAAAGTTAAACCATAGCTTTGAACCGTAGTCTGCACGATGTGACAGGCAGAATATGGTTAATCTGTAAAGTCTTACAGCTAAATATTATAAAAATTACATTTATAATTTTTGTGCAACTCTATTACTAATGTAAACGAACGTAAACTCAATTTCAGTCATATTATGAAAATGTTTTTCGTTCTTTTTTTATTTTACAAAAGATTTAAAATAGGTTCAGTACAACGCACGAGACTGCCGCTCGAGTTGCCTGCGAGTGACGCAGTGCGCAGCATAGATGAATATGAATATATAGTGCGCAGGTTCAATGCTCCCCGGCCCTACCTTCCTCTCCCTCGCGTTTCTATTTTTAACAGATTTGAAAAAAAAGAGGTTCTCAATTCGACTGTATTTTTATTATGTTTGTTACCTTAGAACTTTCGACTGGGTGAAAAATATGGCCTTTAAAAATATCCAAAAAATGCCTTTTTAAAATAACTTTAAATTTTTTTATGGAGCATTACTTTTGAATGGACATCATTTTTGTACTATGAAACGGCATCGAATTCCACAATTTAATTAATCAATAAATGCTGTTATTCAAAAACCAAAAGCGCCATTATAGTTTTTGAGCTCAAAAATGTACAAGAGAGTCATATCTCCGAGCTAAATAGCGGGAAGTTTCAGGGATGGTCACATGATCAACCGTTTTTCGAATTTGTCTGTTTCATTTCTCTCTAAGTATGCATGAATTATTTTACATATAGGTCGAAAACTCGAGGATAGGTGTGGTTGGAGCCCGCGCAGGCTGGGGCCCAGCTGGCAAACACCACCTCGACTATATGACCAGTCTAACACTGAGTCTACCCATATTCAGACAAATAAGTTAGTGTATTTCAGATTCACTAAAGAGGAAAAATTCTAACAAAAAAATCCAATTTCATAACAAATTAATATGCACTAAAAAGTAAAAAAATGATTGCGTTTTTTCTGCAACAACTTACTTTTTCTACTCATTAATATGTAGGTACAATGTATGTATTTCCCACGCAAGGTAAGTATGTACTTACCCCCTTCAAATTTAACTCAATATATACCTATGAATAGCAAACAATGATCAAAATATTTTTTAGAGTTCTCCTAAGTAAAATGAAATGAAAAGTATTAGACTACTTAAAATTCAATCAAATTATTACGATAATATAATGTAGATACAATTAACGTTATTTTTGGGAGCCAGTGTCAGCCAAGGAAACACTACAATATACCTAGCAATAGACACCGACTCCAAAAATAACAATAATTGTAACTACATCATATTATCATAATAATAAAATCAACAAACTATAATCTAAAATCAGCAGAGTAGGTTTTTATAGGTAAAGACAAAGTTATCAACAGCAGACATGTCCTAGTAAAATTATAATTCATGCGTAACTACAGTGTAAAAATGAAATTATTTTAGACTGCATTCTTTTTTTTTTAGGAACATTAGGTCATTTGACATGGGTAAAATCATTTGTGAGTTTGCATCTTAGTCATGCACCAAGTTAGTAATCGATATGCTCATATATATGTGAAAACTTGTGGCGACTATTTTTGAGTAAAATATTGTGAGTTCTCATCACTACAAGTGAATTAACAGTATATATGAAAACTTGTTTGTAAATGTAAAAATAATATTATTAAGTTTAATTCAATTGCAACATTACTGATGTTTTATTAAAATTAAAATGCTTAAATTTTAGACTTTAAATTTTATATGCACATTGACTATTATTTTTTTTACTGGGCTTAAATAGCCCATCATGTGCTTTGATCATAAATAAACCACAGAAAAATATATAGAGATGTTGCTCAATGCCAGTAGATGAAAAACCAGATGAATGTTAATAATTTTAATTTAAAAGCTACTTGATAGTTTTGACTTCGTCAGTAATCTTCAATGACCGCCTATTCTTTTTTTTTGTTTATGACTTGGATATTCTCAAAACCACATTCTGACCATCTGAATAAAGATGTATCATTCAATATTATTTTTCAATGGTCGATCATCAAAATCAGGACTATAACAATTAAAAGGTGTCAAAAAACAAAACCACTGCTTTATTTACAAATATCTGTTATTCATTTTATCAAACATCAAGATCATCATCAGGATCTTCATCATCCCAATCATCAACAATGTCAGGTTCATAATACACTTTGCTTTGACCACTATGAATTTTATTCATGTATGGCAATTCCAATTTATTTCTTTCAATTTTTTCATTTTCTTCTAATCCAATCTTAAATGTCGCTATTTTATTTATATTAATTTCGACATCCTCTAATGCTTTTTGCTGTTCATCCTTGATTGGTGTTGAAATTAAATTTTCTTTATCATAACTCAATACTTCTTTGCTTTTAAATAATTTTCCTGACTTCTTCCACTTTACTGAGATTACTGTAGAATCACGACTGTCAAATAAAATTATTGCACTTGCTAAGTGGTGAAGATGACTTCGAATTCTATGAAGCTGTACGCAATCTTTATGTAAAACGACGATCAGTCTTATATTGGGATTGGAAATTATAGATCTTATAAAATTTAAACATTTATTCCAACCCAAGCATAAAAACATTTGATTGATAGAATCTATGAATAAAGTGCATTTCGAAATCTTATAATCAATTGTCTTCTCAACGTCAACTTCGTCGTGGTATTCTATTTGAAAATCATAATCTCTAAATACATTTTTCCAAAAAGACAGAGGCTGTTCATATGCGAATAAATGTAATTTCTCCTTTTCCGATCGTACAAGTTCTCGTATAAGCGGTAACGTATTTTTGTCACAATCATCATCAATAAGTACAAATGGAGCAGTTGAAAAACTTTTTAAAGCCATTTTTATTAAATCCGCATTGAAATTCATACGTAAACCTCATCCAGCGATCAGCCATAAGCAGCAGAAGTAGAACTACAGACAGAGGATTTATTGGTTTATCATAACACTACATGCAGTGCATTTTATAACCTACTACCGTTAATAAATTCCTCGGAGCAGAATAATCACTCACAGAGTACCTTTGTATATTAGAAAATAGTCGCCTATGTTGGTTACTGCCAGTCATAAATGCAGCACGTCTTTGTAATTCTAAGCTATCTCATCAACTCGAACAGAAAATTTGCATAAGTTTGTAGGTGTAAAGAGAAGATACCTAGGAGACGATGACAACTGATCTAACGTATATTTTACGTTTGGTAATTATCTCCCAAGTCCTCGCCACGACACCGAAAAACTACAGATTAAGAACATACATCGAATAACTTCTACTGAATTACCAATGGAGGGACAATGAGTTAACCAAATGCAATCAATTTAAATTAATATACGAGTAAAACAAAACTAACGAGCAGTTTTAAAAGTTAGAAGTAAAAGAATTGTTGAGAGCAACAAGGAGACTTATAGAATTAAAAGCACCAATTACGTTCTGTTCAAAAATAAAACTTGGTTTTAAAACATTTTATTGATTTTGATTATCGACACTAAAGCTTAAATGTTTACATCACTCGCATAAAGAAAACGAAGAACAAATCTTCTAAATTACGAAACGTAATCTAGATTTGCAGTAAGCTCATATTATTTCTAAGAAACCAATGCTGTAAATGAATGTTATACGAGCTGTCGTTATTTTAATTATTTTAAGGCTTTAATTATTATGAGATTTCTATAACTGGTTCTTTAAATATTCTTCTGAAGCTTAACCCATAATTACATGTCGAATATTTCATAACTGCTCGCATGGGGTCACAAGTGACCCCAAACTGTAAGAATAATTTCTAATATAAATTCAATAAAACTATTTTATTATTAAAGTACTTTATTAATTTTAAAGAAATAACTTCTAAATATCTGCAACTAACATCTGATAAACTACAAAACAAGCACCGCCGAAAAAATTCACTAAAGATTTTAGACTTTCCGAGTCTCAATAAATATTTGTTCAAAGTATTTTAAGAGTCGAATTGCAAACTAAACCGTTATGCGCATTTTAGACTTCCTGGTACACGAAATTCGCGCCTCTGGCAGGTTTTGTGCACCCGGTCACAACTTTGCCGCCGGCACCATTTGCTACTCGCGTTTTAAGGTTAGTGAAGCCAAGAATATTTCAAACTTCAACATGTTTTGGTTATTTTAAGTTCCACAAGAAGTGACGACTTCACGTGCGTACTTGATTTCGCTGCGAAGTTCAACAGGTAAGTGTAAAATTACGACATTATGGCCTGATTGTTCTTACGGCACCTGGTAAGACTTACATGAACAATTGTTAAGACATTTCGCCAATGGTCTGGACTTATATATTGTCACCATTTCTGCCAATCTATTCTGGTAAAATATATTGCCATTGGGCACTGTTCGCCTTGTAGCACTGTCGTCCCCGTTTATACTTATTTCGCCGAATTCTAACTCAGAATCAGACTCGCGTCAAGCTTTAATTTCATTCGCGATTTCCTACTCAGAATCATGACTAACTCTGTTTCTGATACCAAACCTGATAGTTAAATTAGATAATAAATTCTAATTTTAAGCTTTTCATTATTGTAAAAAAAACATTAGATTATTACATAAATTTGTCACTGGATTTTATAATAATAAAAATGTATTAATAATATACAAAAATACATCTCGTAAAAAACTATCTTAAAAATAGTAAAGTAATTATTCGCATGGGGTCACCGCTCAAGAGCGCAGGAACGTATTCTTCCACTCCCGTGATTTGGTCGTTATTGGAATACAAACTTCGACTCGAGTTATAAAACTTATGGGGTTGCGGGGAATTTCTGGACGTGCCAAGTATTTCATTTTTTAATTTAAAACTGTTTTGACCCCATCCGAGTAATTAAGGGTTAAGCTTTCTTGAACTGTATCTCTGAACAGTGCCTATTCAATGCAGTAGAAATTGATTCTATTTGAATTATTTAATTAATTAAATAATATCGATTTAAATTAGATTCTGGAATTGGTTGTACGGACATGTTTTACATGATAGTTCTAATGATAATGATGATAAGATAACATTATGAGGAATTGCATTATTATCAATTATTGAATTATATTTTGTTAATATCAAGGAGGTTATATTAAAATGGAGTTACGGCAATATTTAAAATTCAAAATTACAATGGAAAAATTATACTTAGAATATATAATCCAAACCTTAGCTTAAAATGACATGCCTCTCTATTGTTCCGCGCTTTCGCTCGCACGCTGGGCTCAGACGGAACGCGACAATTAGTCATACTTTTTCGTGCGTGCAGCCGGCGTTCATCATCATCATCATCTTATAAATTAAGGCGTTATCACATCAAAAACACAGCGAACTTAATAACAAACAATTTAATTTTTCACAAAATATTTGTACAAAAACCCTATAGTTATAATACATTTTAGGAATCTAGATAAAAATTATTAAATTTTTGTGAAAGAACATTATTTCAAAGAAAATGTTTATAAAAAGGACACAGGAAATTAAATTTAGAAAACTGTACCTTCCAGCCTTTTGCTAAATTACAAATAAATAAAAGCACGTTTTTGTTTGTATTTGTATTTTATTTATTCCTTTCTTTTCTTTTATTTATTTCTAGAACTAATTCACAATAATAATTAATAAAAATGGAGGCTCTATATTTTTCTAATTGAAAAGCAAGATAAAAAAAGAAAGATCTTAAGGGATAGCAAGTCGGGTACCTAATTTTTTATTAACGGACCCGTTCTTTTTGTAGAGACATCTTAAAGGGAAGTCATTTGTTGATTAAAATTTTATCCACTTATTTCAAGATCTGAAAATGAAGCATTATTAGATTTTGATACTTATTTTGTGAAAAATAAAGTAACAACTAAATACATTAAAAAACCGCGATTCTCAAAAGAAAGTTTATAAAACGAAATTTATTTAAACTTAGGAATGATGGAAAAATACACAGGCTACGTTGCCTTTTTATTTCTAATTTTCAGAGTAAAATAATTCAATTTAAGAATAAAACAATAGTACCTAGCTTTGTCTATAAACCAGCCATTGTGACCACATATATCATTAAAAAAAAAACAAAATAATTCCACTTTTACAACGCTAAATAATCAAAGATACAGATCGGGTACCATTACTATAGATGAATATGAACATATAAAGACCATTACTTTCCTTATACACAAATGTACTTTGTGACCATTATTGTCCATAGATGAAGAATATATAGAGATATGATAGAGATCACTGTCCGTCAAGTGTTCACTCACTGCATGGTGCGGATTTTGACTCGATTATGGGAGAGTAGACTACTATGACAATGAGATAATTTTATCGTTAGCCTTTTGGTGATAGAGATGTTTATAGAGTGGGGATATCTTATTACCAATCTCATGAACGTAATCTGTTTATCACTAAACTCTGGTCCATAACACGTATATGAACGTATTATTTCTTATATAAATAATTTTTTATATTACTTTTTTTATTTATAAATATTACTGTTTTTTTAAATATAGAAGAGATAGAAAATGTTACGACGTTTTGTTGTTTCGTGGAAACCTACATCTAGACACTTAATGTTTGTCCCCAAGCATAACCCTCCAAATGAAAATGACTACTTAAAATTAAAGGACTTCTTTAGGAACAATAAAAGGATTTCGTTGTTGACTGGTGCAGGCATCTCTACAGAATCCGGTAAGTTTCTATACAATAGAGATTTAAAAAATCTGACTTACGGTAATAGGAGCTTGATATTTTAGGAATACCTGATTACAGATCAGAGGAGGTCGGTCTCTACGCAAGAACAAACCATAAACCTATTCAATATCAAGAATTCATTAAATCCTCTAAAAGCAGACAGCGATACTGGGCTAGAAATTTTGTTGGTTGGTCTCGATTTAGTAAAGTTCACCCAAATGCTACTCACTATGCTATTAGTGATTTAGAGAAGGTTTGTTTCATGTATAAATGCTTATGGCTCCAGTCAACAAAATAATGTATGGACTTTGATTGACCATTAGATTTTAAAATTGAATTAGTGCTCATTTTCAAAATTAAAATATTTTATTTCTATTCATTATTTTTAAGATATTATATAAGTGATAAAGGAGTAGATAGGAGG
Source organism: Eumeta japonica (assembly GCA_005406025.1). Taxonomy (NCBI): domain Eukaryota; kingdom Metazoa; phylum Arthropoda; class Insecta; order Lepidoptera; family Psychidae; genus Eumeta; species Eumeta japonica. Next base: position 201,516 of record BGZK01001062.1, read on the forward strand.
TGAGAACAGTTGCAATTGCTCCTCTTGACATATAACTGGAACTCTTAATCGATTACAAAATGTTGAAATTGTTTTATGGACCATTTACTACCTATTTACAAGAAACATTATTAACTCGTTCCCAAACCTAAAAAAATCTATATGTACGTTTGAATTGATGAGATTTTGTGTTCTCTTTCTGGTTAGGAACAATTAGTATTTTTCTCCATTTTCACAATAACTATGTGAAAAGATCTTCAAATGTATAGCCTCATTTAACTATCATGTTTATAGCTATCAAAAATAAACAATTTTTTTCTGAGTGCAGAGTTTGTGATGTTATCTTGTATCACTGCATGGAATCTACTACTCAAAAACATAAAAAGAAGCAAAAATTCTCTCAAATGCTTTACAATTATGAGTTGTGTAATAGAATAAAGCACATTGGATAGAAAGAAAATGTGAAGTACATATAATACTTAATATATGTACATATATATTGGTATTTTCTATGAATGCTGTAATTTGCAGGCAGGTAAAGTGACATCGGTAATTACTCAGAATGTTGATCGTTTACATCAAAAAGCTGGTTCCAAAAATGTAATTGAATTACATGGCAGCGCTTATTTGGTAAAATGTCTTCATTGTGACTACAATATTAGCAGAGAAGATCTTCAAGAGAAAATGATTGCTGAAAATCCAAGCATGAAAAGTACTTTGACAATGATAAGACCTGATGGAGATGTTGATTTACCACAAGTAAGTTTAGACATTGTATAAGACTATTTTAGTTATGTTGAAATACACAGACAAGATGTTTAAAAGAGAATAGTGAATTGGAAGCGAGGCCCAGGGCATTGACATTAAACAACCAATACAAGTTGTTTGTAGAGAGTATAACGCATTTTAAATATTTCATTACATATTTATCCTATTTCACTCAATGAATGTCATAGCCTGTAAGTGAATATTTGTACATAATTTTTGATTATGTCATTCAAACTTATAGGATTCCAAAAATTTAAGAAGAATCCAGTAAATGTTTAAGGTACACATTTAAAAATATGAATTGATGACTTAAAATACACTAGTAAATCTTTGTTTATCCTACTGAACTGTAAATTTATATATTTTTTTATTTTAGGATCAAGTAGAGAATTTCAAGACACCGCACTGTTCAAAGTGTGAAGGACCTCTTAAACCAGACATTGTCTTTTTTGGTGACAACGTTCCCAAATCAAGAGTTGACAAAGTCAGGACAGAAATTAGTTATAGTGATGCCTTATTCGTGATAGGATCCACTTTGACAGTGTATTCCAGTTATCGTATAGTTTTGCAAGCTAAGGAAGAAAACAAAGATATAGCTATATTAAACATTGGACCCACTAGGGCCGACAATTTAGTAAAATTAAAAGTCTCCGCCAAATGTGGGGCTATTTTGCCCCAGATACGCGACAGTATATTACAATAGTGCAATTTGAAAATTATATCAGTTGTGTTCACTAAGAAGATAATGTACTTTGTATCTTTTTTTTTTGTGTAAAATATTTCCTAGAAAGTCTTAAATATACCTCAGATGCCAACCAAGTGATCCAAGTAACTTTATAGAAATTTCGAGATATCAAGACATATCACACATTTTTATAATGTAACGCCTTATTTTACGCTATTAAAGAACATAAATGTGATAACAGTAGTGTAATCTAATTAATCTTCTTGAAAAACATAAAAACTTGAATCTAGAAGAGATTAAAAAAAGTCTGTTGGGTCAGTTTTTTTTTTAATACAGAAAAATGGTTTATTGCTGAAAATGAGTTTTATTGTTATTTTTGACATACATATTTTTACAAGTCATGTGATTTTGTGGTATAAGAGCTGAACTATCATAAAAAACATAATCATATGTATGTTCTATTAATTTATTTTTTATTACGAAAATGTAAAATATAAACAAAGGAATATTGTGTATACTTGTGCATCATTAAAATACTGATAATTACTTTGGGCTTTAGTACAAACCTGATATTTTTCTGTGATCTTTGTAATTCTATTATTAGTGTTCCATATATCCAACTCTAGGATATACTGATTAAATTTGTAAAATGAGCAACAAACATTCGTTAGCATGCCATGGTTAATCTTGACTTTCTTTCAAAGGTCTGATTGATAAGTCACTTAAGTACACTTGGTGGTAGTAAATGATTTTGTTGGTTTTTGTGATACTTTGTGTATCCCAGTACCCTTATTATGAATTTAAGTTTCAGTGTGGTTAGCGATGCTAATCAGCTACAAACTTCTGTTAAAACGCCTGAATTGCTTTGAATTGCCTGCAAACGATGCAATGTGCAGATACAATACTTCCCAACCCCTCCCTCTTTCCCATGCTAATATACTATTCTAAACAAATGCCATGCTTTTTTGTCATTAATATCACAGCAACAAAAGTTTGTGTGTCACACCTTATATATTATGTTTAGTGCTGTCATAAAACTATATTTTTTTTATATCAAAACAGACGTGGTCGGCAAGTTGTATACATGAGATTTAGTAGACACCGATAAGATAATATGTAATAAAGCTGCTGAGCATGTCATTTATTTTTTTTCACTGTTTTGATGCATACTTTTGATGACTGATAGTTTTAGTGAAACTACCAATTTCTCCATAACTAACAAATTGATTTGCAGGTAGTAGGGATCACAGGTACCAGGAAGAGCTCGAACGATATCTTCAGTATTCTTTATCAATAAAATCGTGTTTAATTGGAATCTATAGGGATTGTTAAATTTGTATATAGTTAATACTAAATTTAAAACAAGAGGATTCCAGAAAAAAAAGATAAAAATGAATGAATCCTTGTGAATTTTTGTTACTTGGATTATTTGTGCTCATGACTTCATGTTTACAAATAGGGTATAGAACAAATTTTGTTTCTATAAAATATATTAAAAGGTAAAAAATAATTCTAAGTCAATTGCACCAAAAATGTTTCTAGCTAATGTACTATAAGCTTTCAAGGTAGCTGTAATAATTGAGCTTTATGGTTACTGTATTTAAATATTTATCTGTGCTATATGGTGTACCACTAGAGTGGATAGAAATGACATCTCTATGGATATTTTTAATATAATTAGTTACCATGCCGAATTTCTCTATGTACCTAAATAATTTTATCTGTTAATTATCATTGGGAGTTTGTTTTTTAAACATAACATTTATTAGTGTAAAATGTAATAACATTTGTTAACAATAAAACATCAACCGATTATTTCCAATTTTATTTTGATCATTGTAAAAATAAGAAGTATGGATATTAAAGTCGGGCTCACACTCATCTCTATATTCATATAATGTGCATTTATTCTAATACCATTAGTTTTTATCAATATTCTTGTCATGATACAATCAAAAATGTCATACCAATGACAAATACAGATATTTTAAAATGTTTAACATTTACATGCTAGTGTTTTGAACGTCACTTAATTTACATATATCTTTTAATAATTCTTGTAACAGTTTGCAAAATGTCATTGCCAAATAGCTTAACAGTTGAGAATGCCCCTTTTTAAAGGGGAATTTTATCATAATAAAGAAGGTGAAATTGAATCACATTAACTGTGCAAGTGTAATATTAGCCGTGGTGGTAACAAAGTCTGCAACATGAACTCGACAAATTTATCTTTCGGCACTGCCATTTGGATGTTTTTAATACTGCAATATTTATTGTGACTAATTTCACACAGGCACAGTTTGTTGACTACTTTAATAATCAACAGATTTTTTTTTAATAGTACATATTAACCATTTCACTCAGATATTATAGAAATCAGCATTTTCTAATTAATAAAAGAGAAGTTATAGGGTACTTATCTATGTACACACTACAGTTTTTTTTATTAAAATAAGTCACAAATTACATTACATTTCAATATTTCCAATATTCTTTTTTAGGAAATTGCTTACAACTCTAACAGTATTACAATAAAATTGTCATAAAAAAAAAAAAGATGTACATTTTATGTATTTATTTTTCAATGGCTATTACTTTGTGATATCAACAATTCTTAAGAAACAATTTTGAGATCATATTGTTTTTAGTTATTGATATTCTGTAATTAATAATTTTAAATACTAATACATGTAAAATATCTAAGTATAGGGCAGTGTCGTGAACAGCAATTTGTACCCAAATCATTAACGTACTCAGTAGTAAACCCGATACTTAATCATTACTGAAATACAAAGAAGAGCAGAACACAGTCAATGCAATCATATACCAAATTTAATCACATAAAAACAGTAAAATTTCTGTAACTACATCAGCCATAGTTTTTCTGAATACTGTATATTAGTAATGTTGGCTATGTTGTGCATTGTTTTAATATATGACAAATTAAAATCTACAAAGATTCTTAGAAACTAATATTGAAAATAGGCCAGTCTCTAAATGCAACTTAATGTTCGAAATTAAACATGTTTCAAAAACTGGCTACAACAGCAGATAATGGTAAAAATCAATGTGTTTAAATTTTTATTGCTTGATCTCAGTAAACTAATGAAAAACGTAAGTCACAAATAAAGGAAGTTAAATTCTAATTTATTACTTCTACTTGCCAATGACTGTAGTTGATGAAGGATGGAGAAAGAGTTGCGTTAATAAAATGTTCTTGAGAAAATAGATTTCTGATCAAAATTACAATCGATTTCTTTATTATTCCTTTAAATAACACTAGTTTTGATTTATGACTTCGACCCTATGGATAATAGAATTGCATGAAACATGGTTTAGCTACAAAACTGAAGAGTCCATTGAACTTCATTATAAGGTATTTGCATAATACCATAACAACAGAAAAAGTAAACAAAAATTCTATAATAATAATTTGAAATATTTCTAGATTCAATCTCAATTAATATTCAAAAATGTCTAAAATATAGATGAAGCCCTGTTACTGATTTAGAATAAGTTAATTTTATTTTTTTTTCCTTCAATACATATATTACTATATCCATGTATAGAAACCTGACAAAGTTACACCATAGTTTATATTTTTCATCAGATATTTTATCTTCAGTTATTCATAATAATGTATATATTTATGTTATAGGTGTATTCCAGGAATTACTAGATTCATACCATTATTCACTAGTGTGCCATCCATGATTTTAGTTTAATGGTTTATAGTTGGGCTTACTGACTGTATCATCACTCTTTGACACTAACTTTATTTGTTACATAGTAAACAATTGAAATCAATGCATCACTACATTCAATAGAATAGCCATATTCGTAACATAGTACTTTGAAAATATTTTAAACTGTTGTATTTATAGTTGATAAATTGTTTGGAATAGCTGATGTGCTATTACACATTTATTTGTTGTAAATTTTCCTTAGGTTTCACCATTGCCATGAATTCAGATTGTTGATTAGATGTTAGAATGTAGATGGTAGAAACGGTAATGTTAATAGCTAATGGGAAATGAACCATCTCAATGACAAGACACCTAATTATTTTCTTTTTTTTTATATTTAAATATTCATAACTTTTATTCATGTAAATTCAGATTTTTTTATAGATATGAGAAACAAGATTTTGTACTATTTTACATGTATAATGTGTAGCAATGGTGTGATTGTTATGTTATATTGAATAAATTTATACCACTAACATAGGCTTTAACATCTATTCATTACAGAAAATTAGTTTGTATTTCTCCAGATTGTACTAGATAGGTATTTTATTTGGATTTCTAATAACAAATCAACACAAATGACTTTCTTTTGAACTGTAGTAAGTGTTAAATGCACTCATTTCGATGATTGCGTCAACAGTCTTCCAACCATATCCGAGTTCACGCATAAAACAAAGTACTAAACCTCACACATGGCAGTCACTGACTCTGTACATTATAAGAAGTAGTCGGCCTGGGGCTTCTTGGAGGGCACGCCGCGAGATTCTTGCGGCGCCGCCTCGAATATAGTAAACTCCCGCTGCAGGTTTTCATTTAATTCTAAGATGGCCGCGACATTACCACACCTGTCAATTTTGGAGATATTCATTTTTTGCTTGTTTAATGAATAGATAATGTTAAACATTAACTATATTATAGTATTTCCCTTTACTATTTTCTTTTTGATATCATTAAATATGACAATTATTTTTGCAATTTTTTAGATATATTTTATTTTTAGAAACCAATATTTCCATGAATTATTAAAAATAGAGAAACTTATGTTAGTGTAATTTGGAATAATGCAGTCATTATAAAAAGCAAATCATGATTTTATTGAATGTATGAATTTACATATCAACATATTAAATAAATAATATTGCATTAGCTAAAACATAAAACAATAAAATTATAAACTATTAATAATCTTGAAGGATGTCTTGTTTGTTAATGACCATTAAAGCACATTATTCATATATTAATTGTATATCCATTTCAGTTGTCAACCTCTCGAGATTAAAAATATATGGGTACATGTTGTAATTAATGTTCCTTTTCATAACAATGTACTAATTTATAGAAATTGACATTACTTTTGATTGCAAATGTTTTTTTATTCAAAATAATAAAATATTTGAGTCATTAATTGACTATTTCTTAAATTCGTATAAAAAAATTACTTCAAAGGCTAGACAAATTCTTCTATGGAAGTGATTATTTGAAAAACAAGTTATTCATTTAAATTGACTTTTATTAGCTCGCCATTGCTGTACAACTTATATAATAATAATTATAAAATACTACTTCACCTGTAGCAATAGTTAGGAGCTGACCACACCGTAAGAACAGTTTCGTTGAAGTGCCACTTGTAGCCCTCCATAACGAGCTGATGTGCACGACAGATCATATCAATGTCATTAGACACATTAAATTGCGCCACCACATCTGACCCAAACAGGTAGCCTGCGCCTCGTGGTGACACGCCCCAGCCTTGAGTATCTATACAAGGAAGGCTTATTTCAATACTCTTAAAAAAAAAGATACATATTCACCAATATAAAACCAATTTAGTATTGACAATATTGTTTAGACAACTTTATAAGAGCTGAATTATTAGCTTATGTGATATGGTGTTAAAATGTGAAAAACTTATTTTAAAAATAAGAGATATTTATTTTAAATTGAAACTGTGACGGTATTTGACTTTTTAACTTTAAAGTAATCAATTGCCTTTGGGTGTGACCATAAACCATGTAAAATTTAAGCTATTATTAAATATGATCTTGGCATGGTACAAAACAGTACAATTGGTTCTTAAAATCAGTGCTGTATTTAGGGAACATGAGAAAAGAATGCATTGTATATTCACTTCTGTGGCAGAAATAATAAATGCAGTGAGCCAAAAGAAGACCTACCATACAGATCACTACTATTCAAATTTTAACTTTTCCTTTATAGGATTTATAAGGGGCAAACGAGCATGGGAGGCCATCGGAGTAGATGGTCACCGCCGTCCATGGATACCCGCAACCCCATGTACTACACTAGTTAAACTACAAAATAAAAAAAAAAAACACCACAACCCAACTCATTTGCAGAAATAAATGATTGAAGCTCTCTTTGTGTTGAAACTACATTAAACATAGCTATCAGACAGTATTGTAAGATGTGATAAAATTTATTTCTTCACATTAAAAATGAACAACGATTGCTACATCTATGTGAGATAGCACAAAGTTTTAATAGAAGCTTACTCATAAAGTTATAGTTTGGCAGTTCCTTGTGGAAATTATTCATTACCTATCTTGTAAAATCTGTTACACTGATAACAATAGTTTAGTGAAGAATTTCAAAGAATAATTTATGAAAAGAACAGTAAAATATAGCCAGCTCATTGATTGACACTCATCACTGTTCAGAAAATTTTATTAGCTACAAACTATATGTTATTCTCAATATTCACTGGATTTTCTCCACCTAACATTTCTTATAAGTTCTTCTGTAATTTAAAGCAAAGAACTATTTTCTGCTTTTTTTTTTTAAAATTGAACTTTTTAGTTTTGAAAGTAAAGTGAGAAACAGTCGTATAACTCCCATATATTTATATTTTCATTTTTGTACTAAGTCACTGGTGCCATCTAGAATTTAGTTTATGTAAAATTACAAAACTTTTAGTGACCTCTAACAGCATTTCTGTTCCTATTTTCCATTTAGGATTAGGATTCTCAAAATGAAGGAATCTCGTCTATGAATATAAAATTTGATTCACTTTTGGTGATAAACACTTAAGACCTCTTCTACTTGTTTATGCAAACATTTTTAGATTTCCTTGAAAGGTTATCAAATAACTTTGATGAAAACTGTAACATATTTTTTCAGTGACTAACGTTATGGGGAGTCACCACTTTTCCTATCAGACTAAAATCTCACTATTTACATTTTACAATACTGCTAAAAACTGTTCTAAAGAAAAGTGAAGAATTTTTGAATACAAGTATAATAAATTTAAGAATACAGTCACTTTCACTTAAGAACACTAGCAACTGGTGTATTGTCATTTATTAAATTTAATTCCTTTAGTGATTGTACTATAACAGATTTTGTGCTTTATACATCATATATGTATACAGATGATAACTAATGAAATTGGATGATGTTAACTATCCAAGACTCCAATGCTGTTTGATCAGATAAGATTTATTCATACCTCGTAGTTCTCCCATCATTAAAAACCTATAATAATGTAAGTACTAGAGGATAACAGAACAGACTATTTAGTAACAGAAAGGAAGTAATGGTATTAACTACACATATAACAGTACCCACAATATTTACAGCTGTTAAGCAATTAAAGTAAAAAATATCTATAACTTCATAAACCCTCAACTATAATAAATATAACTTGAATTTGAAGTATTAATAGTGTTATCTACTAGACAAAACATATTTTTTACAATAATCTTACAAGGCAAATGAGCATGTGAGCCACCAGTGAAGAAGTGATCCCCTCCTCCCATGGTCATCCACAAGCCCATAGGATGTACTAATGCATTGCTGGCTTTTTAAGTCAATAGGGAATACTGCTGATGATAGATCATCTTAAAGTTTTACTAAAGTGGTAGAAAATTGCATATGAAGCATACAGTGGTAGAATCCAGATATCAAGGTGGTGATGGTGATAATGGTATTTCTGATGATAACCTAAATACCATAGAAGTCTACCATTGTCCTTTACTATCATATAAAATAATACCACAAAAATATTAATGTTGTACACTGCCATTCCAAATGGCTAATGATTAGAACTGATATTGGAACACTAGAAAATTAGTAATACACCGTTGAATAACCATTTTTTGAATTACTTGTAATTATACATGTTAAACCAATAAAAGTAATAATGTAATACATTACAGAGTACCTATGTGTAATTGTACTGTATCACATTACTACCTATGTAATTAAATTTAATATTACTCATTATTACAATATTGAAATCCAAAAATTATGCTCAATATAATCACTAATGCAAACAGATTACCTTCAGGGTCACTCCAAAGCAAATCACACATAGGCCCATCATGAGGAACCTCCTGCTTGCGATCGATGGTACGTATTTGGTCGAGGGTTTGGATAGAGGGGCTGAGGCCACCATGCACGCAGAATATTCGTCCGTCAATGATAGCAGAGAGTGATAAATAGTCAAATATTTCTGTGCAGTACCTAAAGGAAATAACACATTAATTTATATAAATACAACTTTTCTCTTCTATGCTTTTTGTTATTTACTCATAACTTTTAACATAATGTTTCTGAATTACATAACATTAGTCACCCTTTAGATAGAATGTAGATTTTTTATGATTGATTGTGATATTGATAAATTAGTGTAACCTTCTCTAGTTTTCTACATATTTCAACACAAAAATGTAGTGATATTTTGAAATTTTAATGGTTAGGATAACTATATGCAAATTTCTAAGGCAAGAAAGTATTATGATTAAAATTAGGTACCTCCACACTGTAATTGATCCATACTTTCGCAAGCATTCATCGTAAAAGCCATAGACTTGTGTTATCTGCCTTGACTCATGATTACCCCTTATTAATGTGATCCGATCTGGATATCTAACCTGTAAAATTTTATTACATGTCTTAAGAATTAAATTCTAAATATATTATTAAATTTTTAGGGTAAATTTTATACAACAAAAAAGAAACAAAAATCAAGTATGTTAATTTTACAACTTTTGTTTATGCCAACTTTCATGTTATTATTATAAGTTACAGTTTTAGACAGGCCAAAGATGATTCATATCTTGCCTGCAATTTGTACATAGCTTATAAAATCAAATAAAAATGTAATTGATCAATGGAAAAATTATAAAATTACAGTTTTAGAAGTATGTTTTTTCTGTACAAAGGCATTATTTAATATGTTCATACTGAAAGTATGAATCATATGAATGAATGAATGAATCGTATGAAACTATCAATCATAAATTAAATATGCTATAAGAGATAACTTAATAATAAAGTAATAATGGAAAGGTCTTATCAACCCGAATTAGTTTACAAGTTAATAATACACATTTACTTATAAACATAGCTTTTTATTTTTTTTTTTATTGAATGTGCTGAGGAGTTCTGTAATTATAATTTTCAAACATTTCTTGAAACTTCAGTACACTTTAATACTCTTAATTCACAGGAGAGCATGTTCGACGGACAGAAAGGGTTGCAGGCATAGAAAGAAAAAGAATGCACCGCTAATCTTTATCGTTCATATGACTCTATCCCTTTATGTCAGCTGGACATGTTTGGCCATGAATATTTGTCACAGACACCATCTTCATTATTTAATGAAGTATTGTCTGTCATTATATGTTGTAAATCTTTGTACAAAAATTAATCTAAAATAAGTCAAAATGATAGACAAAACACTATAATTTATTAACGGTGTTATTAAATTAGTTATGCACAAGGGGCAGGCTGAAGCTACATACATTTGTGAAATGTCTTTCTTTATTTGGTATTTTTCAGATATAGAAAAAGATTACTTTTAATTCAAATTTTTTAAAGTATTACAAAGTAACATATCAAATATTTCCTACTTCCTTAGAAAATTTAGTATAAGAGTTTATATGATTGAATTAAAAATTAAAGTGATTTATAATATTTTTAAAAGTAATTTATAGTTATCAGTTAGGTGCAAACAATTTTTTTGACAATTGAAAATTGTAAAATATTAATGATCATGATAATAATAATGATAAATGAAAAATCTTGACATGACAACCTTAATATTTTTCATAATACATATGATAGAAAATGAAATTTGACATGATTATTCAATATAATAAACTTAAAAAAGGGGTGGACATTGTCAACCAACTGTCATGCTACTACTCTGCTTTGACTAAGAATTTAAGATGGTACAAAGTAGTATATAATTTTATTTTTTATGTTTCAGTTATAAATCTAATTGTACACAATGGGAAATGGTACGATATATGGGAAATCCGTTGCTTATTGTGTTACAAGTGCAAATTGTTCTTATTTGTTACTATCTTGGACCACTCTTCGTAATCTCTAAAGCACCAAATATACAGATATTCCAAAAAAAAAGAATAACAATGTTAAGGTTATCAATATCAAAACTTAAAAAGCTAGTAGATAACGTCTAAGTCAAAAAGAATAGAATTCTGATAATGTTTTAGTAAAAGTATGTGTAAACTGGTATATTCTCAGGTATATTTGAAAAAAATCCACGATATTAAGAGTAAGTATTGACAATGGTATTGGAGCCTTAAATCTCACAACTGGAGTATTAAGGAGATACAATACCTCAGAATAAGCCAGCAACTGTTTAAAATATTTTGTAAAGTGTGATGTCAAATTAGAAAATGTATTCAATGCATTACATTAATTGATATATAATTAAAGCATCTTTGTAAATAAAAAAAAAATGCATTATTTCTTTAGAATAGTTATGGTAAAATTTCCCTAATCTTTTGGGGGCATTTTTTTTCTCACAATTTTAATAGCATGATCTTGATATTTATTAATGAAAAACAGTAACTAGCTAACTCTTAATAAGATGCACTGACTACTTTTAAAAATATTATTCGCATATCTTACAATAAAATAAATTTCGCTAAAGTCCTATTTTTGTTACCAAAAATCTGTTTGGGAAATTGAATCTTATTGTGAAAAAATAAAGTGTATAAATTGATAGTGACATCCACTTAGTTTTGGCTCACAGGAGTATGCCCACTTTGATTTTTATTTTATGTACTGTATCACCTTAAATTAAAATAACACAATTATTTTTTCTTTTACATAGCTACTTAATGATCTCCTCATACCAACGAGTGGTATCATATCAGCATATATACTAATATATGCTGACTCTTTCAAAATTAATTCTTAAAATATGAAAGGTAGTCCAAAATATTTTATAAAACAAATTCATATTTGCTATTTAAATTAATCAAAATTGCATCATGATTCAAATAAAAAAAAATAGACAATATTTTTTATCTGTTGAATACTCAAATGGTTCCTGTGATCAAATAGTGAAGACAAAATAAATAAACTTCATACTTTGTCAATTTTAAAGTACAATATATAAAATGGTAACCCTATAAAATTAATGATTTATACAGAAGGTCCTAATTAAAAAAAAAACTGTATATATTTATAATAGATACTATTGATTCTATTTTCATACCTTTAATGCTAAGAGTAACAAAAATGTTTCCACTGAATAAAATCCTCTGTCAACAAAGTCCCCCATAAATAAATAATTGGTCTCAGGAACATCACCACCCACTTTGAATAATTCCTTTAAATCATAAAATTGTCCATGTATATCACCACAAACCTGTAAAAAATATTAAAGATAGTTAATTTATAGCTTTTAGCGAAAGAATTATAGCCTGGGTATTACCTTTCCATGAAGCATTAAAGAAAAATACCTTCTTTTTTTATAGTAGGGGGTTCACCTTTACAAATATTCATAGCCATATTCTAGGAAATGTAATGTATTGAGTTAATACTTTTTGAAAAATTTTATCATTCACTTCCTACCCCTGATCCTATCTCAGGTAGTAATGGTGAGGCCACCATTATTTACACCCTACCCCCCTTTGAAGGTACTTTAAACACTGGATAGAGGTGAAGAGGGAGAATTAAATTGGAAACTTTTATTGAAACAAGTGCATCTACTCTAAAAGTGTTTCTGAATGGTCATAAAAAATATATATTTGCTCGTCACCTTGTGCACCGACTTGCCCCAGGCTTGGTCATTTGTTTTGCATCCTAATTTACAGTCGATATCGAGTACATTCATGAATTCAAATATAAACATATTTTGTTATTGTGTTCTATGGTCCCAAGTTCTGTATCTCTATTAGTGTTTTTTGTGATGCAATAATCTTAAATTTATTAATTAAGAATATGTTCATAGTTGTTATATCAATGTTTTTACAATAAATTAGTAAAAAAAGAATTAAAACATACTAAGATAACATCCTGTATTGAGAACACATTTTACATACACATTAAGGAAATGCAAATAAAATACAATTAACTAATAAATAATCATTATGTTCAGAAACATATGAAATATAATTTTAAAAACTGAATCAATCTTATATTGCATCCAAAAACATCATTTAACTCCTAGAATGAAAAATTGGTATTAGCCAAACTTTATCATATTTATATTAAAACTACCAGTTTAGGTTAAAGTTGTCTAGTGACGATAAGGTGAAAAGGAACAAGTGAGTACACATGTATGTGTCACCATACTTATTATTACGATTAGGTCCTTAAAGAACGATAAGTTCTTACCTCAATGACTTCATACAACGCCTATGAGGGGATATAAATAAATACATATGGATAAGGACTACCCTCCTTCTGCCTCATGCCTTTCTAGACTGAACTTATGATGAAAAGGTATTATAATCATTTACATTAATCAATTAAGAAACAAATTTAAATTTAAAACATATTTTCTAAATATATTCTTTATGTATAGCTTTATTGAATACAATTTTTGAAATAAGCAGAGTTCTAAAAGGGTAGATTATCTTCATTATATATAAGGGACAAATATTACTAATAAATACTATAAATAATGAATACCGTGACAGGTGAGTCAACTCTTTGGACGTTGCTTTCTTCCACAAGAATCTCGCGGGCCTTCGCACAAAGCGCTTTTACTTCTGCTTCCATTATAATTTCGCACCTTTTTAATTGTTCTATCTGACGGTCGAGATCGCTTGTATCAGACATTCTTAATTTAACTAAAGAAAATAATAAAATTAGGTAAAAAATGTGTGAAAGACATATATACCACGCTTGAAAAACTATGTACCCACCTAGAGGCACAACTCTATTTACACTAATAATACTTATGATTAATTAGTTATGGTATTACACTATAACTTTCGTGATTATTACAAGATACTATTAGGATTAACCTACAATAAATCTACAACTAACACCAAACAATCACAACTAGTCCGCCATTACCATAGAGAATATCTTCTATACATAAGTACGCCATTATACCGCAGAATGCCAAAACATGTTTGCACAAAAACGAATAATTTACTCTATGTTTACTACAAGGACGTAAATAATTTTAAAAACATAATAAAATAACGTCATCTATGAACTATGATTTACCAATCGTAGATCAGGGATTTGATAATCAAACAAAACTACGTATACTAAGTACAAAATATTAATAAAAAAATAGAGAGGGCAGAAATTGTATGTCTTTTTCTTGTAAGGTATCCACAATATTCTTTTGTGAGAGAAAACACTCGAAATACATTTATGTACTACGTATCAGAAAGTTTTGTTGGAATTGATTGAAATTGAAAATCATAGAGATAGTTATAACAACACAGTATTAACTGCTCAAATGTTTAAACATACAAAGGTTTCTAAGATTACGTACGTCCATAATAATGATGTAACAAATATAAGCACTTACAGATATTTAGATATTTCTTAACATTCGAATTTATATCAGCATTTGTAAAATTCATTCCAATATTTTGTAAATTTAAACCGCTGATATTCACATTTTAACGCATTCGTGCTTTGGTAAAATGACAATGCTAAAGTAAGTATTTTAATTGTATTTATCTGTCCCTTTTAACATTTTTAATCGAAAAAAAAATAGAGAGATCTTTTATCCCTTTTTAAATGTTTCTGTGACACTTCTTCCTCCATCATATATACTATTTGTCCTAAAAGGTCTGCAATGTATTGGACATTCTTATAGTGTATACATAAGACAACCCAATTTTGACGTACCACAACGTTAGCGCCGATGGTACTGTTTACAATATGAGTAAATATATTAAATTATAACTTATTATGAAGGAAATATATATGCGCGATAATAACTATATCTATACAAATAAAAAGCTATTACAAATATAAAAATATCATAGCAAAAAATAAAACGAAAATAAGCAGAGAGAAAAATTAATATAAAAATGTTTGTTAAAATGCGAACGGGACATTTTCTAACAGCCTTCGTTTCCGTCTCTCTTGTCACATCTTTTCAGACGAAGTGAGCCCCTTCAACCCCTTTCCCTCTTGTAAATTAATCATTTATGGAAACAATTTAAATATGCAGCGCTAGATTGCTTTTAGCGTGCTGTTCCCTCATGATCAAGACATCGAAAATGCCGTAACTTTTTCGACGCTTATGCTTTTCATTCGATATAGTGCAACGACATATCGCTTTTATAGATTTTAGATTACAATATTTAATATTTACGGTATGTAAATTTGCATTTAGGTAACAGTTCGATTCCATTTATCGTAATAGTAGCGCCGCTTACTATGTCATCGACCACACGCCACGAATATTGAAGCACCACTAAACAATGTGTATGAATGATTGCAGTACAGTTTAGTTGAATACTATGAATCTCCAGATATCAAAATCTAGTACTTCTAGTACATACAAAATATTGAAAAAAATCAGTATTCATAGTTTTGAGTTTTTACTTCTGTCAGCAGTCCTTAATCATAGCCCATAGTTTTTTTTTTTTATAATATTCAAGGCAAATTGTATAATAACAGAACAATTACAACGAGCAAGCATATCCATAATTCAACCTAAATGCATTTTAAACTATAATTTTGGCGAAATGTTTGAAGATATTATAAATTCAAGGGCTTATTTATTAGTAACGGGTAAAGTCAAATCATCACACACTGAGATATCAGTATTACTTTAAATCCCTCCTTCGATACGAGAGTTTATATAAATCATATCACTTTAATTTATATGAAATCGTACCAAACAATTGTTATAGAGTTAGTTTTGTGAAACTCTAGATGGCTATTGATTTTCAATTGAATGATAACCTGTAGTCCTTGAAAGTCGCAAACCAACAATTTGGTTCTTAATAATTTCATTACTTTCAGTTTCAGTTTCGTATCCAATATTTATTAAAATTAAATATTTAATGTAATAAAAGAATTGCTGTAAATGATGTATACCGATTAATAATACAATTTCATTTGGGAATTTCCCGACTATCTATAACGTTGCCAAATTAATTGCATTGATATGTTGAGTAAGTTGAAAACCTATTTCATTTTACTTAAAAACTCTTAAAGACATCAAAAATATTCTATAAATGTATAAATAAACCAAATTATAAGCAACATGAAATAGATAAGTAAAAAAGGTATTTAATGCATTTATTTATTCAAATAACATTTATATATTCATGACTAACTTCATTTACTAACACATTTTTTTTATACTTCAATCTATTTATTTAATTCCATCATAAAATTTTAGGCATAGGGTGATTGAAAAATCAAAAACTAAATAATAAAATTTTAAAACAATTTTAACATTATCATGGATTAAAATTGTAAAATGAATTAATTCAATATTTCAAAAAAAAAAAAAAGTTAACACATCTTTCTATTATTTTCATTTATTTAAATTTTATGTAGCTATCAAAAATAAGCTTGGGACGTTACGTATACCCTATGTTTAGACGTATAAGAAAAGGACACTAACGAAGACAAAGTAGAAGGAATCAATCTAGGAGATAGTCTTAATATAATAATAAGCATAACAAGAACAACGTAATGAATAACAATATGTTACTTTTATGACTGTCATGTTTTCTCCTCGGTCGCCTATGCTCGTAGTCCTTTATAAGGAGCCAGTTCCAAATCTCCACTCCAGAACTTCGTTCCTAGTTCTAGGAATTTCGTTATTACCTTAATATTAAGCCATTCACACAGCTAATGAGCACTCAAGGGCATTCGGATACTGTACACTTTTTATCCTTTCGAGTAACATGGTTAACAAAGATCACAATTTGGTAACACTGTAAACATCTTTTTAAATGACATTTTGGTATCCGTCACAATGTAGGAGTTCGAATTTGACACTTATAGAATTATTTTTGTGACAGCTTTTCGTTTGTACTATTAGTTGTGAAGATTATAGTGCCCGCCTGAATTAGAAAAATTCGCTCTGAGTTTTCGCTAGAAAATTATTGTCGATCGATTCAATATAGAAGTGTACGTATATGTGTAATCCGTGATTGTGAGTGCTAATTTTTTGTGTTTTCTACGTTTTTAAAATGGGAAATATACACACTGTTGGACCGAATGAGGCGTTAATAGTTTCAGGTATCAATAATATAAAATTTACTTCTCATTTACTACGTATTTTCTTTAAGTTTTGGTTATTACAAACCTTAATAACTTTTATACGAAAGGTTTTCTTTTAACGAAGTTTTAACAATGTAGAATTCCCTTTTTTTTGACCTGTAAAAAGCTATGAAACTAAAACACGTAAATTAAGGAAGTATTGATTATAATTCTTGGGTCAAAATTTCAATGAGATTAAAATTAGAACTTAGAACTTACTTATTGTAAAAACGAAAATGTTTATTGGTTTTATTTATGT